>OY730193.1:13590922-14126219 GCA_963422505.1 Pseudognaphalium luteoalbum
TGACGAGCCAAGAAGTGGTAGCAATGAAGATATCGCAGAACCAGAATTTGACGACAAGTTTACAAGTAAAGAATTTTATGTTAGCATTTTGGCTGGTTTTGCTTTTGGCTTTTGGGGTTTTTGTGGCTCGCTGGTTCTCATCGAGTCATGGAGACGGGCATTTTTTGGGTTTTTTAGCGTTGTCGAGATCAGGTTTTTGTATCAATGTAGACGAACTTGGTTCACTTCCAGAGGCGAACAAGTAGGAAATGATGTTTGATTATTAATCTGTACTAAAGAAATACAACAAATGCAATGTTTCATCGACTGTAATAAAAAGATCAACAAATTGTATATACAAATTAAGGGTGCATCATTGCATCAACATTACCAGGGAGTACAGCAATAACAAGTACTCCCTCCGTCCCAAAATTATTGTTCACCAATAAAAAACACACAGTTTAATAAAAGTAGGACCACAACAGTTTTCAACCACTCAAATAGAATCTGCACCCACTAAACTCTCTTCTTATTGGTTGAAATGGGAAGTGGACAATTATTTTAGGACGTCCCAAAAAGGAAAGATGGAAAATAATTTTTGGATGGAGGTAGTATATATATATATATATATATATATATATATATATATATATATATGCTAAAGAACTGGTTACAAATTCGTGAAAGTTGGTCATCTTTGTCCAATTAAAAAACATTAAAATTCACTATCAAGAAAAACAAGAGGCCTAGTCTTTTATTTTCACTAACAATTGAACAACCTAAGACAAGTTGAGAGATAATCTAATCTGAGAGGATCTTAATTCAAGACACGAAACATTATCGAAAGTAAGTTTGTTTCTCATTTTCTCGTGTCTTTTACTTTTTATAGTTTGGTTACCTCCCAAGCAAAGAAAAAGATGATATGAATCAAGGCTGCAATTCCACAAACAGATTCACACGCTTGGCGGATTCACGTACATATCCAGTGACATCATGTCCTTGCTAACAATCCCTTTCTTTTCAATAATACGTGACGATTTAGCCGATGATTGTGACGGTTGAGGGTCATTTGCCCTCAAAACACCGGCTACCGTTAGAATCGCTATTGTTTCTAGTTCTCTGATACTCAGGTTTCATAAGCAAGTAGTAGTTTAAGATCGATCTGCACAAAACCAAAAACTCCATAAGTAGTAGCAAGAATGTGTAAATGTTTCTGTGCCCAACAAACTGTCACCCTGGCTAATTGGATAAAAAAGTATCTTTTGTTTTACATATATTATTTTAAATTTATCTTATTTCATGTGTTATTTCATTTGTACAAATTTACCTTGCATCATTTAAAATCTCGTTAAATTATAGAATAGAATAGAATAGAATAGAATTTTTAGTTAAAACTAGCACTTTCCCCACACAATGCAGCGGCGATAAAATATGTTACTCATTCTAAGTCTGTTTAACGATATGTCCTATTTGAGTAAAAAATAAAACTATAATGATATACCAATTTGTAAATTATTTTATATACATTACATACTTCTCGGTGGTAATTTTCACCACAACTTTAAATTTTACACGAAAATAAATGTGGAAGAATTGTATTCTCAAGTCTCAACCCGTCAACTGAATTAATGCTAACCAACACAATTAATGCAGGTTGGTTACTTTTGACCCATTAACCCGTTTATCAAATTGTTTTCAGATTTAGATTGTGAAAATTTTGACCTGCAAACCTAACTCAACACACATTGCAAACCCTATTTATAATGTGAAAGTTAAATAAAATTAGAATAAAATGGGTAAACATAGGAGGTTTTTCTGTCAAGTTTACCCGTGGAGGGAGATTATAAATATAATTAAGTTACAAATATCTAATATAGCTATAAAATGTTTGCAGTTATGCATTTGACATTGCAAATGGTCAAATCCTTTATATAGTATTGATGTATTAACTTTTATAATTACTTGGATTCACTTAATTAAATGTTTAAGCGTTGAATCATATTTAAAGCATATAACAAAACTTTAAGTATCTTTTTTTTTATAATCTAAAATTTAGTAACAAAATCTTTATAATTCGTAAATAATATACGAATTTTCATTAATACTTATATTAAAAGAATCTTAATATACATTAATTATTCCAAATAAGTTATGAAAAATGATAAATATTTATGGGATTACATTTGTAACCGAAAAATGATTATAAGTTATTAACTTGTATAATAGAATGCATTTAATTTAAGTATCTAAAAATTGAATGAGACTAAAAGGGTAGAATAGTCTTTTGTTATTACTCTTTTTTAAGACTATGACTTAAATCCTTTATTATATAGTATGTGAGCTGATATATACAACAATTATTTTGATATATACACCAACTAATGTGCATTATAACTTGTACTGTACGATATTGTAATGCATTAATTTTGTTGTATGTAGCAATTAGTCTGTTCTATTTAACAATGCCCATGTAGTCTAGATAAAACAGATGTTTTTAGTGTAGATGATTAGATTAGATTCCCATATTTTATTGGTCAACCAAAAACCCTTTTGCTTGTTCTCATATCTCAAAACCCTAAAAAATCAGCATCTCTTCCACTTGACTACACCAACGATTGCTACTCGCCGATGGTTTCTCTTGCCTTTTCTTCCGCAAATCTCGCTGCTACCAATCAATTTCGTTCTTCGACTTCGTCTTCTACCAACCGCGTAATTGTCAGTTCCCCCTTTCTTCCCATTTCGTTTCTGATAAATTCTCTTTCGTATGCGTTTCATTATTATTATTTCATCGTTAATTAGTTATAGTTATTGCAACATATATGCTTTAAACTCTCGCAGTTTACGTATATATACAGATTTCTTGTTCAATTAGATGCATTCAATAGTTAAAAAATGGAATTGCATGCTCTGTTCTGCCATGAGCTCATAGCTGGATCAAAACTCTATGGATGTGTAGATATTGTTTATATATTATCTCATATCATATAACTCTAATCATGTTAACTCTGTTTTTGTGGTAGCAGAGTTGCAGGGTTAATTTTAAGGAAAATGGGAGGCTGACTACACAAATGATCAACAGCGACCAAGAAGCGATGCCCAACTTCTTGACTATGAATCAATTTGAGAAACCTTCAATTAAGAAGGACGAGAATAGACTTCGGATTTTTTCCGGCACTGCCAATCCTTTACTATCTGAGGTACATTTTGGTTTGTGAACATATACTTTTGTGTATTCTGTTGGTATCTACAAGCAAACATCGGCTTTTGGTAATTTAAATGTTACTATCTTCAAATGTCTTTGTTATGGTATCGGTTACTTCAAATTATTATTATGTTTATTGCATCAGTGTATACGCTGATTTAGGTTTGCTCTTATGACAGGAAATTGCATGCTACATGGGCCTAGACCTTGGAAAGATCGATATAAAACGTTTTGCTGATGGGGAGATATATGTCCAGTTGCGTGAAAGTGTTAGAGGGTGTGATGTATATCTTGTGCAACCAACATGTCCTCCTGCAAATGAGAATCTTATGGAGCTTTTGATTATGATAGATGCATGTCGAAGAGCATCTGCAAAAACCATTACTGCAGTTATCCCGTACTTTGGATATGCAAGAGCTGATCGGAAGGTAATGTAGCATTATAAAGTACAGTACTAGATACCTTTCTTTTACTAGCACACATTTCTCCATTTCATTCCAATTAAAATTTCTCTATAATTCTGAACATTATCATAAATAGGCTGTGTGATTGGTAGTTCATCTAAAGTTGTTAACTCAACAAACAACTTACAATTATTCTCTTCCATTGATGGTTCAGACGCAAGGACGGGAATCCATTGCAGCTAAACTTGTTGCGAATCTGATAACAGAAGCAGGAGCAGACCGAGTTCTTGCTTGTGATCTTCATTCTGGGCAATCGATGGGTTATTTTGACATTCCAGTTGATCACGTCCATGGTCAGGTAATGATATGGTTGCTATATCTTTGTTTGGCATATAGATTCTGATATAGTCTTGCAACTTAAAGTCTCTAACTTTTATATAAATGAAAATTGAATGTTGTTCAACGTGAACAGAAGTTAGTTTGTAATATTAAGTTACACAGCTTGTTTATATAATTTACTTTTTTTGTTCTCTTTATTTCATTACTATATGATTAGAGGTACATGTTGAGATTCTTTCTACCATGGTTTTTTCGTGGTGTTGATGATTTTATTTCTTCTGCATAACTAGCCCGTGATACTTGATTACCTTGCAAGCAAGACAATCAAAACTGATGATTTAGTAGTAGTCTCACCGGATGTTGGTGGGGTCGCTAGAGCACGAGCTTTTGCCAAAAAATTATCTGATGCACCGTTAGCCATTGTTGATAAGCGGCGCCATGGGCACAATGTAGCAGAAGTAAGCTTATCTATGCATCTCAAATCATAAATCTGTCTACATGCGCCATTTCTGAGTATCTTTTGAGCTTGTTTCTTCACTCTGGATATTTTGACAATACAGACAAATCTTTGGTCCTGGTTTTGTAAAGATAATATTTAATTTACAAATTAGAACCCTTTTAAACCTGAGGCAGTGCTAAGCTGTTACTATTCCTATCCGTACTTTAAAACTCTTGTGACTATTGGTCATTGAGCCGTTTTAACTTGTTCACCAGAAGATCATGATTTCTTTTTCCCGAGGAGAAGAAACTTATGTGTTCTCCGTATTTCTTGTTTCTGGAGTCCTTGACGCTTCTGATATCACCTTGCAGGTAATGAACTTGATTGGTGATGTGAAGGGTAAGGTAGCAGTAATGGTGGATGACATGATTGACACTGCTGGTGAGACTCTCCCTATTGTACATCTTTATGGTTACTTTCTGGATAGTTTAAACTTTAAATTGTACATGCAGAGATAATTTGACAGTACTACCAAAATGAAAGGCCTGGCAATTAAAAGTAGGAGATGGATATGGAAAATACAAGTCTGATTGTCAAAGTCGAAAGACAACTAATAGAGAATGATTGGGTGGAGAGTTCAATCCCACTTTCTTAAATTTCATTTGTATACATACTGGATATGTCATATATTAATCAAATACAGTTTTTGGAAATTGTGATCTGTATGCTTGGAGTTTGGCATATCTTATACATTAGTAATATGGTAACACATAGTGTTTTTGTTCTATAGGTACTATTTCGAAAGGAGCAGCCCTATTGCATCATGAAGGAGCAAGGGAAGTTTATGCATGCAGCACTCATGCTGTTTTTAGGTAACCCACATCTCTTTCACCCAGTGGTGTTTCTTTATATCACAAACTAGCCTTGAAACCCGTGTATACACACGGGCTGTTGAATGTATATTTTATTTTTATAAAAGATTCAGCAAATGATATATACTGTAAATCAAACTACAATATTCTCCATGAATTCAAAGATATATATGCAACTAAGTATGAGTATATCAACATTTATGATGATCATACTAAGCGTGGAGGAGGCTATGATATCAATTGAATCTACATTTTCATTGTATGCCACGAAATATTAAATTGAAGAGTTTTGTATTTCTGTTAGCATATGATTATATATTACATGTTAGCATTTGGTTTCCTTATGACAATTAATAAGTTAACTATTGAAATTGCATTTAAGATATCAATATAATAATAATTATTATTTATAATAATACTAATGATATGGTTTTATCTTTAGCTTTGGATTCACGTAGTAAGTTATAGTAGGTTAGATTTTAAAATTTGAGAAATTTAAGAGGGATTACTTTTAAAATTAAGTGAAATTAAAGGACTAAATTGATAAATTAAAATTTTATAATTGATGACATCATAAACGTTATTTGTATATTATATTTAAGATCTGCGATGCTTTTCATTTATGGATGTCTCATCTTAGTTGCATCACTTTTTTCTTCTTTTGACAAGTTCAAAGATAAATAAATAATACACACATCTGTGATTTTTTCGTATGATTAACAGGTAGTTGTGAGAATATATGATCCTCTAGGTGCCTATTTTTTCATCATGAGGGTATTCTTGTCTTTTAAAACATGCCAATTACCTGCTTTTTTCCCCCAATGTACAAATCAAAGAGTGATAATACTGATCACATTGGTGAAAATAAATACTTAAGTTTGTATGCTTTGATACAGTCCGCCTGCGATTGAAAGGTTGTCAAGTGGTCTGTTTCAAGAGGTGATTATCACTAATACCATTCCAATATCGGAGAAGAACTATTTTCCACAGCTGACTGTACTGTCGGTAGCGAACCTACTTGGCGAGAGCATTTGGCGTGTGCATGATGACTACCCTGTAAGTATTGTTAAACTTGTATGCAATTTCCTATCAATTGTCTGTCTTGTCGTTGGTGGTTATATGTATACATTGTGTTTTAAGTCAAGTGTAAAACTACTCAAGTCCATTCTTAACAAGAACGACAATACTCAAAACTGTATGGATGCACTTTTCTATGTAAACATTTTTGATATAAATTCAAGCATTTTGTCAAAACACAACCAGTTTGACAATTTTAATAAGTATTACTCACTTTTAGTATACCATGCTTTCTATACAGGGAGGCTTTGAACACTTCTCTGGCCTGGGCATCGATTGAGGTGCAAGGAGTGATGACATATGTTCGACAAGGCTATCATTACTTCCATTTGGTTCATGTTGACTCCCTCCTATGTAAATATAATCCCTCTGCAGATTCAAACTTGTGCTGTGTAAAGGCCTACTTAATAAATCAAATTACACCAACCATATCACCATTATTAACAAGGTTGGTGGTGCATTCTTCTGTTAATGATGGAAAAAGGGGAAATGTCGCTTTCTTCTTTACTCTAGTCAAACATTAGATTGCAAGATAGACAAAATTTAGGCGCAGGATCTTTCTTCATAACACTTATGGATCAACAGGAATTAAGAGCAAATGTACCCAGAGAACCTTGGCATAACACAAGCAAGATTTACTAATATGAAACTGAGACATCAAGCATTCTTCAACCTATGGTATTGATTTTGCCTTTCTACCATGTGCTGCTATTTTTTTTTTTTTTTGTCGAGACAATGAAAAGCTTTGCTAGTATTTTGTAAAAGTCAAGTCTGAAAAGGTTCTAATGATGTTGAAATACATGAAACAAACATTATGTGAAGTTGCCACAGAAACAACGCAACAGAAATGGAAGATACCAATCATGAAACCGAAGGTTGGTAAACTGTTGTTTATGAAGCCTATCCCTCTGCATCAATCTATTGTCACTTGTTAGTGTCAACCATGGTGTCTCTGTCATAGATCTCCCAATAAGCATAGATACTTGTATTCGTGTATCATTCATTAATATGATGTTTTGGTTCAATACTTGTTTTGGAAATTTTTTGATTATGTAGGGTGCAACGAGATAATATTGATATGATCTCAAGAAAGAGTGACAATTTGAACCCCGTCATATTTGGTGTTTCAGTAAAGGAAAATGAGAAAATGATTAATAGGACTAATTAGATATACCTAATGATGTAACCATTGTGTTTTTGTGTGTGAAAAATATCATAACAACAAAATGCAAGAAAATGATTGCTTTATGGATTGTTTTCAGTCATTATATATATCTGAAATGGGGAAACTTCATGTTGAAAATAAGGATTATCTTGAATTCTTGATGCATCAGGGCATCAAGCTGAGAGTTGACAGAATCTAGTTTTTGTACACAGCATTCTCCTTCCTTTTCAAAGACAAATGGTTTCCTTGACATTAAATACAGCTGATATACGACATAAAGAATTCTAAGGACGTATCTTTTCAAGTCATTTTATTCGATAAGAATACTACTCTAAGTTCTAATGTAAAATATCTTCGTTCATGAAGCATTCTTGCTCCAAAAATCCATCTGGTGAGGCTTTTAGTTAGCTCACTTTGCGTCGAAATTTGACCTCATTGAGTACTCCTTGATGAGTCTTGAGAAGAATGAGCTCTCTCTTTCCAATAGCCTTGTAGGCGAGTCGTACTCTGCTATTTGTCCTGTTTAAAGAACACATTTTAGGAATTCAGTTTTTCAATTATTTGCATACAGTTCCATCTTAAGACAGTCAAACCGAAAATGTGACAAATTCAATACTGATAAAAAAATCTGCTTGTGAACTAGACATCAAAGCTACCCATTTTAGCAAATTTTTGAATTTTAATGTTAACTAGTTCTTTCTTGAAACTGTTAAGAGATTCATGTCAGAATTTTAAGCTTAGGAGTAGTCCCTTTGACATCAAAAGTCAATATTAACGAAAAACTGTATTGTGATCTTGCTTACCATCACTAAGCACCAAGACGAGATCACTATCAATAACTGTGTGGATTCTATGAGCTATCGTAACGATAGTTCTTTCTTTGAATTCTTGAGTAATAATCTTTTGTAAAATTCCATCAGTAGCAGAATCAATGGACGCTGTCGCTTCATCAAGAACAAGAATGCTGCTTTTCTTAAGTAGTGCTCTACCAAGACAAAACAATTGCCTTTGGCCAACACTCCAGTTTTCTCCCCCCTCAACCACTGCAATCAAACACCACTTTTATTAGTTTCTTACTATCGTTTCTTAATTCTTACACGAGTTCTTATTCTACATGTAAAATCCAAATAGTCTTACCTGGATATTCTAGTTTCTGGTCCTTCCCACGAACTATATCTCCAAGTTGACATTTGTCTAATGCCTGAAATAGTATAAATAGAAGTCTGTATGAATAGAAATGACTACATTAATCTCTTATATTATAGTTTACTTTAGAATGTAGCACTTACCTCCCAGATATCTGCATCTGAAAATTTGTCTAGGGGGTCGAGGTTTCCTCTAACTGTTCCTTCAAACATGGTGGGATCTTGCGGAATGATGCTAAGTCTGGATCTCAAGTCATGGAGGCCTATCTTGCATATATCTACACCATCTATTGTGATGAATCCTTCTGTTGGCTCTACAACTCTAAAAATCGCTTGTATGAGTGTAGACTTTCCGCTTCCTGTTCTACCAACAACACCGACTTTCTTTTTTCCTGGAAATGTGCAGGTGATGTTTTTCAAGACGGATGGGAGATGATCTGCATATCGGATCTACAAAAAGAAATATACATTTTTGAGAAAGAACCCAATTTGTGTAAGTTTTTGCCACTTTCGTACAGGTGGTAATTTCAACCCATTTACATATAAATAGGTCGATTCTTGTCATGATTCATCTCTAATGGGTCAATGGGTAAAACCTAAATAAATTATGTATACAGGAAATGGGTCAAATGGGCTACAAGTCATCCTTAAAGTGTACAATGTATAAATAATATATGAAACCTTCTAAATAATATTATTCAAAATATTAAATAATTATATTATATATATAATCATATTGAAACTCTAATAAATAATAAAAAAGGGGACATAAAGCATTCCATGTCAACTTGACACTTACTGAAAAGTGGGTTGTTTGAACTGAACCCGTTTTAACCTGTTTATTCACCTGCGCATCATCTTTCCACCTCTATGTTTTTTATTAGTTTTTACATTCCTTTTGTTTACTTAAATTTTTAAGTGGTAGAAGAGGCTTACCTGCAAATTTGTGAAGGAAATAGTTCCGTTTTCAGGCCATTCATTTGATGGTCGAGAGTCTTCAATCACTAAAGGTGCTTCACTCGTAAGTTTTGAGTATTGCAACACTCTTTCAACGGAGATCATTTTGTTCTCTGCATTGCATATATTCCATATAACAGCAGCTTGCTGAACGTTCAAATTGATTCCATAAGTGACGGCCAATCCTGCAATGCCTGCCATGATAGAAAACAAAACACACTCCGTTCAACTTTCATCAGTTTCTTAATCTAGAGGTTGGTCTCAATCAAGTAAAATATAGAGGTTGCAAGATGGGTTGGGAATGAATTAAATGAGTTAGGGTTGAAATGGTTCAATGCGTTAACTATGATCATGACAGCAACATTTTTACAATGATCTTTAATATTTTATAAAAACTGTTTAGGAGTTTGTATGCACTATAAAGAGACTTTGGGCGACTTTTAACTCATTTGCCCCATTTTACCTATTTGATTTAATCCGTTGGAATTAAAACAATACCCAGGTTAACTTGTTCGTATGTAAATGGGTCAAAATTGCCACCTTCAACCAAAAAGAATTCTCAACTTACTTGGATCAATGATTCCGTCAGGAAGAGTTACTAAGAGAACTAATGAGAAAGCAAACACGAAATTTGATAACTGGTTCAGTCTGAAACAAAGCCACTCGATCGCTGCCACGTTGTGAAACCATGGTCTTGAGTGGTTGTCAATGAGACAAAGATTTTTCTCAATAAACCGGTCTTGTTGTTGGAAAGCGCGGATTGTTGCTGCACCCGTGAGCGATTCTGCAAAATGATGAAGGATTGGTGCTCTTTCTATACCTGCTAGTCGCGCCAGTTCTCTAGCTGTTGGTATGTAATATCTCTGAAATTATTGAAGAATGGTTAGTAATAATGTCTCTGATAATCAAGATTCAGTCATGAGCGGAAATTCTTACTTGGTACCATATGCAGACAGCTGTCACCGGAACAAGGATGGCGAATACTTCCCATGCTACTTGTGACATCACTGCCATAGTTCCTAGAAGCTGAATCGTTGAGAAAGCACACCATCCTATTCGGTTTGCCATCTCTAAATCTAACACACTTTGATCTGTGGATGCCTGTGCATTACAAGTTGGTGTTAGTGTGGAAAAATCAGTATGATGGAATTTATCATTTAAATAAAAGAATGTTAAAGGACAAAAAAATCTTGAAAATACTTACCCGATTCAAGATTCTCCCAGTCGGAGTCGAGTCAAAGAAAGCCATGGGCGCACGAAAAATGCTATGGAGCATATTGTTGAAAAGCGTTTCTGAGGTTAAGAGGCCTGCTATAGCAACAAGCGAGGCTCGAACCAATATGCAAAATGCACTTCCGACCGCCAAAAGTGTATAAACAAGTAGAATAAACCCCATCCCGGTAACTATTTCTGTTGAATTTGTTGGACAGGCCCACGCCATCCAATAATTACTAGCGATTTGTAGAAGCTGGAAAGAAGACTGAGCCAAAAGTATGATCGGGACTAGAATGCCACCTTTTGCTAAAGTCAAATAAGACCAATAAATTTCTTTCCCTATGCTTCCTTTTTCCCTTTCTTCTTCATGAACCAATTTTCCTTCCTTTTTCGTCACCTCTACACATAAATTGTGTTCGGAGTCTTGCTTAGTCTGGCCAAGTTCTGTGATCAAAATTGGTTCTTCATCAACTGGTGTTTGTTCTGATTCCCTACTTGAACTCTCGACTGCTTGTACTGATTCTAGAGCTTGGTTATGAGCTCCAACTAGAACTTCAAATCCTATATTTTGTTTCAAAAGTTCCTTAAAAGTTCCAGATTGAGTAATTCTTCCATTTTGCATGACCTGTTTCAAGTTTAATCATTAACAAATAACTAGAATATGTAATTTAATATAATTCAGATAAAGACTTCCCGAGTTACCAGAATGAGGTCTGCAGCTGGAAGAAACTCGACTTGGTGTGTAACGTAGAGCACCGTCTTCTCCTTCAGCATCCCCAACAGGCATTTCTGTAGATTACGTATTCCAAGCATTATTTATATCTATCAATTATTAAAATGTACACGTTTTCATCATGTGTCATAAAAACATTCTCTTGTGAGATATGAGGACTAAAAGTTCTTGAATACTTTACAAACCTTAAAGAGTTCGGTTCCTGTATGGGCATCAACAGCACTAAATGGATCATCAAGCAAATATATATCAGCATCATCATAGACAGCACGAGCAATCTGAATCCTCTGCTTTTGACCTCCGCTCATGTTTATCCCTCTTTCCCCAATCTCAGTCAAGTCTCCAGTAGCAAAAAGCTCAAAATCTTTACTCAACGCACATGCTTTGATTGTCTTGTCATACCTTATTTTATCATAAGCATTCCCAAACAAAATATTCTCTCTAATGTTGCCAGTCAAGATCCATGCAGACTGAGGAACATAAGCCTTTGAACCACTAATTTTCACGGTTCCTGATAACTTAGGCATCTCACCAAGTATGCATGACAACAAACTAGATTTTCCTGACCCAACGGTTCCACAAATGGCTACCTTCATTCCCCTTTTGACTTCTATATGAATTTGATCAAGATTCGGGGTTGTTAAATCTGAGTTCCAGCTGAATATTCCGTTTTCAATCTTCACATCATATTCTGTTAAACTTCTGGGAACGAAATCGATTGTATCTGATTGAATCTCTTCTTCTTGCAAGTAAGAAGCCACACGATCTCCAGATACTTTCCCTTGTGCAATTACGTTTAGTAAATCAGGTAGATTAAATATAGGATCTTGTAACATTCGAAATGTAGCTAAAGCAGAAAGAACACGCCCAGCTGTGAGCGGGATACCCATTACAACGCAGCCTCCAAAAGTTAGTACCGAGATGAAAGTTGGTGCACCCCAGAAAACAAATGCCCCAACAGCGTTAAGTTTAAGCGAGTTCCAAATCCAATCATACTCAACTTTCCTGAAACTTTCAAGTTTATGAAGATAATGAGTGTCCCATGCTTGAAGTTTCAGCGTCTTTATGTTTCGTAAAACTTCAGAAGTTGACTTCATTCGTGCATCCTTTGATTCCATAATCTTCGCTTGGTACCATTTCTGGGCTCTTGTTAAAGGTATGTTCCCAGACATCAATATCATTGTCGCTGCTAGTCCTACAAACGCTCCCATTCCAAGATTTATGTGGAGAATAATCATCGCTAAAGTGATTTGAATAGGTAACATAAAGAATGTGTTAATGTACCACATGAAATCCGTCATTCGTTGGATGTCAACACTCATAAGGTTGATAATCTCGCCACTTGTGTGAGCTTGACATGATCGGCTAGATAAAATGAGACCCTTTTTGTATATGTGAGATATCAAAGCAGCCCTGAGCCGTAGTCCAAGTTGACGAGCACCAAAGATCCATTGTCTTTGTGTTAGTGTCTCCACAACTTTCGCAACCAAGAACCCGAGCGCAATTAGGTACCCGCTTGTTAAACTTCTGGTTTTCTTTTCGTTTAGAAAATCCACCAAATAACTGATAAGGTATGGCCCAACATATGATGCTGCAGCACTTACAATGGCAAAAAGGGCATTAATTGCCATTTTCCTTCTAGCGAAAAGATAAATTGCTTTGTAGATAGAAGAGTTTTCAGTCCCAACTTTCTTCAAGCATTCGTCAAAAGATTCTGATGTAACACAACCAGAATCAATAGGATCAACATCCGGGACCTCATCTTGGTCAAGTGGTTTCTTGTTTCCAGCTACAAACAACGGGTTCATCCAAGAAAATGTAATGAGTTGAAAGATAGAAGCTTTTCCATATGGGCATTCTCTTTTTGGCTCCAAAGAGTGTTTGGGGTTTGGGTTTGTATCTAGAAATGGTTTAGTGATGGGATTTGGGTTAGCCGCAGTTACACTGGTTTTTCCATCTATGGCTACAATCAACAAGAGGGTCGAAGCTAGAAGTGCAATAAAGTCGATGTATTCAGGTAGTCTCGGGTGATCATGATGAGAAACTAGAAAGTGGACATCTAGAGTTAACCGGGAAGCTGTTAACAAGAAAGTACATAACCACCAAGTTCTTAGAATCCAAGGGTAGTTGACATTTTTGTTTTTCGGGATCATGTATAGAGCAATCAAGGTCATAACCCATGAACCAATTTGCATGATTTCGGACGATAGTATTGGGATTTCTAGCTTGCAATGGGCTTCACTTCTAGTTTTTAATGTTAGCGGTATCATTATATGTGTACCAAGCAACAAAACAGAGCAGGCTAGACTTAGTTTATAAGATATGCCGATTTTTATGTTGGTTGGGTACATTTCTCGGCTTTTGACTTTTGTTTCGTGAATGGACCATGACTCAATGAGTCTCTTCACAAAGCCGAAAAACAGGATAGCAAGGAAACCAAGCTGTAGAATAACGCTGGCACTCTCCCATATGCAGGGTGATCCTGGCTGCAGCCATGGTTGCCAACTCGCAGAATGCTTCAAACCTGTTATGTACCATAACATTTGACTATTTAGGTCAAAACCACAAGTAGCCAACATTATAATTTGATATGAAATACTCGATGTTAGATTAAGTTTTTGTAAATTAGATATATATCTATGTTACACCTAGATTATATATTTGGAGCGGGTGGTGGATAGTTATATGAGACTAGTGATCTAAAAATGCACATTTCCAACAATTAGGCCTTTTTATGTACTGTTTGACTTTTATAGTCAACGTAGTACTTATTCACATTTAAAATTCAGACGAGTTTGAATTTTGTTTGATGGAAAAAACGCTGTAATATGTGGTACTTATAATATATTTTTTATATATCACACTTACCTACTCAAAATTCATATAGATCTGTCTCAAATTCTTATTTCAGAAATGCCAGGTTTGACTCCAAATATTCTGGTTTTAATTAAAACATATCCATCAATTATGACCAGTTACTTATACATTTCAATAAGTGCGGCAATATTCTCCCATTAATTCAAAAAAAATAGCCAATTAGATTACAAGAATTTTCTCAGATGGCCAACAACAACAACAAAAAAAAAAAAAAAACAAAAAAAAACTGATAATATAACATGCATACTTGTATGTGTTAAAAACTTTTAGAGAGTATTAGAAACTGTTCTTTATATTTCCAAAATGAAATCCATATCCCCGGAAAACCAGTCATTTCACTTGTCTGTAACATCTTAATGATTTCACGATCTTTTTACTTGTAATTTACATTCATAACTATCTACTTTTCGCTTGTGGATGCTGATACGCCGCAATAAATTAATTTCCATTAGATTAACATTCAGAAAGTATCGTTTAAACTCAAAACTTATAACTTAATGAGTTATACATTAAAAAAACTAGCCCAATAGTGTGCATGAAGCAGTAGTAATACACTAATATTCAAATAGAACCAAAAATTGACCTGATATGGCGTCGTAAATGAGCATGACTTTAGTAGGCATCTGATCCCGGAACTTGAACTGTTGATTAACCCGTATGAACAAATATCAACTTCAAGGTCTGTAGCTATTGACTATGCACATAACATTCGAGAGAGATACGGTCAATCATCACATCACATGTATAATAAATCAAAGAACCTAAACTACATTTGGGTGGATATACATCTTAAGATGTTTCATCTATTATTATAAAAATATAACCAAAAAGCTTTGAGCTAATGCATTATTGAATTATGAAAGGTATTTAATTTCCTCTGCTATAATTGTGATGTCCTCTGGTCTCATTTTTTGCCAAACATACCAAACATGTCATTGATTAATGCCCATTTAAGGACATTAGTTTAAAATTTTATAAATACATTTGTTTCAATCTCATAACAAAACAAGACAAACAGAGAATAACTTGATCAGAATACATAGATATACAATAGCCAATGGGTGGGGGTATCTTTTCCGCAGATAGCCCAACGTCATGGCTTCAAGCCATGATACCTCCACAGCCACAACCGCTGAGTGACTCAGGTATGCCCCACGTTATGGATAGGCAACCGATTGCGAGCCAGTATATATAACTAAAGGTAGCCTAAGGGGGATCAAATGAATCAACATATTTCTTCATGTAAAACAGGTACATAGGGGACCAAACTAAATATATTATATATGTTGGATAGCTTCACTTTTGTCCAAAAACACAATTGTACCAATTATTCAAAGAATCAAACAAAAATTTCTATTGAACTCAGAAAAGAGAGACAAAAAAGGAAGGTACTGAGTAAGTGATATGATTGTTCATTTGCTACAAAAGAGGACCATTCATGGAGTGTCTTTTTTCAAGTGAATACCATTTTTTTTGTACTTTAATCAATCTCTAATTTCATATAAAGCAAAAAAGCATATACCATGAATATATTTTTTCTTTAATTATGTTTATAACTTCATTGTCCATAGATTTCTTTAGTAGCAACGTCCATACTCTAAATAATACAGTAAGTATTAGGAACTCAAAGTATATCCAATTTCTCAACTCGTAACAATAATCGAAATAGTAAAATAATAAAATTAATAGCCTACATTTTTGAAGTTAAAACTACATTCGATTGTGTATCAATATGATAAGGTAGACGTATTTGACATCAATAGTTTTGGATTTTAGGTACTTTATATCAGTTTTGTGTGAACTGTGTTGATTTATACAGAGTAAAGAAATAATGATTAGAGTGATCCAAAGTGTTAACAGTTTATATAGTATTAGTGTAGACTACAGATCACATACTTTGACTAATATGGTCCAATACACTAATTTAGTTTCCTCTAAGCTTGATAAAATTATTGGTAGCCTGATTATACGTTATACAGATTAAAGAATAAGGTAAGTTTAGAAACTTGGTTCCCATAGATTCAGATAAACTTATACTCAAATGATTTTGAACGTTTGTAAGACATATTTGACTTCAAAGGTTAAATTTGACATCTATTGCAGATGCGGTAAGCTGATGGATGAGACTTGACATTACTGATGTATTGTGCCCAACTGGGTTTTTCTGCACATACGTTTTTTATTTTACTTTTACGGTCACTCTTACAGTTTCTTCCGCCTAAAGTTCGCATGGTTTTGATTTATACGTCTGTTTGCTTGATATGTTTTATAGATGGAATAAAACCTTACTTCAAATTTCACAAAGCTTGTATTAATGTCGAATTATGGATGTTATCCGGTTGACCCAGAATTCTCTCGTGTAAAATGTTGTACATGACAAGAATTTGAACATCGTTGCAGATCACAACTCACAAAGATTGCATGGTTTTAATCGAAAACAAAAATAGTATAAGTCAAAAACTATGCTTTTTGTCTCAAAAAAATAATCATTGAGGGGGTCTTGACACTTTTGTTTCGTGTTACTTCCAATCAATGCATCTAGTCTAGCTATATATATATATAGTTTCATCCGACAATTGCTTAATTATAACACGTAATAAGGTTTTTAACGTTGATCCTTCAAGTTTTTGCTTGAAAACTTGAGTGTTGTACTAACAAATATTCATTTTATCATAAAAAAAGAAAAGAACATCAACACTTTTAAAGTAATCTTAAAAAACAAACAAGATTTTTTATATATTCATAGATGATTATGAAGATTAGAAACTCAAACAGAACTAACCTGTTATGGTGCTAGAGAGTAGAGATGATCATTTAGAAAGGATGCGAACCGTGGGTTCGTGACCCGCAACAAATATGTGGATTATGGTGCCAACTTTGAGAGAGAAAGGTTGTAAACTAAATAATATGTGTGAGTGATTGTATATATAAGCAAGTACGTACGGAGATGGCCATCCAAGTATATATTAGTATATGATATGATTATATCTACCAATTAAATTAACGTGTTATAATTTATTCATATATAAAGTATTAAAAGAATGGAGAGAAAGGGAATTACATATTTACAAGCTAATGGAGAGACATTATTTTTTTGTTTTCATCTTTTCGTGCGTCTAAAGAGAAATAAGAAAAAGTTAAGAAAAGGTTCAGGGTCCATTTAGTCACCATAAAAGTTATTATTAATATTGTTCATTTCAGTTTTGAAAAACGAAAATGTGTACATATTTTCTAGTTTTACAGTTTAAAAAATTTCCGTAAAAACATGAGTTCCTACACACCTAATTAACAGTAAAAACGTCCTTAGGTATGTGTTTTCCGCTACTTCTTTAACAAAAAGGACCTTTAAGAAATCGTTTTCATTGTTTGTCCTTGATTTTTCTGAAATACACTACACGTACTACGGAGTACTAGTATAATTTAGCGATATGATATAATTGGTGGGCAATCAACATCTACATCTCATGTTCAAGCTTTGTCATCACTTCGTTTGCTACGGGGACATTGCAATGTATCGGTCACATTATGTGATCGATGATGGGTTGTTATGGGGTCATCGCTCACTCTTTTTTCCCACTTTCTATTCTCTTACTTATTATAACCTAAATTAGGGTATTAATTAGTGGATTTTGACTCGACTAGTATAGTGTCCATGATATAATACATCTACTTTCTTTGTTTGTTATTGTCATCAATTGAAAAACAAATCCCCTCATCACATTACAAATGTTCACTATTGACTTTCTGAAGTCTTTATTTTTCAACTTTGACCTTAAATATTTTTGTTTGTGTTATATAATTTGATGAAAATTATATCATTGAAAATACATTTAAAACCAAATTCATTCATATATATACTTTGCATCAAATATAATATAACACAAACAAAAATATTTATAGTCAAAGTTGTAAAATAAAAACTTTCAAAAGTCAATAATGGACATTTGTAATGAGATGGAGGGAGTAAGTTAGTTTGCATGTCACAATTTAGCAAATATGTTATGGGGTTCAAACTCCTAGATGGACATATTTGGTCTTGTGTGAAGTTTTAGTTTACTAAAATGGTTTTTCTAGAAAATGAAAGGAAAAAATTACGTATGAAAATCTAATTTAATTATTAAACGACATTACACGTACATTTATTAATTAACAAAGAATTGGGAAAACATTCATATGAGGATGACATTTCGTCTTACTTTTCGAATTATTCTGTATTAATCCAAAGACTAGTAATTGGTGACTGTCTTTCAAAGAGTAAATAGTTGATTTGATATCATTCTCATAACATGTTTAATAATAATATTTACGGATCTGAAATCAGAGGGGCATGGCTTTAATTACACAGGAAATGAGGGACAGATAATATGAGCCCTTAATTTTTTAATCTATGATCCAAATTCACTCAATTATAACCATATTGCATCTTATCCTTAGAATTTTGACTACATCAAGAATTTTTACTGCATCTTGCCCCTTCTGAACAAGACCCACATTTAAATTTATAAGTGGGTATTGATATATCAAAAAATGACGGGTGTTCGAACGTAAAGAACACATAATCTAAGAGCTACAACGACTAAATATGTAGTATATATGAGAAAGTTGAAGAACATAAATAGTGTATTTGGCACCAACAATTTAAGGGATTATACGGGATTTTAAGGAATCGAGATTCAAATTTTAGGGATATCAATCTTTCAAAGAATCACAATCTTTGTTTGGTACACATAAAAGCTTATGGATTCTTCCAAAAATAATCCCTTAAATTAGAAGCTTTTGAAAATAGTTTATTTAAGAATCCGCATCCCCTATTTATGAAATTCCTATATTGCCCTTCTATTAGTTATTTAAAATAAAAGGTTTTGTACATTTATGTCATTTTACGTTAATAAGCTCAATCTCATCTACTTTGTCAAACACTTTTAAAGTTTAAAATCTTCAACTCCATCCTTAAGCAAAAGCTCCAGCTTCAAAATTCCATCTCCAACTCCATCTCCAGCTATATCTCCATCTCCAGCCAGTTTTACCAAACACACCAAAAATGTAAATTTTCTAGTAAGTGAATGATTTACGGCACATTATATTTAATGCCGTTGAGAACATATATAATATATATGTCATTTCATTTATTCACTCCCTCTTGTTATATTTATTACCAATAAATTTTACACGTGTAAGAATAAATTTGTTAGACTTAAATTTAGACATACGTTTTGTTGGTTAAAATCTGCTGGAGATCAAATGAATAAATATTCTAAGTGTTTAGCCTTGTTGAAAGTTAATTCTGTTGGTGATTGAAGACTTAGTTCTGCTGGTAGAGTTAACTATGTTCATTTATTGAAGACAAAGTTTTCCAGAGTTAGTTCTGCTAGTCATTTCAACAATTAGTTCTGCCAAGCCTTTCTGCTGTTACTTCTGTCACAATTGAAGAAATACAAAGATTAGTTCTGCCAGTTCATTCTGTTAGTGCTGCTCATCATTTTTGTTAGTGTTGCTCAGTGGATCTACTTTCTACCAACTCTGCAGTACAAGTGCACTTACTGCAGACATGCTTTTGAGGAATAGTGCACGCAGCAGACAAGGAATGACAATGCATTTAATGCTGGCGTGTTTCCTAGAAAATTTGTTTTAGAAAAGTAGATTTTGTATAGATTTTATACAAGTTGTTTAGTGTATAAGTATGTCCTTTTGTTCATTGTTAGAGCATGCTTGTATATACCATATGTGTATGAGTTGTGTAAGTCTCTAGTCAAGTTGTAACTTAGCTTCAAGGTCTTTGTAACCCTGATACAACAAGTGTATCCGTATTATTGAAATAATAATATTGAAGCTTTTGGCTATTGAATCAATTGTGTTTTTGTCTTACATTCAAATCTGTTACAATCCTATTACAAGTAATACACATAATCTTCCTAACTTAGCAAGTGTTATTCCGCAAACTTCTTGTTAAGAATTCATTGCTTGTGTCAATACATTTGTGTAAACAAGTGTAATTGTGGGACCCCACAATTGGTATAAGAGCTTGTGTAAGCTTTGGATTCAGGAAGATCTGGGATAGTGCAGTTGATAGTTTGAGGTTTAGTTCATCCTTAAGTTTGATACTGTTAATATGGCATCAGAATTTGTAGATGGTATCCAGGTATCTAGAATTGCTATTCTTAGACCTGATGAGTACCATATGTGGAGAAATAGAATCAAGTAACACATGTTGCTTACTGATTATCAGTTATGGGACATTGTTGAAAATGGTCCCAAATATAAAACTGATGCTAATGGTGTAAGATTGCCAAGAGGGACACCAACAACTGAGCAAGAAAGAAGAGAAAAAGCTACAGAACTCAAAGCTCTAAGCACTTTGTTACTCTTCATTCCTAATGAGTATCAAAGTGAGTTTGATCAAGTTGATGATGCTAAGGTGCTTATAGAAGAGTTGGACAAGAGATTTGCAGGGAATGAAAGCACCAAGAAGAACAAAAGATCCATGCTCAAACGGCAGTTTAAAATTTTTTGCTCTATCAAGTCTGAGACCTTGACTCAAGTGTTTAACAGGTATAGAAAATTAGTTGGTGAGCTTAAGAATCACAAAGTTGTCATAAATAAAGATGATCTTAACAGAAAGTTCTTAAGATCTTTGGGTGAAGAATAGACCATGTACACAGTTGGTCTAAGGCAAAGAAGTGATTTAGATGACTAGGAGCTCAATGATCTATATAATGATCTTATAGCTTTTGAGCCTGAAGTTGAAAGCAGAAAGCAAAGTGTTGGTGAAGCACAAGGCTCTTATAATGCTTCTTTCATATCCATGAGAAGGTCCAAGGTAGATCCAAAGAGTTATGGATCTGTACCTGCTGTGAAAGCTGTAGGATCTGGATCATCATCTGTGACACAGGAAAAGTCTACAGATCAAGTTGTAGAAGCTTTCTTTGCTAGTCATGTGAACTCCTCACTGACTAATGAAGAATTATAGCAAGTAAATCCTGATGATCTAGAGGAAATGGACATTAAATGGCAGATGGCAATGATCACCATGAGGGTAAAGAGGTTCTTGCAAAGGACAGGAAGGAATAATTTTGCAGGAAAAAGAGATGACAATGTGGGGTTTGACAAAAGCAAAGTGGAATGCTACAACTGCCACAAGTTGGGTCATTTTGCTAGAGAGTGTAGATCTCCAAGGCAAGAGGGAAATGGACAGAGATCTGGGGGATACAATACTGCATACAATGGTCCTCAGAAAAGAACCATTCTTGTTCAAGAATTTACACCAAATGCTCTTGTTTCACAAAATGGTATGGGCTATGATTGGAGTGATCAAGCTGAACTGGAACCTCAGAATCATGCTTTGATGGCTATTGGAGAAGAAGATACATCAGGTGAAGTTCCTTATGAGGTACAAGCAAAATTATGTTCAAATGTGTGTAAGAAAACTGTTAAACATTACAGAGATCATAATGCTAATATTTGTAAGAAACTTAGAGATTGAGACATTAGAAGCCAACAAACAACCTTAGCAATAGAAGATTTAGAAAAACAGATAAAAGCATACAAGAAAAATGAGGAACAATATGATTATGATCTTAAGTATGCTCAGTATGAAAATGATGTTTTGCAAAATAAGGTTGATGAGTTAATTAAGAAGCTAGCTGAAGTCACTGCTGAGAAAGAAAGCATCAAACTTACAGTGGCTGAGCTAGAGAATGCTTCTGAAAGTGTTCAAAATCTGATTAAGAACCAAATTCATGATAAGATTAAAATTGGCTTAGGTTATAATCTTAACAGTGTACCTCCACCTTACAACCACACATACATGCCTCCTAAAACTGACTTAGACATAAGTAAGCTTAAGGAGAAAATGATAGATGAGGTTAAGCAAGCAGATCCTGTTGCTGCATTGAACAAAAATGCAAATGATCTAGAAAAGGTTGAGGTATCTGAGTGGAATTCAGATGATGAGGATGAACCTAAGGAAAATGAGAAAGTTCATTCAAAACTTAACTCTGTTACTGGGTTAGTGTGTAAGTTTAAGGCTGAGAAACTAGCAGAGGGTAAGAAATTATTCCAGGAAAAAGCTAAGATGAACTTGAATAATCTGAAGGGAAAAGGTGTTAGTACATCTGTTAACACACAAGTAAATGATAAAACTGTTATTGTTAAATGTACTAAATGTGTTTGTTTAGCTAGCTCATCATCATCTTCAAAATCAAAGAAAAATTCAAGAGGAAACCAAAGAAACTGGAACAAAATGGTTTCTCAAAAACTTGAATCAAATTTCAAAAGAATTGATGAGAAAGCTTGTTTCATCTGTGGAAGATTTAATCATATTCAAAATGATTGCTATTATAACCCAAAATTTCAACGGGTTAAGCAATCATCATGGACTACTGCTGACAGAATTAACCATCAAAATTTCAAAATAAAAGTTAATTCTGCCAGTGTAGTCAACAAATCAAAGGCAAGAGTTAGCTCTGCTGCACCAAAAGGAAGTGCAGGAGTGTTGACCAAAGTTAATGCCAACAGAACTAAAATGATTATGACAAATTTTAAATCTGCCAAACAAAACAAAAGTGTTAATTCTGCTAGGTAAAAGTTAACCAACTTTAGTTCTGCCAGGCAAAATAGAAGTGGTCCAGAAATTAATTCTGCCAGACCACTTAACTCTGTCAAGTCAAACATCAGTTGAGTTTGAAAACCAACTAAACTGACATCAGCATCAATAACTTTCAAAAGAGTTGATGCTGTTGATCAAAATGGGACACCCACAACCAAATTAGTTTGGGTTCTCAAGAGAAACTGATCTTTTGTCATTTATATGTGCAGAGCAAGAAGAAAAGCCTATGGCACATTGATAGTGGATGCTCTAGGCACATGACAGGAGACAGAAGCAGGCTGGAGGACTTCAAAGCTATTGATGGAGGTCCTGTAGCATTTGGAGGTAATCCTAGAGGAGGAAGGATTACAGGGATGGGAAATGTCAACAGTGATAAGATGAGCTTCAATGATGTGTACTATGTTGAACAATTGAGGTACAACTTGTTAAGTGTTAGCCAAATAACTGAGAAAAAGAACCCAGTGTTCTTTAATGATACAGAATGCTGTATTCTTTCTGAGAAATTTGCTCTTGACCCAAAAATAATTTTGATGAAAATTCCCAGAAAGAACAACATGTACAACTGTGAATTGGCTAAGTTTGTACCTAAACTTGAATTGAATTGTCTTATTTCAAAAGCAACTGTTGATGAATCTGACCTTTGGCATAGAAGGATGTGTCACATGAATTTTTAAACAATAAACAAACTTGTTAAAGGAAAACTTGTCAAAGGTTTACCAGAGAAAACATATTCATGTGATGACCATTGTGTTGCATGTTAAAAAGACAAGCAACATAAATCCTCTTATAAGACCAAAACACTGAACTCTATTGACTCACCTTTACACTTACTGCACATGGATTTATTTGGACCTACAAATATGAGTAGTATAGGTAAGAAGTCATATTGCCTAGTGATCACTGATGATTATAGCAGGTTTAGTTGGGTATTCTTTCTTAGAACCAAAGATGAGACTGGAGACATACTAAGGTCTTTCATCATTAAGATTGAAAACCAAACCAATAGGAAGCTAAAGATCATTAGCAATGACAATGGAACAGAGTTTAGAAATCAAGAGATGGACAAATTCTGTGAATCCAAAGATATAGATAGAGAATATAGTGTTCCTAGAACTCCACAACAGAATGGAATAGCAGAAAGAAAGAATAGGGCACTTATTGAGGCTGCTAGAACCATGTTAGCAGATGCTAAACTACCAATGACCTTCTGGGCAGAAGCAATTAGCATTGCTTGTTATGTCCAGAACAGGGTATTAGTTGTTAAGCCTCACAACAAGACACCTTATGAGTTATTTCTGAATAGCAAACCTTTAGTTAGCTTTCTTAAACCATTTGGATGTACTGTTACTATCTTAAATACCAAGGATCAGTTTTTTTTTTTTTTTACCACCTCCTTTTCAAAGTAAAGCTGATGAGGGATTCTTTGTTGGTTACTTTTTCCAAAGAAAAGCATACAGAGTATTCAACAGTAGAACTAGAATAGTGGAAGAGACCTTAGATGTGACCTTTAATGAGCACACACCTAATGCTTTAGGAAAAGGTTCAACTAACCTGTTTGACATTGATGCATTTACCAAATCTCTTAGATATATGCATGAGTCATCAAATGCAGGTACAAGTACAAGTACAAATGCAGGTACAAATGCAGGTCAACAAACAAGCAAATCATCACAATTTGTTTTGTTTCCAACACGGCTACCTGACCCACCTGCAGTGTTTGAGTCTTCCACTCCTGATCAACAACAGAGTTCAGAACCCATTACATCAAACTTGGATGATAATGGTGCATATGGTGATGGCAATACATCATCAGATCCAGATTGTCCTCAACAAGAAGAAGCATCAACTCAAACTGATGCACAAGAGGATCAACAACCATCAAGGATGGATGTGTCAGAATCAAGTGGTCAAATGAATCAAGAAGACATCAATCTGGATCAGAATTTTACCAATTTGGAATCTGAGATAGAGATGGCAGCTGGTCCACAATATCAAGCTCATAAAAGCTATATGCCACTAGGCAATGTCATTGGAGCAATTGATGCTCCTATGCAAACAAGAAGGTCATCTAAAACTATTGATGAAAATGCAAATTTCTCTTTGTTTGCTTGTTTTCTATCACAGATGGAGCCCAAGAAAGCTGTTGAAGCTTTGAAAGATCCAAGCTGAATTGAAGCTATGCAAGAGGAGCTACTTCAATTGAAAATCCAAAATGTGTGGACTTTGATGGATCTTCCCAAAGGAAAACGGGCAATTGATACTAGATGGGTATACAGGAATAAAAAGGATGAGAGAGGCATAGTAATTAAGAACAAGGCTAGATTGGTTGCACAGGGATACTCTCAAGAAGAAGGAATTGATTATGATGAGGTATTTGCACATGTGGCAAGAATTGAGGCTATTAGATTGTTCTTAGCTTATGCTTCTTTCAAGAATTTTAAGGGTATACCAGATGGATGTGAAGAGTGCATTTCTAAATGGAAAGATAGATGAAGAAGTGTATATATGTCAACCACCAGGGTTTGAGGATCCCAAATATCCAAATAAGGTGCTCAGATTGGACAAATTACTTTATGGATTGCATCAAGCTCCTAGAGCTTGGTATGATACTCTGTCTGTGTATCTGTTGAATAATGGTTTCAAAAGAGGTGCTATAAACAAAACCTTGTTTAACAAAAGAATTGAAAGTGATATTCTAGGAGTACAAATCTATGTAGCTGATATCATTTTTGGTTCAACAAGGGATAGTCTTTGCAAAGATTTTGAATCTCTTATGCATCAGAAATTACAGATGAGTTCAATAGGAGAATTGACTTTCTTTTTGGGTCTTCAATTGAAGCAGAAAGCAGATGGAATCTTCATAAGTCAGGATAAGTATGTGAAGGACATTTTGGATAAGTTTAGATTCAATGATGCAAAGGTTGCAAGCACACCAATGGAAACACATAAACCACTACTTGCGGATCTTGAGGGGGAGTGCGTTGATGAACATCTCTATAGATCCATGATAGGTTCACTGATGTATCTTACATCCAGTAGACCAGACATCATGTTTGCAGTATGTGTGTGTGCAAGGTTTCAAACTAATCCTAAGTTGTCTCATCTTCATGCTGTAAAGAGAATTTTTAAATACCTAAAAGGTCAACCTAAATTGGGCCTATGGTATCTAAAGAATTCTTCTTTCAATTTGGTAGTATATTCTGACAGTGATTATGGAGGTAATAATTTGGATAGAAAGTCAACTTCAGGAGGATGTCAATTCTTGGGAGATAGGTTAGTATCTTGGAAATGTAAGAAGCAGACTACAGTGTCTACATCAACAGCAAAAGCAGAATATGTTGTTGCATCAAGCTGATGTGCTCAAATCCTATGGATTCAAAAGCAGATGCTAGACTATGGTTTGACTTTTCTAAATATTCCCATGTATATTGATAATAATGTTGCTATAAGTATCATTAATAACCCTGTAAAGCACTCTAAGATAAAACATATCGAAATTAGATATCATTTCATTAGGGATTGTAATGAGAAAAGATTAATTCAGATTTTCAAAATACATACGGATAATCAACTTGCAGACCTGTTCACAAAGGCTTTTGATGTTGGAATGTTTACATTTTTGATTACTGGTATAGGTATGATGAACAGCTCATTATAATCATTATCTATTTTTAAAATGTTTTTCAAAAAGGGTTACACTTGATACTTTAGTTTGTTATAGCAGATATCATAAGGTTATCAATATTTATACTTTCATTACTTAGTTCTGCTAGTATAAATATTGATTCTCTTATTTAGTTTTGCTAGTACAAATTAATTCTGCTAGTTCAATTGTATTTTTGAGCTAACATTGCAGGATTAAAAGCTCAAAGGTTGTTAGTTCTGCTAACTCAGTTTTCAACAATATTAATTCTGCTAGCACAAATTAGTTCTGCCAGCTCAATTAATAAAATAATGACGTGGAATTGCTCAAGTGTGAAGAAAGGTTGAAATTAGTTCTGCTAGAGTTAATTTGCAAAACTTAATTCTACCAGTACCTTTTCAAACTTTAATTCTGCTAGTGTTGTTTTAGGGCTTGAAAGTATTGTTCACTTTCAAATGGTATTTAACCTGTCAAACACTACACTTTTTCAATTCACTTGCACTTTTTCTCGAAAATTGAAATTCACTTTAAACAAACCTCTCAAAAACCTCTCAAACCTAATATTCAACAATGGCATCTTCATCTTCTTCTTCTAAACCACTTGACATCGGTGACCAACACAACGTCTGTGGCTTTCTTCTCAAGTCACAAGGGTCAGATGATTATCATGAAATCATTGATTTCTTGAAGTGCACATCCATCAGGTTTGCACTTACTGTTAATCCCATGATTTATATTTCACACATCAATGACTTCTGGATATCTGTCGTGGTGTCAGAAGAAAATGGGGTTAAAACCATAACGGCAATAGTAAATGAGAAGTGTATTTCTGTAACTGAAGCTTCCATACGTGCTCATCTTTTACTAGATGATGCAGATGGTATGGAATGCTATACTACTTCTCAAATACATGACCAACTTGTGTTGTACGGGTATGAGGGGGAGAGAACAGAAAAACTGACTTATTACAAACAACTCTTCTCTCAACAATGGAAAATTTTAATCCATACCCTACAACACTGCATTTCTCAAAAGAAAACTTCTTGGGAGTAATTTAACAGTAACATTGTTTCTGCTTTAATTTGTCTTGCCAATAATGAGAAGTTTATTTTTTCTAAATTGATTTTTAATGGAATGGTAAACAATCTTGAGAAACCAAAGGATAAATTTTTAATGTATCCAAGATTTTTACAACATATTATTGACCAAGAAATTCAAGATCTACCCAGGGAAGGTGGTAGATTAATCCTCTCCAACTTATCTAAAAGGACTTTTGCAAACATGAGGAGAAAGAGGATGGTCAAAGGAAAAGAATTTTCTGGGAAGGTGACCAATTTAACTGCTCATATGTTGAACATGCCTTCTACTATGCCACAGGAAGTAGAAACTCCCACTACTTCTCAACCAAGTGGCATAGTTTCAAAAACAAAAAGAACAAGGGACCATAAGCCTACCAAACCTAAAGCCAAAAAGGCTAAGAAACAGACAAATGAGGCTCCTCTTCCTCATTTGTCTCCGTCCACAAATGTTATTGAAAAGGAGGTGGTCACTGAGGAGCAGAGAGACCATATGGAAAGGGCTACCACTACTGTTGCTACCTCACTAGGAGAGCATGACAGTGGTACTGGAATTAGGACCCAATCCATGGCAACACAGGATATTGAGATGCCATTAGACTCCTCTATTGCTGAGGATCCAGTGGATATCAATGTATCCAGTGGTCCCAGGTGCCAAGAAACCACATTGGGGGCTAATGATGCTCAGACTAGGTCTGAGACATTGGATAAATCTTCCAATGATCCATTAAAAGAGGGTAACACTTTTGGCAATGGTGAGGATAGCTTAACTTTAAATGAATTGACGGCTATCTGTGCAAAATTGTCAAAGGAGGTGGAGGATCAAAGGGTGGAGATTGCCCAATTAAAGGAGAAAGTGGATTTATTGATGAATGAGAGGGAGGAATATAAAAGTAAGGCTGAGAGTAAGTCTACTAGACTGAAAAGATTACTAGTAGATGAAAGCACAAGTGATGAGGAAAATGCAGACCAATTTGAATTCACTGGTGCAGGGGAAGCAAAGAAAATTGGAATGACTGAGGAACAGGCTAATTTGATTCTGGATGAAGAAGAGCAGAAGAAACAATATGAAAAAGATCTTGATGATCTAGAAAAGCCTACAGATAATGTGATGGAAGTGGATGAGAGCATACATGATGATGTAAGTGCAGAGCAGCTTGGAAATGTGGTTGGAAGTTTGATTCTAGAAGTATTAGATGAAGATATATCTGATGCTGCAAAGAAAAGTGCCAAAGATATGTTGGATAGTGCTGCTGGTGTTACTTCTGCTGGTAAAATTGCTGGAGTTAGTGCTGCTAGTGGGATGGTAGATGTAGAAATTAGTTCTGCTAGTGCAAAAGTTAGTTCTGCTAGTGCACTGGTTAGTTCTGCTAGGGTTAATGAACCAGAAATGGTTAAGTCTGCCAGACCCAAGGAGAAAGTTAGTTCTGCCATGACTGATATTGAGCAGATTGCTGCAGATGCACTTCTAAAAGTGGCAAAGAGCACAGAACAAGGAAGGAGCTCAACTGGAATAACTATCAAAGAAATTTCTTTCTCACAGGTTAGGCCTACAGCTGTTGATGACGCCTTGAAACAAAAGGAAATTGATTTGGCTAAGGCAAAAGGTAAAGAGAAAATGGTTGAGCCTGTGAAACCTTTAAAGAAAAAGGAGCTTGAGGCTGTAAGTGAAAGGGTTGCCAGAAATCTGCAAGCTCAATTCAATGAAGAGGGGAGGAGCAGATTTGTTGAGGTGGATATGGGGGATGATGTGAAAATTATGATGACCTCAGAGGAGCATATATTTTTTGATCATTTACTAGCAGATGGGACTCACAAAGCTCAAATTGAAGAGTTCACTCTTGATCAGAGGTTGATATGGTATTTGGATATCCTTGAGCAAAGAAGAAAACATGATGCTCAGAAAAGGATGGAGGAGAAAAGGAAAAGGGCTCTTACTCAAAGGCAACTCAAAGATCAATGTGCCAGAGTAGTTAAAAACAACACTAGGAGAACACTCAAGGAGCTTATGTCAATGGACTTCTATGATCTGGAGAGAATTTATCTGAAAATTCAAAGGGACATTGAAGAGAGCACCAAAATATCCTTAGAGGAAAAGTCCAAGAGTGCAGCGGCTACAAAGTTTAAAATTCTTACAGCTGCAGAAAAGGAGAAACAGAAAAGAATGACAGAAATTGCAAGGGCAAAGGCAGAGATAGAAAGAAAAGAAAAAGATGATCTGGATGCCTTGAAAAAGAAAATTCCAACAGAAACCCTTCATCTAAAAAGAAGAAAAAGAATGGCTGTGAGAAATGATCAGGATGACATGGCTAAGGATGAAAGTGAAACAGAAGTACCTACTGTGGTGCCTTCTACATCTGAACCTACATAGCCTATTGAAGAAGAAGTGGTTGATTGGAACCAGATAAGATCAATGGTGGAAGTTGAAAGCCCAAAGGTGCCTATTGCAGTACCTTTCCCTGTGATTGATTGGTTATGGGAAACAGATGGCCAGATGAAGAAATGGTTAAAGATTGTGAGGGCTGGGAACACAGAGGAGAAATTTCAATCCTTCTACAGATGCATAAAGACATTATCTAGAGATGATTTGGATGACATGTGAAGAATTGCAATGAGAAAATATCAAAATGCAAAGAAGCATAGTGATGAACACATTGTCTACAACAGTCTCTCTATTCTGTATGAGATGGATGCTGAAAATGATTTCTATAAAGACGGATCAAGAGCAAAGGCATGATACTGCTATTCACACAATGGAGTACATCTGGTGCAGCTACAAAGTGGAGTATTTGCCTACTTCTTCATTGGCACAGAGTATTCATGGAATGTGGGTCAGTTAAGCTTTATGCTCTCTTTAACTATCAAAAGTGATGATCTAGATACAGCTGCCTCTTTAGTTCATGAAGTTCAGCAATATTACAAAAAGGCACTTGAAAGATATGATGTTCAGAATGAAGAAATCAGAAAGAAAAGAGCTGCTGAAATCAGAAAGGAGTTTGAGAAGAGTTTGAAAAAGAAAACTTGAATCTATTCAGGGAAAGATCAAGTTTAGGGGGAGATTGTTGGGCTAAAATCTGCTGGAGATCAAATGAATAAATATTCTAAGTGTTTAGCCTTGTTGAAAGTTAATTCTGTTGGTGATTGAAGACTTAGTTCTGCTGGTAGAGTTAGCTCTGTTCATTTATTGAAGACAAAGTTTTCCAGAGTTAGTTCTGCTAGTCATTTCAACAATTAGTTCTGACAAGCTTTTCTGCTGTTAGTTCTGCCACAATTGAAGAAATGCAAAGATTAGTTCTGCCAGTTCATTCTGTTAGTGCTGCTCATCATTTTTGTTAGTGCTGCTCAGTGGATCTACTTTCTATCAACTATGCAGTACAAGTACACCTACTGCAGACATGCTTTTGAGGAATAGTGCACGCAGCAGACAAGGAATGACAATGCATTTAATGCTGGCGTGTTTCCTAGAAAACTTGTTTTAGAAAAGTAGATTTTGTATAGATTTTATACAAGTTGTTTAGTGTATAAGTATGTCCTTTTGTTCATTGTTAGAGCATGCTTGTATGTACCATATGTGTATGAGTTGTGTAAGTCTCTAGTCAAGTTGTAACTTAGTTTCAAGGTCTTTGTAACCCTGATACAACAAGTGTATCCGTATTATTGAAATAATAACATTGAAGCTTTTGGTTATTGAATCATTTTGTTCTTGTCTTACATTCAAATCTGTTATAATCCTATTACAAGTAATACACATAATCTTCCTAACTTAGCAAGTGTTATTCCGCAAACTTCTTGTTAAGAATTCATTGCTTGTGTCAATACATTTGTGTAAACAAGTATAATTGTGAGACCCCACACGTTTTATAACTTCAGAACACAATCTGATTTTTGTTCTTTCTGTTTCTCTTTGCTTCTTCCGAAAAGAAAACTTGGGATCGACCCTGAGTTCCTATATCATAATGATGTTATATTTGGTGGATCTTAGTTTGTTATTGTAGCCCGTGAGAAGATCAAAGGTATGATGCAATATATATATATATCTATATATATATATATAATGATTAGATGAATAGATCTAATAATAGCAGAATCATGACAAGAGAGTTTATTTTTCTTGATACAAACAACAGATGAGACAATTTATATGAGTAACGTCAGACACATGTTTTCTTACGGTATATTTTGGATACTTTTGGTTTACGCACGACAATTATAAATTATTCAGGTGTGAGCATTAATTCTATAAATTAATAGTAAGGGTAGTTTAAATATTAGACATTGTTGAGTACAATTTTTAAGATAATAATGAATATATAGTTTATATATAGTAGAGATAGAGATAGAGATATATTCAGATCGTCGAGTTGGGATGAATGTACATATATGCATATAAAAATTACATACTTGTGCTAGTTTTGTTAGCATGTATTTTTTCTGTTACTACTAATTAATTTTTTTAAAAAAAACAGTTAAAATTATCTCATTGTAACTGATTTTTGTATCTTTTTAATGTAATTATCAATCTAATTAAGTAAAAAAAGTTACATGCAACCCCTTTGTATAATTATTGAAAATATTCTAGTGTTGTAAATTCAAATCAACCCATTACTAACAAATGCTGGATTTGGATTCTTCCATCTCATTGCTCAGTCTTTTTACCTTCTCGCCTTCTTTTTTCTTTCTAATAATCATTAAACTCTTATGTAATACATTAAAGCGTATTTATTTATTTTATTCTAATATATCATTGGATATTGGTATTTACCCAACATCCCCTACCATACCTCGTAATTAACTAACAACAGTGTTCAATCATTCGTAGATTGTGTTATGAATAACCTTGAGAACATCGAGTTTCTATGTTTGTTTACGATTTGCCCATTGATTTATAAGATTTTGTCCACTGTGTCAGAGGAGTTGCTCGGAGTCATCCTTGTAGGGTGGATAATGACTGATGCCAAAGACACACGAGACTAGGATGTTCTTGCCAATTTACACATTGATTTATAAGATTTTGTCCGTTTAACTTAAATTAAGTTACATCAAGTAAAATATTTGAAAATTGTAATTCAAAATCTTTTAAAGTATGCAATTATATTCTTTAAACCCATTTTAACAATAAGGGATGTCACACTTGCAAAAGAGAGTATGCAAACATAATTTACAAACTAATCACATTGATTCTCGCAATTCATTCTCTCTTTATGTTACATTGTTACAGGTGACATCATTCACAAGAATTATTTTGGTTCATAAGAATTATTATGGTTCACAAGAATTATAAGTTTAGTAATGTTCCGAACTCCCGATCATTATTACTAATTACTCCGTATAAATTTAATACGGATTATCTTTATACATTTTATACAATTATTATATTTTTAGCTTTACAAAAGCAAATCCATTATATTGCAACGTACTTTTTCTTTAAAGCCCATCATATCCCAATGAACTTGAAGGTGCTTCTTCTGTCTTTTAAAAAGCCTTTACTTTCAATTTCAAGTATTCATGTTATTTTTATTTTTTAGGTGGAAAAATATAAACTGCGTAAGATTTGAATTGTTTGAACTTGTAGGGGCATGTAAATATGTAATTGACTATCTTCATAAACATAAACATGTAGAAATAAAAAAGCCTTGCTCACTAAGAATTATCGTAGATTTAATTTGTAGATAATTAACGTACTAGGTATTTTATTCTTACTAATAACATGTACATTATAAATTTTGTATTGATCCCAAAATTGGATAAATTTTCCACATTTGTTACAGTTGTGTAGAAAAACAAATTTAGTTAGAGTGTTTGGCGAAATTGAGAAATCAAAGTTTATTAAGTTTCTATGTATGATATATATTAAGAAATGGATCAAAAGAGCACGATGGTTTTGGAGGGCAGGAGGAGCGACCTCATCTCAACCATTTATTTATGATCTAACGGTTGATATCATCAAATGCCACTCAGAAATTTATTTTGCAAACTCATTTAGGTGGAAGGACCTAAACATAATTATCATGAATTGAGGTGAAAGGGGCAGAACTTTGGCAGCTTATGATCAGTGCATTCCTCATTCACCAAAAACACACACAACACCCACACACAGTCTCTCTCTCTACACACACACTCTCTTTCTCTTTCTCACACAAACCGCTCACCACCACCACTTTCAACCCTCACCATCATTCACCGCCACCACCAACTTCACTGTCACTGTCACTGTCACTGTTCACGTTCACCGTCACCATCATTCACTGCCACTACCACCTTCGCCATCACCGTTCACGTTCACCGCCACCGTTCACGTTCACCGACACCTTAACCATCACCGTCAAACTTCACCACCACCACCACCACCACGTTCACCTTCATCTTCATTTTCGTCGTCCATATTCACCATTACCTTCACTGTTTACCTTCATTGTCACCGTTCATCATCTTCACCGTCACCGTTTTCCACTACCTTTACCGTCACCGTTCACCACTACCTTCACCATCTAGATCTGAATATGTAGATGTAGATCTACTTTTCAGATCTAGATCTGAAAAAAGTAGATCTAGATCTACTTTTTCAGATCTAGATCTAAAAAAGTAGATATGAGAAAAAGTCACTGCATTTTATGTTCAAGCTACTGCATTTTACGTTTCAGTGACTATTAAGATCTACTTTCTATATATGAAAACATTCACTGCATTTTACATTTAATATGCTGCATTTTACATTTTTATCAGATCTAGATCTGAAAAATATATCTGGAAAAAAGTCACTCCATTTTATGTTCAAGCTACTGCATTTTACGTTTCAGAGACTTTTAAGATCTACTTGCTAGATATGAAAACATTCACTGCATTTTAAATTTAATCTGCTGCATTTTACATTTTATCTACCGCATTTTATATTTTGTATATTTTTATGCATTATTTTCACTTTGTTTACTGTATTTTTTATCTTTTCACTGCATATTACGTTTTTCAGCTGTTTTGTTCATTTTATGTTGTTTACTGCATTTTATATTTTTCACTGCATTTTAATTTTTGTATGGAACCTTGCAGATTATTAGGTTTTTTGAATAAATTATTTTTTTGAAATTTTTGATAAAATTTTGGACACATTTTCTGGCAGGTCCTCAAAACTTTCAAAATTGCAAAATAGTCTCTGGGTGACCTGACAGGTGAGGATGTGTCTGACACGCATCAGTCTTTGATTGGTCAAAAAAGTAGGTCTTCCTGCTCCTCATAAAGACCTGCTCCTCTAAACCCCACCCTATATATTATCATATAAATTTTAGTTTTATCCCATTATTAGTATTCTCTAAACATAATTCATATGGTCCATCTTTGTTTTAACCGATCAAAATAATTTGATATGGTAAATGATATATCTTATTGATTATTATACATACAATCACTACACTTTTATGCATTTTTGTTTGTATACATTAATTTTGAGACGGACATATTACTGTATTTTTTCTAAAATACTTGGCTGTGAAACGTGTTTAATTTCTTTTTTTTTTCCGGTAAAGAAATAATGGTTCATGACAAAGAAAGATGAATCGTCTTTTGGCCCCTTTATACATTTTCATGTGATGACTGATGTCTGTACGTACTTTCCTAAATTATCATCGTTTCGTAATCTTTTTTTCGGTTATTTTCTCTTATTTATATCTACTCGATCGTAACAAGTTAAAGTAACTATCAAGTCAGTGAAGTCCCCGGCCTATTTAACTAATTATAATTAAGTTTACATATTCTTATTGTATTCACTACCTATATATTTGTACTTATTTAAGTAACATTGATATGATCTTTAAATATGTATTAATTATATTGTTGACTATAACGATCAAAATGTCTGTGACAATAGTTAATTAACCAATATCGGTCTAATACAACATTTTCAATTTTAAAATTTTCAGCTATTTTCACGGGGATTTGAGTAGTTTATGCGTGCGTATACTTTACTAATCAAAGTAGCAAAAATCATAGGAGAACAAAAGTTCACGCACGAAAAGTTGAGAATTAAATTTGAAACAACCAACTTTATCACCTGAATTCAAGTGATGCTCAATTTTATTAGTTTGTATATGCTATCTTCAACTTTTTTCATTTTCATTCCCTCTAAAATTAATTAAATGCCGGTTCTTTATTAGAAATGTCAATTAAAGTTCACTAACCGTAAGTTCACTATAAAGTAGTAATGGAGTGCGTATACCGTATACGTAACTTATAATCAATTCATATGTAATTTGTATCTGATATTGAAGGAGCAAAACATTTTTACCGAATTAATTGAAAAGTATAGTTCAGATGGTCAACTACATTTGAAGAGACAGTCGATCTAAAACCTAATTGATCTGTAATGATCAACGAGTGCGGAGCTGGGCTTTTGATCACATAAAACAATGGTTGGTATCGCTTGCCTTTTGTTTGTCTCAAAATGCAGCCGACCCTCTGATCTAATTTAAAAGATATATATATATATATATATCCGTCAAATTTTCGGATCGAATGGAACGAAATTTGAATTAAAAGCATATTTCAGATCGACAAGATGTCCCACACAAAAAGAAAGATTTTGATTTAGTTTAGTGAAAAGAAATGTAAAATAAAACTGTTTGAGATGCAACATGCATGTGGAATTCTATCTCTTGCACGTATGGCTAGTAGTCTAGTACTTCCTTTTTTGTTTTTGTTTTTTTTTTCAATCACTGTACACTTAAATATTCTCCGAGTAAAACCTGCAGCTAAGTTTGTTTTTAAACCTTATCATTGTCCACCAACTACCCCATAAAAAATGACCCTAAAAGTTATGATTATCAGATTCATATGTTAAGTATGATCATAAAGTAAATAATCTAATAGAAAAGCTAGGTTCATGATAAATAATTTAACCGATCGCGATATATGTGAATATATAATCACGTACTCTGAAGATATATAACCAATAACTAAATAGCCTAGTAGTATGGGCAGCCCATGACTCCTACTCATTTGATATATATGCATCAAGAAATCATCATGTAATAATAATCACATCAAATGAAATTATGTAGTCCGATATGATCTTGAAAGCAACGTTATTTTCCAAAGAATTAAAGAGACTATACATAAAAGAGGAAAGAAAAGAAGAAATAAAGCTACGACTCTTGATCATCCATGTTTTTCAATCTTTTTCTTATACAGCTAGCTTGATTATCGTTTTTGTCCAATAATATATGGTAAATTGGTAATCAAATTGAATAAATAGTATCCCGCTCCAGATTTGGCGTCTAATATCAGTTGTATACACTTTAGAAGAATGTGGACGATTACACAGTGAACCAATAAAATTTCATGCTGATTACTGAAAAACATTTAAATTCGTTAAAATTTCAAAATGAACACTCATTTTGAAATAAACAAAGATAAAAAGGTGAACGCTTAATTTGAGACAGAAAGATGATGAATGATTAACTTAAAAGCAGGGAAATGATGTGATACCAAAAGGAAATAGTTAAATCGTATATTCTAATACTCCAATATAACTTTGGTAAGGCTATAAAAATATATTCCGTAATACATGCGATAATTAAAAACGAAACCTAGTTAGCTACATGTCTAGTTGTCTACCTGCAGTACTCTATACTTTGCTCAAAATTAAAATTTAAACAAATTTGTAGTAATAATTATTTTAAATGATAATAATAATAAACAATAAATTACATTCATGTCTATTTTTTTGAGTAAAAAATTCAATAAAAAGAAGTTAAAATTCTGGTTATTACATTAATGATCGTAAGGATCAAGAAAAATATTTACAAATGTTTATGAAAGAAAGGGTAATGACTCGTACACTATTAAGTATACTACTAAATGTGTTTTATACTATTGTATTGTAAAATGCTACGGAGTATAAAACAAAAATGGTAGTGTACGGAAAACTTTGGCAGTGTACGAATTACTCAACCAAAAGAAAGTACGTCTTATCATGCAACGTAAGATATTGGTTTCTAAAAGAAAAAAAGCTTAGGGAAAACAAAATGGGAAAATTGATCAAGAGAAATCATGAGATTGATGAAAACAAAATATCATGCTAACTTGTATATTCAACATTTCAAGGGAAAATAATCATTTTATCATGAAAAAATCATGAGATTTTTTTACCATTTGTATAAAAAAGGTAATATTATCCACACATAAGAAAAATCGAATTAATCTCCATAAATCATGATCAAGCTAGTGTTGAAATGAACTATCTAACAAACAATTGTACGTGCTTTATATTATTATTATTATTATTATTATTATTATTATTATTATTATTATTATTATTATTATTATATTAAAATTAATAATGATACAACACTGAATTTTAAGTATAGTGAATTGTAATGTTATGTTAGATCGTATAATATAAGAAAATTCTACAATTACTTATATATCTATTTATGTAGGATTCCCTTTTGTTACTTTTTATCTAGAGTTAGCAAAATACAGTAGTTAATTAAAATGCTATCCTGGTGTTAAGGTGACAACTTTATTTCTTTGTTTTTTTGCTCTTGATTCGTCTACATCAAGTTATGCTTTTTGAGGTAAAAAAGTCGTAGCCAAAAGCCTTTTTAAGACATGAACATTTGATGCATTTTATGTAACTAATTAATTACATTTGATTTGTTTCACTTTTAGTTAATGTTCTATCTTTTACATTCCTTAATGATGCACGAGTAGAAATATCATATATTGAATTTTCATGGACTGTCGCTTCTAAGTAGTACATTATATCATACATTCAATTACAAATACTATGCAATTAATTTAATGGAAATAAACTTTGCTACGAAACTGTATGGATTACATTGTGTAGTTAATTATACAGGAGGACCGTTTGTGTTTATCTTAAAAAATTAGAAGACTAAAAATGTAAAATATTAGCTGCTATGCTGTTGTTTGTGAGTAATACTATAGATGATTAATTGTATATACCTAAAAATAAACCTACTTTTTTGATTGGTTGAAATTTTTCTCTCTCCTAATCTTATCCTATCAATTAACCGGGACTCCAAAGAAAATCAATTCGGTCGTGCTCCTCATGGGAGAAGCACTCCCCATTTACAAATCACGGGTTTTTAAGTCTATATTTAAGCTTACAGATGTAGACCTACCAATCATTTTCCGTTGTTTCATGCTAATATGGTATTGTAAAACAGATATTTGCTATGGTGAAGAACATGCTTCACAATTAAAAGTGTGAGCCTTTTAGATATGGGCCGGCCTTTTTTATGATCCATATGGGAGCCCATCGATAATAAGTTGCTTATGTAAAAATTCAAAACCATCAAACTAGGATGTAAATATAACAGAACTAAATCACTAGTATCAGATTATCATCAAATTTAATCAAATTATACACATTTGTTACAATAAGTTTTAACCATCATTTTACACATAAATAGCTTTAAGTAACGTTTGATTAACTTTACAAAAGAAGAAAGGTCAACAAATAATCACAAATCACCTACAATAACATCAAACCTCCTCTGCTTTCTGGTGAATTGTTCTTGTAGTATCGGGCATTCTCCGCTTTGATAGCTTCATGACCACCCATATGACAAAAAAGATGGTATGAATCAACGCCATGATCCCACAAGCCAACATCCAAATCAAACAAATCCAAACACTTGTCACGTCTACATACATATCAGGCGCCATCATGGCCAATGACTGCAGGTAAGTAGCCACCATGAACACCAACGTAAACAATGTTCCAAGCGTAAGCAGCCACATCAAGAACTTGTTCCTCAAAGGGAATCCACTTATCAACAACACAACTATGCCCAAAGATATTATCATAGTGAACGTATTAAGCATCACAAATCGATTGAAATTATCCATGTCCACTTCTGTTTGAACTGCATTTCCAAGCTCATATCGACCATTTTGTGTATTAGTAATAGTTCCTCCTGGAGGATTGACCCCTGCATGAAACGCCATTGCTGCCACCACTAACGCTGCGACTATAAGAATCGCACGCTGTTTTTCAAGCCAGTTGTGGTCATCGTTGACATACCTAGCCCAGGTTCTTGATAGTAACCCGCCTTTTTGTATAGTCGTCTGTGAGGATTTGTTTGATAGCTGTAGTGGTTTAGGGGGTGGTCGAAGGTCATTCGCTCTCAAAACACCAGCTTCCATTAGAATATGTCGTGCTTCAAGTGCTTTGAGGTCTCGTGGACATTGATCTAGTACATCTAGTGCTGTTAATCCAAGTTTGTTTACAGCATTTCCATTAGCTTTGATACTTTCTATCTCCAGTAAATAGTTTAATATCTGCACAAAACCAAAAAAGTACTACATCTTTCAGAACAGATTTGAATTTGTGAAAACATTAACTTATAAGGATTAAGGAATATCAATTTACAGAAAAAGTTTCCCTAATTTTCCATCTCTATTCATTTATGAAATGGAAGGTACTCACTTTATCTTTAGAAAACGGTGAATTCAGAAAACTTGTTCAATAAATTTTAATTTCCAGTTTAAAAACAGAAGGTGTTTTCTACAGTAGAAGTTTTATGTTTTTTCTGGGATTTTCATGAATGTTTCCCTAAAAACAAATTCATTTTCCTTTCTGTATCTAATCGCACCCTATAAAACTAACTTTCAATAATCTAAAAGAATGTATCAGTACCTGTGTTTGTTTGTTAAAACCAGCAGCATGCAAGAGGGTGTTTCCACCATGATCTGTAATCTTGGCCAACTCTTCTTCATTCCACAATTCCACCAACACTTTCAACGACTCAAAACGGTTAAAACTAACACACGTATGCAATATGGTCTCCCCTGTAGCTGAAACCAATTTCACAGCATCCGGGTTCGCATCAACCAGTGCCTTAACAACCTCCAAATGTTCATTCATGGCTGCTAAATGAATAGGTGTCAACCCATCTTGATCTTGAAAACGACATAAATCACGACCCCCAACTCGTACTAGTTCCTGTACTATCTCCAGGTAGCCATTGGCTGAGGCTACATGGAGTGGGGTCCGTCTTTGACTATCTAAGGACGTGACGAGTTTTGAGTTATGCAACAAAACCACCGTGACGAAATGGGCATGGCCACGCATGGCTGCGATGTGGAGGGGGGTTTCATTGAATGATCCAGTGAGTGAGAGTCTATCAAGAATGAGCTGATCTTGATGGAGTAGTGCATTGAGGGTTTGTACATTGCCCGTTAACGATGCTTCATAAAGCTTTGTTTCCATATTTGGTGATGATATATTGATATGAATGACTACAGGTTTTTACATTGTGTTATATATATACAAGTTTCATGAGGGTAATTTGGGCTTCCATGATGTTTCTGATGAATAGTTGATTGTTGACCAGAAAAATTCAAAGTCAAAACGACTGAAAGGATTGGATATGGGTCTAGTGGATACTAACGTTTTCCTTTATATATTTAAAAAGTCCACACACATTGTTGGCCGTGGTATGGTGCCTAGATTTCTATTTGATTTGATTATTTTATAAAAGAATCTATCAAAAATTTCACACAACCATCACAAATATCTACATACATCCTGTTATTGCGAATATGTACATTTTGTCTCACATTAGACTTGCGAATATGTGCATTTTGTCTCACATTAGACTTGAACCCATAACTTAACGATGACATAATTCATCTCAATGTACGCCAAACCCTTTTGTGTTTTATTGTTTGATTGTCAATTTAAGTTAAAAAAAAATTTCACAAATATCCTTTCATTGTAATTTATTATTTTATCTATTTATTTATTTTTGCATCTTAGTGGTTCAAGACTTCAAGTTGCAGTATCTAGTCATGATGATGTTTATATGGAAAATGAGGGCCACCCATAACGCGTTTACTAATCACGGTTTTTTAGCCCACTGAACCTCTGGGAAACTAGGTCCCCTTCCACTTGATAATTCATCCAACTTGACCACTTAAACAGATTTACACGTCAGACCAAACTAAAATGAAAGTATTAGCAATATGTTTTTTTTTTCTTCCAGTAAATAACCTGTAAAACTTGTATAATAACCTGCAGCAATGGAATGGGAGAAACAGTATAGTAGTGTATTAATATACGAATGTAACAAAAAAGTTTATATAAACCAACTTGTACACAGACGATACTTCGATCTATTTATACGTAAAATTCACACACTTGCAGTTTGGGAAGTCATCACTTCCCATCTGTTTTCGCTACCAAAAGACTCGGTAAAAAAAAAGATAATAAATAAATAAATACATCACCCGTCTTTGTGGTATTCTTCCGTTTCTTTTGTATATACCAAAACAAGCATCAAAATCTAACAATCGATCCCACATTGTCCTTGAATGGAATCAAGCTTGTCGTCTGTAGTAAAAGGATCGATTCTGACCCAGAGAAGTGAGAAAATAGAAGCGAGAAGAATCGACCACACAATAACGATGGTAGGTGTCCTGTTTGATCGACCCATCAAACCCTTGAGGAAAGGGTACAAATGAACAATAACCCAAATAGCGAAAAACAGCTTCCCAAACAACGGCCCCCATGACTGATAACCACTGTTGATGGCTGACGAGACACCGGATACAATTCCGACCAAGTTCACGATAAGGACGGTGGTCGGAGGGATGAGGAGAGCAGTCCATTTGAAAATGTAGAGTTCGGCAAAATCACCGTCTTCATCGTTTGCCTTTGATGTGACGGTGAAGTTAGTGTCAATTCCGGCGAGAACTTTGAGAAGACCTTGGAAGACGGCAAAAAGATGGGCAGATGTGCCACCAATGACCCAAAACTGTTCATTTCTCCACCAATCTTCGATGCTGACACCACTCCACCGTAACTCCAAGATTCCGGTTGCAGCAATGGATATGAAAAGAAGAATAAACCACATACTAGCATAGTTGCTAATCTGCAAGAAAGAAGATCATTGAAAGACATTTTTAAAGTCAAATATGATATTTTGATATGTGAAATTGACAAAAACGTTAATTCATATCTAAGACCAAGACTTCCTATTGCAAAGACATTGGTACGAGGTTTAACGCATCGAACATACTCATTTGGAAAATAATGCAGCATAAATAAATGTATACTCTGTATAAAGTACTGCAACTAATAAGATACTTGGTATTGATAATACACCAGCTTAAAAATTCGAAATTAAGGGTCAATTATGTCAACTTCAACTTCAAAATATATATGAATTTTATTTCAATGTTGTCTCTGACATTCAAATATCTGTAGAATATCTAAGTATTTACATCAAATTTTTGGTTGAAAATCACTAATTTGATTTCAAAATTCAAGAACTATTTTCTAACAAAAATGATGCATGTACCAAGCCATATGAGTTTACTGCAGCATAGTATATGAAAATTGGCACTGAAAAAAAAGACTAAAAAACATCACATTAAAGCTAAAACTTTAATTTTACATAATCCATGAACACATTCATTTTTTAAGGGACCCACCAAAACGAATGGAGCATTCACTTTACAAAGGTTAGTTGAGGGAAGAACGTACCTCAGGAATAATAAACTTTCCGGTGAGAAGGCAGACGGCTGGAAGTACACAATAAGCAAGTAGTGGGAGTGAAGTGAGAGGATACACGATGGTATTAATGTAAGCGAGCCGCTCCAAGAGCTTCAGTTTACCATTATACCCATACCAAATGGGACAATGTCTGCTCAGCAAAATCTCAATTGAACCTAAAGCCCATCGAAGGACTTGATTCAAACGATCAGAAAGATTGATTGGAGCAGAACCCTTGAAGGCTGGACGTGGAGGCATGCAGTAGATAGAGATCCATCCTCTAGCATGCATCTTAAATCCTGTTAAAATATCTTCTGTCACTGATCCATAAATCCATCCAATCTGAATTAAAGAAAGAGTCAGGATTAGTTGATCAATCTTTCACATTTTTTGCAGGTATGCAATCACATGTTACGTTAATTAAATATTATCAATATTACCTCTTTACCCCATTCGCTCTTGTCCTCATAACCACAGCTAATAACATGTATGGCCTCCTTCAAAAGGGTAGCGGGATTTGTGGTGGGAGGAATACCTCCCATCTCCATAAAAGTAGCAGAAATGAACACAGAAGATTGACCAAATCGCTTTTCTAAGCTCCTTTGAGACATGAGTAGCGACTTTTCCTCATCATATCCTGCGAAACAAGTATTCAGTCAGCACGTAATCAACTAATATAACAAAAAATGAAGTGGAAATTGTCAAGGAAAAAAAGCAAACCTTCAACACCCTCATCCATATCTTCCATATTGAAAATAGGAATGGTTGATTCAGTTCTTTTCGCTGCTCTCTTTTTGTCTACATACTTTTTGTTAGCGTGTCTTCCTTTCTTTCGTGAACCACAACAAGACTTGATGATGATGTTCGGTTCTAAATCAGCCTCGGTCAAAACTGGATCATATCCATAAAGAGCTTGTCTGTTGAAGCAACAACCCGTCCCCACGTAGACAGGGCCCTGAATGCCATCTAGCCCTTTCAAGTTGATCTACAAGTTTACAATTTTCAAAATGTAAATTTCATGACTTTCGAAATTCATTATGATTAACAATTAAAAGTAAAAGACTAATACTCGAATAATCAGTTATAATAAAGAGGTTGTAAAAGATAGTGTTAGGAGAAGAAACGTACATCGAAAAAAACAATGTTTCGGTTAGCATATCGATCGTGCAAATCAATGCCGTCAAATCTTTGTGGGAATTGAACATAGCATGTCTTCTTTCCATAAGCAGGATCCATCATGAAACACATAGCTTCTTTAAGAGCTTTACTGTTGTTAAAGTAATGATCACAATCGACATTCAAAAGATATGCACCATTTGTTAGGACGGCGGAAACTCGTATCTGTGAATGACAAAGCACTTGATCAAAAAGACAACCAATATATATCATATCCACACAGAGAAGTAACCTTGCTCCTAATTAATATATTACAAAAAGTGATAGATAAAGAAAATGTGAACGAACCAAAGCATTCATAGCACCAGCTTTCTTGTGATGTTGGAAACCAGGACGTTTCTCACGAGAAACATAGACTAGACGAGGTAGCTCATTGCCATCGGTATCAAGACCTCCACTGTGTCCTAAGAACACCTATACAACCATATTACCATATAAGTGTTTGAACTTTAGTCATATGCCTTAAGTGCCCTTTAGTGAAATCAATATTTTGCAATGATCACATCGGCCAGGTAGATGAACTATGGAAATCTGAATGGGTACTAAGAAGAAAAAAAAGATATTTAAATGTCATTCTAAAAATTCAGAAATTGTCACCTGGATCATTCCTGGGTGATCTCTGGGGTTATTTCCAGGCCATGGAGTTCCGTCTTGCATTGTCCAACCTTCTTCCGGCATCTTTTGTGCTTTGGCTACAAGAGCATTGATCCTCACCTTAAATTCTTCGTATTCTCTCTGTCATCAATATATTATAAGTTAAATTGCTACAAAAAATTATAATAACATATAATTATTTCCAACTTAAATTTAGAATTCTCAAACACCTCCTTTTATGACCAAACAAATTAAATGGCTGTGAATCCTGTGATATTTTCTGGTATTAATAGAAAAGTAAAATGATATGAAAGTTATTTTAACAAGCTTTACTTGGGTAATGTAGATATAAATTTATTACGATAACTCTTTACCTACACTGTCAATTTTGGTATTTCAAAATCATCCTTAATTCCCTAGGATCCTAGAAGTTATGGTATAAATCGAATTACTCACCTTCATTGCTCTACGTTCCTTGACAAAAGAAGGCTGAATCTTGTCCTTCAAATAATCAATCTTCTGAGCAAAATAGAACTCAGGTGCTCTGGGTTCGATGCTATGTTTCTTGCAGAATGGGACCCACTTCCTTGCAAACTCAGCAGTCTCAGAGAGTGACTCAAATGACAGCATGGCAGAACCATCATCAGACACATAGCACGAAACTTTGTCCACAGGGTAATCCACAGCTAAAATTGACAACACCGTATTTGCAGTGATAAGAGGAGGTTCCTTTAAAGGATCCACCGTACTTACAAACACATCAATAGGAGCTAGTTGTGATGGCTCTCCATCACGGTCAAATCTGCAAAAACAAACTTTTCTCTTCAGAATACAGACTTACAGACTTCAAACTTTGAAAACTAAAAGTACGTGATCAAGAACTATATATTTACCTTAATGCCAGCCTGTCAAGGTATGTCTCACGCTCGACAGGAAACCACTTTGGGAACTGATCGAGAAGCCACGATAGTGCAAACCAGACCTCACAGATAACAGATACCAACCACAAGGGATATGCATCATTCACTGGATGACTGCAACGGTATTGCAAGAAGAAACCCAGAATAATCAACCGTAAAATGATTACAACACGGTAGGGAGTCAGATGAGCTGATGATATAGGCACAACTCGGCTCATTGGTTGGCGAGCATCGTCAGCCCTGTCACAATAACAAGTTCGTTAACTATATAATTTTTTTATTTATATGATAAGATTAAATCATGTCACATACGGGGGTAAGTCCCAGCTTGTATTTGTCAATTGTACTAATTATTTACTCTATAGTATCTTAAACAAAAGCAATATTGAAAGATGCCTACATTTGCAATTCTTCTCCGTTCGATCCAGTGCGTTCGATCTCGCCTCCTCTTCCCTCACCACCATATTTGTTAGTCATTTGCATCATATTTTTATCCTGTTTTAGCTTCCAACCTTCCACTCTTTCCTTCCAGTCAACATTACCAAGGCCATAAGAATTTAAATCTTTTGATGGGTCCACAATTCTTACGGGAACTACAAAAAAGATACCACAAGTCAAATGATATGTTCAACATATATATGTACTGATAACTACTTGGGTGTTTCATGGGTCGTGGAAGTAGTCAATAATGCACCTGGTTGTCTGGGATCGATGTATGGAAGTGAGTGGATATGCTTGTCACCAGGGCCGAGTGGACCTGACGTACTTCTTACAGACAAGTTGTCAGGCGTAATACTTGGAATTTCACCAGATATCTGAAAACAGCAAGCATCATATCAGAAGAAATTACAAGGAAGATAAAAATATAATACATTTTCAAATTTCAATATTGGTACCCCATCCATTCATTACAATAACAATATTATTCATTTCCCCTGAATAAAACATATTATGAGGTGTATGCATTAGAAATACTCTTTAGGTGAAAATATTAGTTGTAAACTCTAATAATTTCCATGACACTGATAAGAAGGATTTAAAAAAATAAAAGCTCCATAGGGCTATCAAAAATAAATATTAATCAATGATCACTAACCTGTTGGCCATTTGTGAGACGAGGAATCGGTTGCTCATGTCTAGCAGATGAAGAAAGATCGGCATCATCTCCCTGCCATTGGCGTCTAGCCTTGTTGTTTCCTTGAGGATAATTGAACTCGTTCTCCAAGTCATCAACATCATCCTCATCATCATCCCCATCAACTCGTGGACTCCCTAAAAAGCATATCCCATTATCATAATTCTAAACTTTAATAATTCCATCAACTAAAAGTCAACAAGTTCTTGACCAACAAAAGCTAAGTTAAGCGAAAGCTAACCTTTGTGTCTTCTGTATCTAGTCTTGCACTGAGGGCAAGACTGATTTCCATCTCTCCTCTCATACTCATAGCACGGCCGGCAGACTGGGAAGGCACACTCGTTGCAAGCAACAAAGATATCACCGGTTTCAGTGAGGCCAACCGTGTCACCACAAATCTGGCATATCTGCCCGTTCAAATTCGTCAATGGTTTGGGCTGCATAATCAATAAACGGGATAAGCATTCAAAGCAAATCGATCAACATCTCATAACTGAATATTATGGCATTGAAGAATTAGATCAGAATCACATAATCTGTTGATTGAAATTAATGATGGGTAGGTAATTTCACAATTATCTGTACAATTAATCTTTTTACATCAACTTCTTTCATGCTTCTTCAAATCTGACAAATTTGACTACGTAATCACAAAATCATAAGCACAATTCAGATCAAATATTAACAGAAGAAGAAGTTAAATCAAATTCAGTGTGAAAATCCAACATCTGTTAAATGGACAAACTTAACCAAACTAACCACCTAAACCTCATCTTTACCACATTTTAATACAGAATTATATGATCAGAAGTACTTCAACAACCTCCCCACAAATCAAACCACCTAACAACCAAATCTGACCATAATTATCAAAACCTCTTAATTAATAGGGTAGCTAAATTATGCATAATTCTTACAAACCCACTCATTACTGAGCTGATTACATTGAGATCTAAACAAACTCAATCAATATAACTCATTTTTAACAAAACCCACATCAAAATTTCACTAATACACACTCACTTAACAACAAGATCTACAAACAGAAATCAGAATTTAATAAATATATAAACAATAAAAGCATACCCCTCCATCAGATTCATGTCTAATTCTAACCAGCTCATTCCTCTTATGTGATCCAGCCACCAATCCAGCATTAGCCTCCATCTCTTCCAATTACAGAAGAAACAGAGGATACTAAGTCAATCAATCAAAGATTGAAACTTTGAGATCTTGAAGACAAAAAGATGGGAAATTTGAGATGGGTTTTTGTTGAATTATATCAATCGGTCATTTTTTCAATAATATATGATGATGATGATGATGATGATGATGATATCTTGTTCAGTAGGCTTTCGCTTTAGCTATCACTTGATGATATATGCCACTGGCTTTTTCGATTTTTTTATTTGCAATAGTGGTGTAATAATATAATTTACCGGCGTAACCGGTCACTGACTACCGGGAAACGGTGTGACCAGCTCAGCTCGGCTCGAGTAGTTCAATTGAGTGATTTTGACTGTCCGGATGTCACCCAGCCGAGCTAAGAACTGGAATTGGAAATTTACTTTATGCACCACTACACGCAGAGTTTACTAGATCGGTTAGATAGGATGGTTAGATCGGCTTTTAGACCGATCTAAATAACAGTGTTCTTTGTTGAACCGATTTAAAAAATAATTTCCTTTGAAACGGCTATATATTACCGATCTAAACATAAAAATAAAAAATAAACAATATATCTTATTTTTAATAATTTTTATAATTTTATTTTCTTGATGTGATTTCTTTCAACCATAACAAAATAAGAAATATATACACCCTATCATATATACACCATAAATAATCAAGAGCAAAACAACCCAAATCTAAATTACAGTTCTCTTTCCAATCCAAATTAAAGATGTGACATGAAACAAAAAAAAACATATATGTAATTATTCACTATTTATCTACATACACCAAAATAGAACATTAGAATACACCAAGAAAACCTTAATGTACACCAATTCATGTGACATGGTAATAAAAAAGCCATAAGACATGGTAAAAATAAAAAAAGAGACCACATATATCTATCTAATAAAGAGTCATTACATACAATTCGCCTTGCCCACTGTAGTGAAATTAACGACCTGATGTTGCTACAAATAGTGCATCCAAAAATGTCATCATCCTATCTTAAAATCATATAACTTCTGGTCAACAAAAGTATCCAATCAATTATGAAAGATAACACTGCAATAAAACAAGGTTATACAAAACATAATCAATTTGTATTTGTAATATATAATAATAAATAGATACTTCAATTTGTCAAGGAGTTCTTAACATGATTTTCGTCAAATGCCATTTCCCGATTTAAACACCCATTCATCCAACTCTGTAACTGACCTAGAAATTATATCATTCCAAAGTTATAACCAAAATAAATAAATAGATCATTATTTCACAAATACAATGTATAATCCAATACGTTATACAAAAACTTACGGTGTTAGGGAAGTTTTGTTGTATCAGAAATTACATATCATACATCGACTTCATCACGTAGTATCCACATTTCCAACCCGGTCATTGTTGGATACATTAATTAAAAAATCAATTATTATTAAATAACTCCAACCAAATCAATTTGCGTATAAATAAATATATAGTGATATTTATAGATGATTTACCTCAAATGATTCTCTAGTCAAATTTGTTATAACAACACCTGAAATAGTAATCGTGTCAAGTTTCATTAATTTACAAACAAATGTCAATATATTCAATGTCAAATTTAAAGATTCTTACATTTCTACTAAATATCAATAATTGTGATAATACGGCTATTTGTCCTCTTGTTTGTTGTTGAAATAATCCAATATGAATCCCTTATGCTCAAAAATGACAAATCATATACAACACTCAATCACCACTACACAAATTAGCGAATAACATATCTATACATGTCAATTTTATTATAATTAATATATTAGATTAGTTAGCCTTAGAAATTAAAATAACATACAAATAACAAAATTAAAATCACTTTTCATTGAATTGTAGTTAAATTATTTACATTAAAATACTATATTATACTATAAATACAATCTGTAAAAATAATTATCGGTGAAGATCGAGTACATAGCTTTAATTCAAAACCCTAGTTTTCTTCTTAAATATCAAACTTGAATGATTTTGTTGGTGGTATTTGGTTTATATAAGGGTTGATAAAATATTTTTGTAAGGTTGGATTTTGATACGGTAGTCGACTGTGGTAGATTCAAAGATCCTGTTGTAAAGTTTTGATGGTTTTAAAGTGGTTATTGTGTTTCAATGGCGAAGGAGGAGATAATTGGCTAATTTCATGGGACGACTAATTCAAAGTAAAAATAAATATAGTGATCAACTAAAAGGGAAAAAAGGATAAATAAAATAAATATTGCAGACACGGGAAATAATTATAGTGCGGTTCGGGAAAATCGATCTAAAAAATATTAAATAGTACGGTTTATAACAAAGTGTTCCAAAAAATAATCAAATATCACACATATTCTGAACCGATCCACAAATATATTAAATATCCATGTTATGCTTTATAGATAAAGTTTACAAAATTTAAGAAAAATCAAATATATACATTTTTATAGTAATGAACCAGTATATCGTTCAAGTGAACCATTATATATATTTAAGAAAAATGGTGACATCGTTCACGGTTTATAAAAGATTGTTTGCATCTTCATTACAATATTCTTCACCAATTATAAAATAATAAATATTCGTAGTTTACACGAATTTCTTTAAATTAGAATATCTCAAGTTTATCAGATGAAATAATATGCATGTATTTATTTTGTTACATTATGCATGTGTAACAAAACTAGCTCCCTAATAACAAAAGTGTTGAAAGAAAATAGATTTTTTGACACGTGATATATTATTATTGATTCATTACTTCTCACTAAATGTTATTGTACTCATTTTAACCATTCTCATACTATAAAATCAACAAACAATGAGGAACACATGTACTAACTTTTAGTAGTTAATTAGTACTACATCCGTCTCATTTAAAATGTTTACATTACTATTTTGGGATGTTCCATTATAAGTGTCCATTTTGATATTAACCAATTAGAAAAGGTTTTAGTATGCAGATTTAATATTTGATTGGTGAAATGTGAAGTTAGTATAAAAATTTAAAATTACATCCAAAGTTAAAATGAAAATTTTAAATGAGACGGGTGAAGTAGTATTATATTGGTCATGAAAACAAAACAAGTAGCCGAGCCACAGCCGTGGGCTTCGGATGGCCCGGCAGAAATCTGCAACAGCCAAATTATTTGACAATTGAACCAATTGAATTAAGCCACGACAGCAATTAGTAGTAAGTTTGTGAGAATGTGCAGCTTAGTCACCGGTAAGGATGTTTGGCTGTTGACAGGCTGTAGTTGTTAGTTTACCGGTGACTCCCGGTTAATTCCTTCCCGACATTTTAAGTGTCTGTCGGTGCACTCTTTTTGTGCTCTTTGTAACCTCTTTTATATGCAATCTTATATTTATATTACTATCATTTAGAAAATTGATTGATTGCTATCATCATATCATTTAGGCCTCATAATATATATATATATATATATATAGAGTTTGGATCAAATGAAAACACTTCAAAAATAAAAACGGTGAGAACACCTCATAAATGCACAACTAACCAACAAAAATCATTAGATTCACAGTCATACATCACAAATATGCAAAGAAAAACAATACACACTTCTAAAAATGCGCAAAAATCGAAAAAAACGATTGATGCACGATTATCACTATAATTGTGCATCAATCGTTTTTTCGATTTTTGTGTATTTCTGAAACTTCGCATTTATTATAATCAATTTTCTACACATATTTGAGATGTATGAGTATGAATTTAATGATTTTGTTGGCTAATTATGCATTTATAAAGTGTTCTTACCGTTCTTATTTTTGAAGTGTTCTCATTGGAACCTTACCCTATATATATATATATATATATATATATATATATATATATATTAAAGATATTGCAATACTTGTTGTAAACTAAATTGAACAAGATCTATCACCATTTATTTGGTTCTTGGTTATATGCAGTTGCAAAAATCAAATTGTTGATTCAAATTGCATTACATATTTATTTGTTTAAATTACATACTTTTGTTAATTTCAATTTTAAGGAATCCATATGATGTACATAATATTTCTACCTCCAGTTCTACAATTTTCTTTGTTGCTAAACGAAACTGATTTGTTATAGGATTTTATACTTGTTGCAAAAACTTAAAAAAAAAACTTCTATAAAGTCATTCCATAGATGTCTTCTACTTCCTTTTATGATATGGGTCTCATCTAATTTATAATAACGTAAAAAAAACCTTAAAATCTAACACGAGAAAATGTTGCAATCAACATAAAGTATGATGATCATCAAGTTATATCAAAAGAGGGATGTTTTAACAAATAGCATAAAGGGATCAGGTTGAATTCTGAGCAAATTAAAATTATGTAAATTAGCCATAACTATTCACAAAAGAAGTGAGAAACAAAAGTGGCACGCAGTACGCATTGCATTTGGTTCTCGTTTTGAAACGTTGAAATCCGCTCTTCGATGATGGGCCGTACTGGACTGGGCTTAATAGTTACTTCTGCTAAGACTGGATTGGCTTCATAAAAAAGCCCAACTTTGTGGGATTTGACTTCAAAGTGGAGTGTATGGTTTTTGTTTCATACAACAAAACCGTGCATTACAGAGTTGTACCGTATGCATTAATATTAAAAATTTTAATGTATACATCACAATTATTTGGTGTATTTATCAACACCCCAAGTGATAAGTCTATTTGGACTTTGACATTTGAACACCAAATCTTCTTTGGGTAGCCTTTTTCACTTAAAGTAGCTTCCTTTATTGCTTGAAAACTACCCAATTTAAAATAAATGGTTTTTTTTATTAAACATGTACATGGCTACGTAACACACGCTAAGATGTACTCCGTATCAAATGATCTCCGCGTAACCTTTCAGTTAATAAGCCCTCTTATACCGCTATATATGCTAACCATTTAAGTTTTTGAAAAGATTGAAACAAAAGCTTGTTGAATAAAAATAATAAAGTTGTCATAGTTAACAACAGAATATTTAGTTGGTAAGCATTCTATATTTAGCTACCGATGGATCCTAAACATCACAAGAAGCCTTAATTTAAAATTAACGTGCACAATTACCAATATTTATGGAGTGGTTACCATCAATCTAGTAACTTTACCCAGTTACGAAGAAAATCATGAGACACAAATTCCAAGTATTAATCAAAGGTATACAAGGTGAAGCAAAGGAATTAGCTGACTAAAAGTGGAACTAAACGATAATTTTTTTTGAAAAAGATAGGCATACCATTAAATAGGAGAAAAAAAATAATACAAAGTCACAATAAGAGTAAGTCAAACCATTACAAGATGTAATAATGGTACCATAATCTAAACACCTAGATTAGACCAAACACAAGTTGTATCCACAACTAAACAAAAGCTACAAGCTCAAAATAAAAGTCCATACATAACCAAAGATGTGGATGAGCAGCAAAGCAGGACCATAATACCAACCACACAAAGATCCAGATAGAATGCTAAAACGTTAATTGATGCCTCCAATCAAACTTTTCCATTGAGACCACGACATTTTTGTTGTTTTAACCCTTGCTGTAAACCATCCAAACGTCCTAATTTGTATATCCTTGAACATATCCGAGATGACCTCAGAATTCTTTTTAAAAACCATGTCATTTCGATACCTCCAAATCACATAAAAAACAACCAAAACCACACTACTTCAAGCTTTTTTCTTCATACCCGAAAATGACCTGTTCCCTTCATGTTGCACTAAATCTTCAATACAACTAACATCACATTGATCCAAACCCCACCATTGAAATATTTTATCCCAAAGAACTTTGACCATTGAACAATTTAAGAAACAATGCTCCAATACCTCGACTTCGTTTGAACATATAGGAACTAAACGATAATTTAATTAATTAAGATAGATCATGTTAATTAATTAATTAATTAAGATTGTGCATGTGTTAAGAGAATCTATGTAGAGGTCGGGCAGGAACATGTGCTGAAATTTAGGGGTTTTGTTCTTCTTAATTATTTGCAAATATAACTTTTCTGCATCACGTTCATGTAACTTTACAGTAGCTATAGTTACCTTTATGGATTTGAGTAATTGAAAATTTGTCCCAAAAAGTGATTCTGGTTAACTTTCAGGATAATAGGGACGTAGGTAACAAATCAAAACAGGGACAATAATGAATATGTTAATTAATTATTTAATTAAGAGATGATTAATTTATTTACAGTACACCTTCATTCTCACATTACTTTCTTTTTACGTCAAGTAGATTTTAATAATTCTAAAAGTAGCTTTTAAGGGCTAAGTTGAAGTATTATTATTTAAGTTGATGATAGAAAGTTGGTATTTATTAGGTTAACTACAAAAAATGTTGTTTTTCTTCTTCAAAAAGTGTTTTCTGACTAACTTTAACAAAATAAAATTCCTCAAGACAATATCCTACCATCTCTATGGGGTACCAACTCCCTAACAATTTAATTACTTGTTCATTTTTCCTTTTTTAGTCGTTCAAAATTAATTGTATATGTACAATCTTAACTATTATGGGATTGTTTAAGTGGAGATATATTAGGGGTGTCACAAATAACCGAACCCAAATATCTAACTCGGATAACTCGAATTCGAAGCTTATATAATCACCCGAATAAGTACATATGTTTAAATAATAAACATATATAACTTTATATGTATAAGTTTTTTTATGATCAGGGGATATAACTGTAAACATCGCACTTTTCTTAAATTGTATACATACATATTGGTAGTGAACAATTAAATTGTAACATATAAAGTAATGACATTTCATTTTGAAAAATGCTAACTATAGTTTTAGAGGTTGTCAATAAAACCAATTCTAAGCATGCATTAATAGTTGTATTTATACCATAACAAATTCAACGTCTAGCTCCTCTTGAATATTGATCGAAGCTAAATAATTTATGCAGGGTTGAGTTCATTTGAGTCCACCAAATCAAAAAAGAATGGAGGAATGGATCACAGCCGTCCATTTCCATCAAACCTGAAGGGGTATTTTCGTCATTTGCCAATTACTATATTAATTAAATAATATTCTAATATTACATGATTGAATATAACGAACAAAACACAGACGATTTTGTACGTACGCTAGGGTTTTCAAAATCATCGACGATCACACAAAAATCACCAAATCGAAGGTACGATCATGACTAATATGCATCAATTTCGTGAAACTAAACTCCACAGACGATCGATTTATACTGTATTCAACCAATTTCATCTTATTTGCTAATTTTTTCAATTACGTGAATTACGAAAGTACGAAACGTAAAATTAATAAAGTTTTTCACATTTTTTATGATTTTGTATATGTATTGTGATTCGCAATCAGGCATTCTACTGTTTCTATTTGATTCTACCACTAATTACAACTGATTTCATAAGGAATACTAAAACGAAGATGATTATGAGATGTTGAAATCGAGTAATACTTCGTTAAATTGATTCACATGTGGTATTGAATGATTTTCACGCTAAAATTGATTCACATGATCGCAGATGGTTGAAATTGAAGGATTTGAACAAGTTGTAAAACAGCCGGAAACAACAAAAGCAACAGGTATGAAAAAATAGTGAAAACTGATTTATACCACATGTGGTAATAGCTAGTACTTACATGAAAACTGAATGGTAGCTAGTGGTAAACGGTAAGATATGAAATTAGAGAAACTACTTCCTACCACATATGGTAGTAGGTTGTGGTAAACGTTATCATACAAAATCATCAAACTGAATTATACCACATGTGGTAATAGCTAAAATATGACATGTGTTATAATGCAAACTATGAAATCTCGTATTACCACATGTGGTATTAGACATTACCACATGTGGTACAGTACACTACCACTTATGATAATTTACACTACTGTTTTTCAGGTTTACAAAAAACACCCACCACTACTCTACTAATCTTAACTGAGATTCAAACACCTGGTGGAAGTACTGTTTGGGTACCGCAAGCCTCGAAAGAAGAAAAACCTTTTGTAGGATAAGTCTTTCACAGCCTTCACCAAGCATATCTCTATTATGTACGATACGAACTGAGCGGTGGATTTGGGGTAAGGAAATCAACACAGAAGAGGAAGAGTGATGCTAGAAAAACCATATGTGAGAAGCACTATGTGTGTAGTAAGGCCGGATATCCAGAAAAGTTCCAACAAGACACGCTAGTGGAAGAAGAAGAAGTTGAAAAACCTAAAAGGAGTTCGAATATTAAAATAACAGGTTGCAAAGCTCAAATCACAGTGAAGTTGATACATGGCAGTACAACAAGTTATAGAATAACTGTTTTTGAGGAAACACACAACCACATGATGTGTCGACAGGAGCATAAACATATGTTGAGAAAAGCAGGGCAGTTATCGTATCCGGAGCAGCATTTCATCTTCAAACTCAGAATGTTAAATATTGGTCCAACAAAGGCTCATAACATATTAAAGGGTCTAAAAGGTTCGTACGACTGTGTGAATGGCATGGTAGTAGACTTTAAGAATTTTAGAAGAGACATCAATGCTTACATCGGAGCCAGTGATGCACAGATGATAATAAATAAGATGAAAAGTACTAAATTGTACGTAAGAGACTTCTCCTTTGAGTATCAACTCGTCAACAGTAAGTTGGACGCTATGTTTTGGGCTGATGAGGTAGCAAAGGCAAAATACAAGGAATTTGGAGATATAGTTTCCTTTGATGCTACATACCGCACCAACAAGTAAGTGCATGTATATATATATAAAAAAAAGGCTCAATCTGACTTTATTCCACATGTGGTAGTAACTACCACATGTGATACCAGATACTACCACACATGATACAAACAGTATCACATTGTATTATATATTTTTTGTTTCCATGTTATGCATACATAACCAGTAAAAACTTTAATTTGCAAAAAAATGTTAGGTACAATATGATGTTTGTCCCTTTCACCGGGATTGACAACCATCGGAAATGTGTGACACTTGGTGCGGGATTGTTGAGTAATGAAACGACTGACTCTTACAAATGGCTGCTTAGAGCATTTGTAAAAACTTTTGGAGTGCAACCAAGAATCATCGTTACAAATCAAGACAAGTCCATGAAAGCTGTTGTAGCTGAAGTTCTGACTGATTCAAGACACGGACTTTGTATGTGGCACATCACGGACAAACTACCAAACAAGGTACGATGTTTACTACGTTAGTGTAAAATATTTATCTCATGTGGTATTAGGCAGTACCACATGTGATAATTATCTGTACCACATGTGATATTTAGTATCTTGATAATTGCATATTTGTGGAAACATCCTTGAAAACAGTGACTTCAAGAAATGATTCCACAAAATTATCTGGAACATGTTCATTACACCTTCAGAATTTGAAGAACAGTGGGTGAGATTGTTACAAGATTTCAAATTACAAAACCACAAGTGGTTGAACAAACTGTATGATATTAGGTCAACATGGATACCAGCTTATTTCAAAGATATGGATCTGTGTGGACCAATGAGAACCACCTCTAGATCAGAGAGTGAGAATTCGTTTTTCGGAAACTTCTTGGAGAAAATGACAACACTTGTGAACTTTATGATGTGTATTAAAACATCTATGAAGAAGCAGAGGTATACACAAGAGGTGTTAGATAAAAAGTCGACAGAAACAACTCCAAAGTTTGCAACACGATTGAAAATTGAAAGGCATGCTGCACAGATATACACACGTGAGATATTTAATCTTGTGCAAATAGAGATAGTGAAATCACTATGGTCATGTTCAATACATCAGTTACAAACGGATGAAGGATGTCAAGAGTATATAATTAAGGAGAAGAGGGAGTTTACAGACAAGGAAAAACTTGTAAGTGAGGACAGGGAGGTTGAATTATGGCCATAAGACAAGACTCCAATTACATATGATTATAAGGTAAATTAGCTTTGAAAACGTATTTCACAAAAATTATCAACTTTGACTCTATCTTCGTATCACATGTTGCAGCTAGTGGTATCTCCTGTGATAATATGCACTACCATATGTGGTATTATTCACTACCACATGTGGTATCATTCATGACCACATGTGGTATTATGCACTACCACATGTGATATTTTGAACTACCACTTGTGATACAAACTATTATGTGAATCTGACTAGTTTACTTGCTTCTTTCTTTTTATATGAGTTAAGGTGATTTACAAGATAGAAAATGGTACAGTTGAATGTAGCTGTAAAAAGATTATTCGTCGAGGATTCTTGTGTAGACATGTTTTTTGTGTATTCAAAAATAGGAATATTGAATATATACCAAAACAATATGTCTTACGACGTTGGATGAAGAATTTGATACCAGCTGAGTTGAAAAGAAAGAGGGTCACAGAGACAAGTGTATATGACAAACTATCGAATGAAGCAACAACAACATTTGATGAGTGCATGAAGTTGATAGGGAATAACGAAGAGAAGCTTGGGGATTTTGTGCATACACTAAAGAAGATCAAGACAGATATCAAGACATCCACATCTGAAGTTGAACCTGCAAACAAGACTGATATAATTGAGAAATTACATGGAGTTACAAAGCCAACGGTTGTTGAAATTCAAAATCCAGATGTGTTAAGATATAAAGGTTGCGGAAGAGACAAAAGGTTGAAGAGTTCGAAAGAGAAGGCAATAGAAAGTAAGAAAAAGTGTGGAAAGTGTGGAGAAGCTGGCCATAATAGACAAACATGTGATAAGAAGAAAGCAGAAGCTAAAAAACAGGCAGAAGAGAAAGAAAGGGAAACAGAATATGCACAACAAGGAGGGCAGGATGGCAATTGAAGAGTTTGAATTTTTTTTTATATTTCTTAATTTCAATAATCTGATGTTATTAGATTGAGAGATGATTTAGTTTACTATGGATATTTTGTTTTTTAGAACTATAATAATCTGATAATTGTTTATAGCATATAGTGTTTTATTGTATATAATATGTGAAATGTGTTAGTGTGTTTACAGAAATCACAAGGTACCACATGTGATATAAATAGATACCACATGTGATAATAAGAGGTACAATTAGGTTTTATGTACTACCACATGTGGTAATATACACTACCACATGTGGTACTATTCAGTACCACATGTGGTACTAGTTGTTACCATATGTGGTAGTTGCTAGCACAAATAATACTATACAAAAAATGAGATACCACATGTCTTAATAAGAGGTACAACAAGTGATACTAAGTTAAGAGGTATTATGCACTACCACATGTGGTAATATGCACATTTACCACATATGTAATAGTACCATTCACTACCACATGTGGTACTACTCAGTACCACATGTGGTACTAGTTGTTACCATATGTGGTAGTTGCTACCACAAATAGTACTTTACATAAAATGATGTACCACATGTTATACTATAAGGTACCACATGTGTTATTGAATCTAAAAATATCATAGAAGTTGGTTAAAACAAGGAAAAGACATACACATGAAAACATTTAAAAAAACTGAACATAAAACCATAAAAATCTAAGTACATTACATAAAACTGTACTTTCAACATACAAAATGTACTTTTACCATAATACCGTACTTAAACATAACCCATATAACTGTACTTGATCATTAAATTCATATCATCACAAACAACCACATTCAAAAAAATCCGATAAAAACATTAACAGACTACTTTCCTGCAATAGGGTCGACAATGTCTTCATCCTCTCATGACTTCTCTCCCTTGTTGTCTTCATTCTTGCGGTTCCTAATAGCATAAAAAATTTGCTTTTCAATCAATTCTTTCGTGTAGCTACCCATAAACTGCTAAGCAAGGGTGTGAACCCTATCCTTATGGATATTACACTCGTGAAGTAGGATTTTTGACGCATACTTGATTCGCAATTTGATCAGTTGCATATCCTGTGAATGACATTCCTTGCTAAGTTCACAGTCAAACTTGCTAGACAAAAATGACAACGAACCGATAACTGAAAGTAAAATTATCCTTTATGATCAATTTATAAACAGGTGCGATCAAAAAATAAGTAACAAAATCAAAAACACAAAGATTAACCTTCTAGTGATTGACTAACATCTGGATCTGATTCTGAAACAGGACTAACTTCAACATCTAACAACAAATGCACACAAAATAACACGTTCAACATAAAAATCATCGATCACAACAAAAACTATCTAATTAATCCCTTAAGAAATTAGAAAAAATCATCTTGAATCTTTCAACTAATCACATACTTATCAAGTATAAACACATCAGATATATGAACAAATACATAACATAATCAACAATCATGAAATCACTCGCATCAAACACTGATATTACCACATGTGGTACAGGTTCATGCATTAACAGTTTAACATACCAAGTGGATGCATGCTGACCGGAATTGCAGCAATAGGAGAGTTTGCAGCATTTGCGAGTGCCATTTCATCACGAATATCCATCTGACAAACAAAAACAATCAAAAAATTCAAAATCACTTGCGTATTAAAAACTAGGGTTTCAAAAAAGACGAAATCGATAAAACCGACTATACATACGTGTATTCGAACACTGATACACAAATTAAACTTCGATTCAACTAACAAATTCAAGATTTAGGTCAAATATTCTTCAATTTTAGGGTTTTTCTGCCTTAGGTCTTGTAGAACTCAAAATCGAGCAAAAACAACCGTGTAAAAGATGATTCAAACAAGCATGACATAAAGAATACTTCGATTTAGATATGAAAACGAAGAAAGAATCAATAGATCGAAGATTACCTGCGTTGTTTGTTTGTAGCAGAGAGTTTTGGAGAAACGAGAGGGAAATTTTTGAGAATGAAATATGAGAATTGTATTTGAAAAGGAAAAAGAGTGTAATTTAATTGATGCATAAAATTACCAAAGTACCCCTCCGCCCAAAAATTATGTTCAGCATGTTTAAAAAATTAAAAAAATGATGATTAATTGTGGACCCTTGATTATGTTGATCCAATGGCTGAAATCCATTCCTCTATTCTTAACTATTCTACCCATACTCATTTGAACTTAAGTCAATTTATGCATGTCAAATTTATTAATTATAACTCTAGAGATTATTTATGTAAATTTCAACGCATCTTAATTTTAAGAAAATAGTAAGGAGTTCTGATCATGTACCAACTGGTTTTAAGAAATTAAAAGTCATAAAGAAATTGAAGAGCTCTGAAAACCCTATTTATAACAACACAACGTCCGGGGCCGCTGGTAGGCGTAGGTCAAGATTTTATTTCTTTAATTACTAGATTCAATCTGTTTATCATTAATATAATTGTGTTTAAGACTAATGTTATGAAATATTCAATCTAGCTAAGATCACCTTTTGACCTAGAAAAGTTTCATAAATTTTAATTCCACATATAAGTTGACATTTGCTCGTGTTTCATACTCGTATGACTTTGTATTTTCTACTTAAGTGAGACTTTTAATGTGAACCGAAGGTAATTAACTCCAACTTAAACAAGCCAAATAAGATCACTCCCACTGGTTTCAGTCGGCTTCCGTCGATCGGTTACAGAACCAACACCGATGGCACCAACCTGTCGGTTCGGCCGTCGGATATCCGACACCTGTCTCGATTTTTTTTCCCGTGTGTATAAGTAAAAGTAAATTAGTAAATGTGACACCCAAAAACTAAAGTGACGGTGTCACTGATGGAAAGGGTCCATCAATTTCGTCAGTTAATTTTTGAAAAAGTCGATGTGGCGCTGACGTGACTCAGTCGGTTTCAGTCAATTTCAATCACGTATAGGATGGGTCTAAGTGCATGTACATATAATCATTCTATCTCTTTCAATTTTAATTTCTATTACTCCGTCTCTATCCATCGATCTCTTGTACTTTGCTTGGTCTCCCCGGATATATATAAGAATACACCCAAACGGAACTCGAACGATGACCTAGAAGGATCAACATATATAGAGAGTCATATACAATCAGCTGGAAGCTGTCATGTACTCAATTCAACCTTTATCTAAGTTATTTGTTAAAGTGTATTATAGGACTACGGATTTGAACAATTAGCATACATGCATGCCGGACCAAAACAAATAAGAAGAAGGTACTATCGAGAATCATAAAGTTTTGTCGTTGCATATTCAAGTTTCATTTTCAGTGGTCTCAGGTTAATTCTCCATGTCCAGGCGCTTAACCTCAGTTTCGGTGTAGCAATCACGCTTTAATATATGAATCAGGATCTTGATTCAAAATTAGTAGACTGCTTAATCGTTTGAGTACCATTTTTTTTCCCTCTCAAGTTTGCTTGCAATATATATCAACTTAACATGGGGCCAAAATCTAGTCGTCTTGTAACTTCATGGATCACTTTTTTTTTGTCCATTATCAGTATAAATAAAATAAAGAAATAAACAAAAAAGAAACAATCATAAATTTTAAAGCCAAAAAGCACATGATTCCCAGCTAGCATATCTACAAACAGCTTGAACTAAAAGGAAGTAAATTAGGGTTACAAGATACATAATGAGCGAATAAATAGAAACTGAATCACCCAAGGAAGAAAAGAAAACTGTATATTAAATAAAAATTACAATCTAATTAACTAGTATACACTAGACAGCTTCAAAGATCACAACTGAAATATTTTTTGTATCATCTTCTGAAGAACTGTTAATTGGGTTAGGGCCCATAGAAATCAAATGATATTGCTGAGAAACAGATACCTTAATGCTTCCTCATGATCGATGAGTGTACATGGAAAACCCTAATAATAACTAATGGGAAAGATTTGGATTCTTTTCACAGTAATCATGTTCAACAGGAAATATTAGGCTTTTTGTGACATTGATGCGTAAGAGCGGGGGACGGCAAAAGTTTTTGGTATATCTGCTACGATTAAGTTGCGATCTGGTTGTGTTTCTGTAATGTTCCTCCTAGCTAGTTCTCGACTAGCCTATTATATTCAAATTCCAATTTGCTGTACAAGAAGAAAAATATATATATTGGGATCAGGAAGGCTTTTTTAAGTGTCTGGAAAAAAGAAAAGAAAAAGGAAAGAAGGTATTAGTGAACTAACTTTAAGTGGCAATCTTGAACTTCAAACTGTATGTCCTCTAAAGTTGAAATAGCTAGTTGTAACTTCTTCACAAGATCATCTGATGTCATCAAGAATTTATCCGTCTTCTGTTATTAGAAACAACAAAATATATATCATGGTGCTATATTCAAACCTTTTAATGATCAAAATCGACACAAATGCATAGCTCCAACCATTCTTACAGAATTAAGTAAAATTCTATATATATAGGTTTCCACGTAATGGATTTCAACAAAGTCCCTTTTGTTCGTTACTAGTGTACGTGGCTAAATAATTTCCGTCACAAATAATAACTTCAACAAATGCATCCATACCTTAGCAACAATGGTGATAATGAGGTTGGAACTGCCAAATGGCAAAGTGCTGCTACTGGTGACAGAAAGATCGAGTTTCTGCATCTCGCTAAGCACTTTGAATAACGATAAATAGTTTTTCTGGCAGTAGATTCGCACTAGCACACTGATTCCAGACATCCTCACTTCAATCTCGGGACTACAAGAGCTATGCCTCTCTTCAAACTTTACATCATCAACTGAGAAACCATCGCCTTTACTACAACTAAGCCTTGGTTTCTTTGCAGAGTTATCTAACTTTAAGTTATTTGTATTCGAGTTATTAGATGATCCCTCAAGTTCCTTCAGACGACATTGAAGTTCTTGTATATAGTTAGATGCGTCTTCTAACACGGTAGCCTTGTCCATCTACAACGAAATAGTTAAAAGTTAATTACTAATTAATATCATAATACTTCGATAGTTTTTTGCTAGGGATATATATACTTCTCCATATTTTACTTCATTGTAGCTAGGATACTTATGCAAATTGGACTGAGATGGTTAGTAACTTAGTATAGTACCTTCTTTAGGCCAGGAAGTAGGGAAGACAGATAAACAAATCGTCTAGCCAACTTTTCTCTTCTCTTCCTCTCAGCCAGCATATGATCTTGAAGTTGGATCCGGTTCCTAATCATGGTTGGACCCTTTTTGGTGCCATTTGCGTAACCAAATGAGTCGCTTAGTGTGATGACCTCGTCTTTAGGTTTTATATCTCCAAAAGATATAGTGAAAGTGTTGGGAATATCTGGAAGGGGGATGGGCTTTGGCTTTATGTTTTGATCATCATCAGCTGGTGCAAGTTTCTTGACAATATTGTTGGTCGTTTTAAAGCTAGGTATCCTTTTGATATTAGGCATTTCTTTCATGTTTGATGGAATTTGAAAAGTTTGATCTATAAAAGGAGAGTTTTTGGTGTCGACATCTGAAGAAAATGAATCAACAGTATTGAAGTCACCTACCATGTGATAAGGTTTGATCATCTGATACTGATTCATGAGCCCTTGATGATCTTGCATTTCCTAAAGTACAGATTTTTTCAACCCACAAAAACTTGTAAGTCATATAAATCAAGATATACATATGTCTATATGTAAATGTTTATAGTGTATATGTCTTACAAGTTGAGATAGCCATGCCGATGACATATCCATTGCCTTTTAGTATGCGAATAGTAAGTATGTTTAATTACCAACAAGCTAGGCTGCAAGTAAACAAGGACCTACATAAGTTCACATAAAAAAAATTCCTTTCCCAAAATGTTAAAGACACGAAAAAGATGATCCTCATCCAGCCATTTGGCGCAACTAACACTTCTCTGGATATGAGAATCAGATCTTTCGAATAGAGTATCATCAATCTCTAGTCTCATTTACTCTCAAATGTCAAAAATTTCGAAGAGGGCACCCCCAAATTTCCCATTATAGGTTTAAAATTTTGAAGTTCTCTATAAGAGCTGAGATTATTTTATTGGGTTCTAGAATGTCATGACCAATGCTACAGATAATATTCTCAAACTTCTAGAAGCTCTAGCTTAGCAAAACCAATCATGTGGGTGGAGGTGCAGATTGAAGCAATGTTTTTTTTTCAACGGGATGCATGAAATCTTCTTGATTTTAGAAATATGAACTTAGAGTTCAAATACTTTAACGAACTAATTCAAATTTCACTATGCCAACTGCAAATTAAAGCGATTTGCGGAGTAATTAATTAACTTCTAATAGACCATACTTTTTTGAATTCGTTTTCAGTTTTTCGGTGAAGAAAGAATGAAAAAAAGTTCAAGTAACTTACAAAGACATCGGCACAGTTACAACAAGGAGCTAGTTCAATGATATTTCAAAAGATCTTAATCTCAATACCAATCCACAAAAAATCGAAAGTGATCTGAGAGCTAAAGTATTTTCGAGATAGTACTTGTGGTAAATGAGAGATGGCAAATTTGAAGAGATGAATGTTTTGTCTGCACTATCTCAAAACATTAGAAATTAATAAATAATCATGAGTTTCAATTCATCGGCAACATGAAATGATAGAATAACTCTATCATAAACTTATTAGAATTCTAATAACTTTTCGATCTAGATTAGTTCAAAATGATTTCACCTGGATCCAGTTCCATTTGATATGAACTTTTTAAAGAAAACTTAATTGATTTGTGCTCAAGTAGTATATATATATAGAAAGAAAAGTTGAGGTAAAGGGGATAGATTATAAGTACCTTAACAGAACTCTGAATCCCAAATTGCTTCTTGATGGTGTTGTGAATTGTGATTCTAGTTACTTCATAAATCTATAAAAGGGTCTAACAGAACTAATAACCCTATCAGCTTTTGTATTTATATATAATAAAGTTGTTATCTTATAGTATTATTTTATTATTATTAGGATAACTATAATGCATGATTTTTATCGTTTTCCTTCTTCTTTTTTAACAATAGCATCATTATTATACTCTTCCTCGTTGTTAGAGCATCACCTTATAGTTATTTTTTTTTTAAAAAAAAAATCCATTAATAACTTGTTTTAGTTAATATCTCATTTTTACTATTTTTTTCCTTTTATATCTATATATATAGAAGCCATAAATTCTACTGAAAGTATATTACAAGGTTTCTAAAACTATTTTATATAAAAGATACGCACATTCACTAGCAAAACAAGTCTTTGGCAAAAATTCGACTCTAACGAACTCAACGACTTGGTAAAATTAAACTGCATAGTTTTCCGGTGGTCGACTTTGTAAGAAACTGTTAGTTGATCTAAAATGCTCATATTGGAGCTGAGATACCGGCTTTAGTAAAACACTAAAACTGCATAGTTTATGTAATTAATAATTGATATAACTAAATTATAGATAGAAATGGTAATATCGAGAATGAGTTTCTGTTAGGGTTCGTTTTGTTAAGGTTGAAACTTGAAAGATATGCATGACAAAATAAGGGAATGTATGAGTCAAGAAATCAATGGGAGACAGAATATAGATAATTTATTGGATTCCATGATAATTATGTTTTATTAGCTTTGGAATTATTAATTGCACGTCATTCAAGCATATATCGTTCTAATAAATATTACTGTATGTAGATTATTAGCCTTTTACAGAAAAATCATATTTTCGAATTCATTCAGTTTACAAGATAATAAGTACCAATATATACAAATCCTCGATGGACACTGGAATACTAATTCAGTTTTAGCCTAGCTAACATCAATCCAAAATTTACGAATTTGTGAAGTTTAATTCAAATTATTCGATATTCGATTATGTCTAAATAATCATCACCTTTATATATCTTCACTTGTTGGGGTTGGTGTCTTAATTGGTGATTCTTTTTCTTGATGGTTGTTGAAGAGTATAACAAGATAAAGACATTTTCAACAACATGAAAAGATTAATATCATAAATTACTCATAAAAGTAACTAATTTAAATATATTACATGCTATAGATAAAAATATATTATAGTAACGAACTCTTAATTGATTAATATTCATATACTGTGACTAATAATATTTTGACAAATGATTTAAACGTTTATAAACTATATACAATAAACAAACCATTTACTATAAAGTTTACTTTGTAATAAAAATAATTCCCATGCTTTTATAAGAGTACTCTATTCGTTACAATTTAATCATTCACATAAATCTACACAAAGTGTTATAAAAAGTACAATAATTGTAGTGTTAACTAATAGGGCTAACAATTTATGATATAACCCGAAACCTGACACGAAATCGACTCGAAAATAAGCAGGTTGGGTCGAGATTTTTTTACCCGCTAACTCGAAACTCGTCAACCTGTTATTTTATTGGGTCGGGGCTGGGTCACCCGGATGGGTTTTTTGGGTTGACCCGACAACTCGAATAAATTAAAATTGTGGTTAAAAGTTTAATAGTTTTATTGTAATTTAATGAATTAAGTGTTTTATTATGTTTTTTACTAGATTTTGAAGAATATACTAGCTAATTTGATTTTTTGAGGATTTAATAGACACTTTTATGTTTATTAATGACGAATTATAAATTTAGAGAGTGACTCATGTAACTTATTTGACCAAAAATTGACTTGTTAACATAAAATGATCCGAAAATATATTAATCTAATTAAAAAATGGGGTCAGGGTTGAGTTGGGTTGAAATACTCAACCCGATTGAAAAATCAAGTCAAGTTTGAGTTGACTACTTCTGACCCGCCAACCCAATAACCTGAGCGGGTCAACTTGACCTAACACTAATTGCCACCCTTAGTGTTAACCAATAAAAATTCATGATTCCTCACTTAAACATTTTCTCCATGGTTAAAATTGAAAGTCGATAATTAATTTGAAACATTCTGAAAAGGTAACATTAAATATGCCTTCCTATTTATAGTTTGATTCTTCATCTTCTTGTCCTAATCTTTAATATCGATTTTTTTTTTTGTCATGTCATTATTATATTTTCATCTTCTACATCCTCTAGCTTTTAGTTTTCTCGACATCAAAGATATCAAGATATCATAGTTTTGTATTAATTAGTAACTTTATATCAAACACTCTTTCATATAGAAGCTTGTGCGTGATAGATAGCTAGCTTGCAACATGCATGTGGCCTATTGGCCGGGGGCAGCATATGTCACACTTAATATGATTCCAATAACGCTTTAACTTTTGTGTATCCTAACCACTCTGTTTTATATTGTAAATTTTATCGATAGTATATAATTTTATATTTAATTAATCACTGAAAAAGTGAATAATTTTTGTAACCTTTTTGATAAATATACAATTAACAAAAGATTATTTTTGTAAAACGCACGCGTCTAACTATCTAAGATGTTAAAATATAGTCATCGATCAAAAGCTACAACAATAAAGGATTTGAATGATGCAAAGAAACATAATAATAAACTAGAATAATACCAGCGCAATATGACGGTAAAAGTTCGTGGTTTGGTGGCAATGGTGATACTAATGAAAAACTAAATAATATCGTATGTTTTTGTATTAAGTATTATATTATTTTATATTTAATACAATAAAGATAAATTGTCTACTTATATATAGTAAAGTAATAATTTATAAAATAGAATAATTTTTACTGATGGACATATTATAAATAAGTTAAGGGTAATATAAACATTTAGGTGGTGATATATTCACCATTTTTTATAGATCCATCAAATTTGTGCATTAAAACTTGTACTCCACAAATCAATGAGGCACAGTTTTGATGGATTTATCAAAAACAAATGTCGATTTATCATCACCCTAAACATTTATTTGTGTTGAAATTAATTTTAAGATTATGGTTGAAATGCTTTATAGATAGTTTAGAAATTAAAGATAAAGTGTCTACTTATATATAGTAAAGTAATAAATTATAAAAGGGATAATTTTTACTGATGGAAATGTTATAAATAAGTCAATGGTAATATAGACATTTACTTGTGTTGAAATTAGTTTTAGAGCTTAGTGTCTAGAAATGTATTCAACTTTTATAAAATCTCTATTGTATGTATCGTCCTTTACGGGTTCCTATTAAATGTATTTAACTCGTAAAAACACCTAACCAGTGTATGCAACCGGATATAGCAAGTACTTTCAAAATTTTAGCCGGTTACCACACTGTTCCGGTCATCTTCTCCGGTGAGATCGAGTTTTCAGTCATCTTCTCCGGCGAGACTAATTTTTTGGTCATCTTCTCCAGCGAGACTAATTTTCCGGTCATCTTTAACAAGTATGTATATGCATTATGTCTTTATGTGTGTATGTAATATACGAACAAAGATTCTAGAGAACTCGATCTAAACTCACTCTGAAAAGCTCCATTAATTCCAGCGTGCTCCATTTATTCAAGCGAGGTCCATTTCCGGTTTGTGTTCATTTATTCTGGCAAGCTCCATTAATTTGGTTTGTTCTAATACCAAAATCAACTCGGGGTTAATCGGGTAACCCGAAGAGTGAAACTGGAAAGTTGCGAGATTTGACCTGAGATCCCTAAGTAGTAGCCCTGAAGCCAATAGAATCTTGGAAATGTAGCAGTAGTCAGGCTTTGTATTTTCACAGAGAGATGCAATGTAATCTGTTTGTGCTTCATTGTGACCGAAGTTGAGCCTTGTGAGTTTTTTACTAATGCACGATGTTTTGTAGCTTTTTGCGGTTCATCTCTAAGGTAATAACCGGAGGTAGTGTGTTGGGAATGACATCAACTGGTGTTGCCATTGATCTTTAATCATTTGTCGGTTTCATTAGTTTTAGATCTTGAATTTTGGTTTTTAGTGTGGTGATGGAAGTTGTGGGTGTAAAGGATTAGAGGTCACCGGGAGAGTATTAAAGACTGTCGGAAAAAGTTTCAGGTGATCGGAAAATCAATGAAGAAGATGATCAGTGACTGGTTAAGTGTTAAACAAGTTACCCGTTATATTAATTACGCATTTTTACGAGTTAAATACATTTAATATGGACGCGTAAAAGACGATACATACAATAGAGATTTTGTAAAAGTTGAATTAATTTGTAGACACTAAGCCCTTAATTTTAAGATCATGGTTGAAATGCTTTACAGATAGTATGGATAAAGGTATAACAACTTGTTTGCACTAGCTGTCGGTGATCAACCAAATGACGTAAGAATACGTACACAAAATATGTTCAAGAACTCAAATTTGCGCGAAAGCTAGCTAGGTTTAGTTCACTGGAATTAGAGGACCATTCTTAGATTCCCTATGCTTAATTTCTATTGTCGTTGGAATTTATGTATTTAATTTTATTTTTAAAATTTATGTATTTTTAAGATTTTTTTTCAAAAGTATGTTAGTTTCAGATTTAATTATCAGAAATATAAGCTTTTAAAAATCATTATCAAAAGTAATGAAGACGGGTATCGCAAACCCAGTTTCTAATTTGTCTCTCTAACATCTATCTGAAACCAAAATAGTATTATTAGTTACATATAAAAGTGACGTTGTGCATCCTCTTTGTATGTATTTTTTTCATTTGGTACCCTAAACTATTCATTAGAGTTTCAGTAAACACATTAACTTTATAGTCTGCCATCCATTTTTGCGATCATGATTTTTAACTTGTGACTCAACTTGACTCGTAAGAGTCGCTATTTTACAGTAATTATGTATTTTTAAATGTGTATATTATTGGTTAAGTTTTTTTATTTTTAAGTAAGGTAAAACATGGTAAAAGTCGATAATTATGTTGTTTATCATCAATTAACATATATGCTTGATTCAAAATAGATTATAACATTTAAATAAGAAAACGTGAACTATAAAATTGAGATGGATAAAGTAATATTATTTGGTAACATTTTGTAAAATAATAAAATGTGATTATCTTAGTACTACATGTCATGAGGGCATGAATTAAAATGTTGTTTGAACCTTACAGGATAGTTAAGGGGTAGCAAATGAAATAGTTAATTCAATGGCGAATGGTAAAGCATAGTGTCATTTTTATTATCAGATTAGTAGCTTTCATAGACATGTCAAACTAGTTAGAAACCAGGTTTGGTACATCCATTTTCATTATTTTTGATAACACTTTCTGAAAGGCTATAATTCTAATAATTAGATTTGAAACCAACTTATTTTTGAAAAAATTTTGTATTTATAAAGCTTGCAGTTTCATACTTTCATATTACTAACGAGACTATGTTCCCCGAAATAAAAACTAAGAAATTACTTTACGACAATGGTTTCATTCATAAACATAAATTAGATACCCCGTAGTTAAACATGACGCAAGCACAACTATATTAGAATTATTATTACGGGTTTATTATTTCGTTATGTATTAAACTTATTTTCTGCGACATATTTCCATTTGTTCTATTAAATGTAGTCAACTTATAAATATGATTTATTGTATGTATTATTTCCTTTTTTGGTAGGGCCAAAAAAGGAAATTTTCATATTTGTACCTTATCCAAGAAGTAAATTTTACATACAATAGATCATATTTATAAATTCAATATATACAATTAGAAATTTTCAAAGTTTGACTCATACAATACTAAAAAATGTAAATTTTAATACAAAACGAAACAATAAACCCTGTTATTCCATTATTATAAACCTTGATTGATGACTAATCCATATTGTTGCTATGTCCATCCTGCAAGAGTGCAATCTTTGGCATGCATGGTACTATTGAGCTCTTACGAGATATGGTCGACTTAATTTGAATCGGAATCTTTTTATTCAATGGCAATGCATAGGATTTGATCCAACTAGTTCGGATTCTACATGTAGATAGGATTGTACCAGTATGTAATTTATCTCATCATGCTCCCACTTGTATTTCCAATCGGATCTCGATCACTATCCTATTTAATTTATGGTCCTAATCAAACCCATATATCACATACCTCTCATCTCTTCGTTGTATATAAACATCTATTAAGAGTGTAATGTACTATAAGGGTACTAATGGTAAATTAAATAATAAATATGTACATAATCAAATTAAAAATACAATACAAAGTAAGTCCATATAATCTTTATTCAACTTATGTAGTAGCAAAGGCAATTTTAGAAGATAATTTTGTCACAAAAAGTATATACGGTATGGGTTATAAATTCTGGCACAGTACAAGAATCACATCAGATCACCTGCGGAAGTAACAACAGAATGTCAATTTTTAAGTATCACGTTAGCATAATACTACAACATCATTTTCAACACCAACAATGATAACATCAAAACGCCTTTTTTCTATCTGAGACCTACCAACTATATATAAATTTCATTTATTTAAAAAAAAATACATTTGTATTAAAATACGATACAATAATTAAACAAAATACAATACCATAATTAAAAGTATATAAAATATACAATACTTAAAAATAAATTATTGCAAATAAATGAATAATTATGCATTTAATGTGCGAAAGTTTGGTGGAAGCGTCCAAATGTGCTCGGTGAGATCGTCCCGTAGTTGGTCGTGCACATCTTTATCACGTATTTCTTTTATTCTCGATTCTCGGTCTTTTACACGAGTCCTAAAATCCCATTGAGGCCGGTTAGCATGGCCATCAATCATCTATTGCTCGATAGTAGATATTGCGAATCCGTTATTCTCATGTATCATGTTATACAATATGACACAAGTGTATGATTGTCTTCACATCTTGTTGACATTCATAGCTCGTCCCACAATCTTTAAAATTGCAAACCTACCTTGAAGTACACCAAAAAGATGTTCGACATCTTTTCATGCACTTTCTTGAATTATCTTGAACTTGGCTCGTTTATACAAAAGTTCTTTAGACAGTCGAATGACGTTCTTTCACACATTTGTAAGTATTCATCAAACATACCAGTGGACGTTCCATACGCCAATTGGCGTATGACGGACGTGTGCACTTTTAAAACTAAGAGAAAATTTTTAAAACAGAATGACAAAAAAATTAAGAATGGAGAAACCAATAGGATTGTTCCATTTCAAAAACTCATTCTCACTTTTTTTTTAAATATAAATATCTCACAAACCGTGTGTCCGCAAATTATATAAATTACATATTCGGAATCAACACCATTCTCTATTTGATAATGGATCTCACAATCTATATTTTTAACAAAGGTTTTTTTTTTCATTTTTATTAGGTTTTAAAATTTTTTAATATGAAATCACATGTCATTTAACACTAAAAAATAATGTCACACGCTTATATCGCCAATTAAACTTTAAATTCAAATAATTAATAATATAAAAAGATTCAAAATATGAAAAACCAAATTGTAATCACATGTGATTGATGAGTAATCAAATACAAATTTTTAAATCATCAACTATAATTATACAGTTAAGTAAAAATCAAGTTGAAATCATACATAAATTATCATATATCGGTAAATTGTTCATCAAATATCAAATTTTAAATGCAAATCCTATGTGATTATATACAAAATCATATGTGATTATATAACAAATCACATGCGATTAAATGTACAACTAGCAATCACATATAATTTTTAATGAAAACAAATGTAATTTTTTTAAATTCTATTTATAGTTATTTATGTATATAAATATTAAGCTGTAATAACGTGTTAATTAACATATACAATAAATAAATAATCGTGAATGAATTTTACCTTTTTATCATAAATCAAATGTAATTATGTTGTAAAATCCAACAAAGGAATTTTTATTTTATTTTTTGTCAAAAGTATAGTTTGTTGGATGTCTAATCGAATAGAAAAAGATATCGATTTCAAATATGTAATTTTTATAATTTATTGGTATACGGTTTGTGAGATATTTAATTTTAAAGGTAAAAGTGGAAGTGAGCTTTGTAAGAAAATGGAATAATCATATTGGTTTTTTCATTCTCTACTTTTTTACCATTGTTATTTAAACTCACATCTTCATATAGTGGTGTTCACAATTCGGATATAACCGGATTATTCAAATGGTCTAATTGGATTAGACCGTTCGGATTGGACAATTTGGTTTTTTGGGTCGGATCGGGCAAAAATCAAATTAGTAATTTGGTTTTTGGATTGGTTTTGGTTACTAGTACTAGAACCGGATTATCCAAATAAACCAAATAGTAATAACTGTATATGTAATGCTCATATGTAATACTCTTGTATATCTATCAAAGTGAATATTAAATATTGTTTAGTTAATTTGTATACATGAGACCTCATTATATGATTAGTATTGTTAATATATATCATTGAATACAATTTAATCTTAAGTTTGGATATAAAACACCAACTCCACATTTATATAAACCCTCAACGCAACATGACAATCGGTAACCATTGATATCGCTCATGACATTACCCTTTCACGAGTCAAAATGATACACTCATGCAATCCACGAAAAAACCAAATGGTTAAAACCAATCCATCCAAATAGTAATTTGGTTCGGTTTAGTTCGGATTTGATATTTGTTTGGATGGATTGGATTCACATTTTAAGAACCAAAATCCAAATGGATTTATATATATGGATCGGATTTGATCCGATCCATCCAAACGAACACCCCTATCTTCATATGTATTCGTATAATAATTGGTAAGGTAATATATATGGTTTAACTTGAGGGTTTAATTCATATGACACTCGAACGTAATACAAAAAGACACCATGCATCACTTTTCAAGTTACGAAGACAAATCTTAAGGCACATGCAATAACCTACAAAAAAATTAAAAGAAACATATATATATATTTGACTAACAAGGACAAAAAATAGAATAAAAAAGAGTAAATCAAAACGATAAAGACCAAAGACTTAATTGTTCACGTAAGTTGTGTAGTATCTCATGAAATTTAGGGCTTTTCTACGTACGTTAACGTTAATCTAACTTTACACATGCAACTAGGTAGCTACGTACCTTTTTGAGTTTGGATTCACATACACTAACAGCACGCATTTTGAAAATTGTCTCAAAATATGATTCATGAATTGCGAACTTTTAGGATAATTAAGGCTGCCCGGTCCCATATTTGTTTTTAAGAAGAATAATATGGATCGAGGTGGCCAATAAATCAAAGCAGGTAGGAAAGACAGCATTGGTTGTCACACTCTCTTTTCCAACTTTATGTTTTATTTATTTAAATTAATTTCCGAAAGTAGCTTTCGAAGGCTACTTTTTTTAGTATAGATCACATTCCACTTTTTGACGACGAATATTATGGAGTACGTCTTTAAATTCTTGTTTGAATTTGAATGGTTATTATAATCTTCATCTTAATTAGGGTTGTATACGAGAGACGACCGTCCAGAAAATTTTTATGTGTGTTTAGTTATAATTATATGTTTACTTGAAAACTTCTATATAAGGATAAAAACTTAAAAAGGCATTCAAATTCAAGTTTTTTAGTATACTTAATTAAGAAATGAAAACTCATATTTCCTTTTTATAGCTGAAAACTTGAAATTACTAGTTTTTCATCTCTACTAGTTCTTTCTTAAAAAATAAAAACCCAATCCCCCACATTTGAACGCATTAATTAACTTTGTATTGCTTTTTAATATAAGTAAAACACTACTCATCATTCTATAAAATAATCAATAGTGAAAATACATAAATTTTTACGCAACTAAACTCGCCCTATTTTTTCTATTCTTGTTTTCTCCATTAAAGAGGCAATTTGCATTATTTGCTTCTTATGATGCAGTAAGTAGAAAAAGCATTAAAGTCTGTATGGGTTGAATTGGAGTTATATAGCAAGCAACTTGCTAGGTGTGATAATGTTATTATTCCCTTAAAAAGAGAAGAAAAAGCTTAATTATGAATATACTCTGTATTACTTCATTCCTTTCAAAATAATTGTCATCCGACAAAAAAAGACGCAGTTTAATAAAGACATAATCATTAATGTATTCTATTTCTTACCTTTTGCAGAATGACAGTTTTATCCTTAACCAATTAATTACCGCTTCTTTAGAAATTTATAATAATAATTTCAGTTAAGGAATCACGATCAATATTCCCTGTTTGATTTTTAGAAGTGAACAATTAATTTGAAACACCTTTTAAAGGAAAAATGGACAATAATTTTGTGACGGATTGAGTATTACTTATATTCAAATGGAAAGTAGATCTCTTATATATACAATGTTGACATTTTATAACTTAGTGTTTTATATGAACATCCACGAGTCTATATGCATTATAATGTAATTGGAACAAATATATGTACAATGTTGACAATTTCCACAAGTAGCTTAAAACTATATATATGGTACTTGTGGTCAAGGCCTTAATTAGGTTCTTGATCACAGGGCAGTTACCTTTCTTTTCTTTTTTTATCAACGAACTCGATCCTTGCTTAAGGCCGGCCCTAAGTTAGGGTTTGTGAAACTCAACAAATATGCGATGAAGTTGTTGGTCATGATCGAGGAAATGAAGTAATCTAGGTCACAACTTAATTAACATATATACATATATATGGTTACTGGCAAATAGCACATATACGTACATCTTTCTTGTGATTGATAGATAGCATATATATGCACCTCCTGAGTATTATACACTTGATATATCTGCACCATCTTCCGTATGTAGATTATATTTTGGCAGTTACTAGGATCAGTTGCAGTGACATAAATCCCTACATATAATATGTGCTTTGTGCGACTTAATTCAACTTTTGTTGAAGATATTACACCTTTTTTTTTTTTTTTTAATTTGAACTGTTAATTTAAACAAACTAGCTATGCTAGCAAGAAGCTAATTGTAGATAAGAGTTACACGAAGAACTTGGGTAAGCTAGTCGATCCAAACCAGTAAACCACTTAACGAAATACTTGAAAATAATTTATTTCAATTCAATCCTTTTTCATCCATCTGTCAAAACAACTAAGTACTCCATGGTTGCTTTTAGATGTATAATAATTATAGGTTTCATTAATCTGGACAGGGTTTGGTGTTAAATTTCCTTTGTGTTGACTCTTGAATGACATATGTATCATGTATAATCAAAGCAATATGGAGGTTATTTAGAAGGTGGTAATGGGGTGGTGATGATCGAAGAAGCAGTGATCATGATCTTCCGCCCTAGCTTTCCGCTTCAATAAACGGCAACTTTAATGTATTCTGTAAATTCTAGCCTATATATATAAGCTTGTCCGTATAGCTAGTAGAAGATGATGTATACTTTATCACCGTGATTAACTCCTCCTGATGGAATTGAAGTCTCATACACATTTGACAACTTGATGTTTAATTTATTACATGTCTATATCTCAAAAAACTCGATATTTTATATTAATTGTAGAAGAGTTAGTTAGAGTCGTTATTAGCCAATTGGTTACATTCAGCAATGGAGCAATTACTTACTAATTTAGTACAATCTTCACTCTTAAAATAGGGAAATACAAAAAGGTTTACTTCAAACATGTTTTTTTATTTTTAATTATTCCATAACAAATTAATGTTTTTTTCTGTGATGCAATAATGTGCAAAAAAGGGTCGAGAGTAGAATTTAACAGACCGGATCTATTATTCAGTGACAAAAATGTCGATTTCTTCTTATCTTTTAACGATATGATTGTGACATAATTTTGAAATCGACTACTTAAAGCCATTTTTTATTTAAGTTGTACGTAACACGTAATCAAAATATTTTCATCTTCGTATTTGACCATTTTCTAGATGAAAAAAAATGATCACCAGCCACATGATTCACATTTTCCTAATACAATAACCAAATTAAGTTATAAATAGTTGCACATAAAATCTAATAAGATCTCGATTAATGCGACATTAATACTTCCAATTTGGTCCCATGATCACAATATATTAACTCAAAGTTTGACCCTCAATTGTAAAGCAATATAGGCCACGTATTAATTTATCATGATTACCGACCCTAACTAACTATTTATATTTATTATTTTTGTAAGTTTGTTGGAACTTGGAAGTTGATAGTTGCTTTAACATCTAAACAATGGTAGTGAGCTGGTTCATGGTTGCTCTTCATGGTTTGATTTAATTTGTACGTAAAATCGTATAATGAATCGTAGCATTTGCGTTTGGTTCGTGAAATTTAACAAAATTTGATGAAATTGAAATCTCAGTTCCATTATACAAACATGTTTGGTTCACATAAAGAATTCACATTCCATGAGATCCCAAGTTTTTTGATAATTCCAATTCCATCATAAATTCTTCTAACCAAACATAGCGTTACATGCATTTGGTTCAAATGTTTTCATCGTATTGCTTCATGTGATTTAAGATATATTCGTCTAAATAAATAAAGAAAAGAACCGTAAGTAACTAACTAAATTAATAGTGACACAGTATATGCATGGCCTGTATTATATTTGTCAGCAACAAGTATTAATTAATTCTTATATGTCTCATACGAAATACTCTATAAATATTTAAAGTTTAACTTGTGTGCTTTAGTTATTATATACTGTATTTTTTTATATGGTCGATCGATCATATGCTCACCAAACTTTCGTTAAGCTCTTGACTCATCTTTTGTCCGTGTCTGTATAACTCTGTAATATGGATATTATTGACATTCTTGGAAAAAAATTCCCATAGTTTCCAATTTTCCATGTGTTCGAACGAAATCATGACATGAACTACATCGTAAGCTGGATTGTTCATTTCGGGTGTATCTTGACAATACATTTTGACATTTTTTGAATGTTGAAGGAAATCCGCAAATTCATGATTGCAGGAAGCTAAGCTGGTTATTTGTGATTTTCACCTTTCGCCGTATGTCAATGAGTTTTCACAAATTCAAGGCAATTGAGCACTTATGGAAGAATGGGGTTACCATCGTTATGATTTGACATGTCAATTCATCTGGTCGAGAATTGGCCGTTAAAGATGAGTTTTTCCTCATACTATGAACATACATTTGGTTTGAGAATTCAATCTTAAGATAAAAATGTGATACTCTGGATAGGATTCATAAAAGTAAATCTTTCCTAACACATAATCATCACGCCAGCATATATATATGTACACATAAATCGTGTTGCTACAGATACTTATTGTTTGTACCTCCATAATAGCTACAAAATTGTCCTTCATCACAGTCAGTGCACCACCATCTTCAACACCAACAAGCCACATCAACCGTAATTAGTACGGAGTATTATTATTAACAATGAAAAAAACATCAAAATGTGCACCGGACCAAAAGATAATACAGATTTCAACAAATTTCACAAAATGGCATGTTTCTAAACTCACCTATCATAGCTTTGCAATTTTCTTGAATTAGCATCACCATCATTTCCAATCACATGAACTTTCAAAAAATGGCACATTCTTCAGGACCAATACTTGATATCGAGCCTTTTCGGACTCTACCAGTCTACCACCATCAAAACTGTAGCACAGCTAAACTATTACTATACTTTTGCTATTGCACACCAACACTGATGAACCCTGCATCCTAAATGACTTCCTGGCCTTCTGTAGCATTGTCATGGCTAATCTCTGACTCGTTTACTGCTTCTGTATCCCTGCATTTGTGGCATATTTGTATAAATTTATCTGGTAACTGTTCCTAAACAGCAAAAAAATGGTGGGATCGCATGATTCGAAAACATTTGTTTGGTATCATGGTAAACGTATAATCAACACTCTAAAAATGTATGATGCCTATATTTGTACATTTTTGTTACTTTTAGCTGAAAAGAATTTTGAATGTACCCCAAATGACATAATAACCAAACAGCAGGCATGTTAATGGTTTGGTTTCCTTTGTTAATTGTTATCATATGGCATCATACAACCCAAGTTAGCCAAGTAAAATTAGTAATCTATTGATATTAGAAATAATGCAAGATGACCAAACAGCAGGCATGCTAATGGTTTGGTTTCCATTATAAATTGTTATCCTATGGCACCATACAACCCAAGTTAGCCAAGGAAAATTTTGGAACAACCAAACCACCTAGAAGTGAATAATTTTAAGCTATTTATTATTAAATGGGTCATCTTGCATTATTGATTTATTTCTAATATCAACAGATTACTATAGCAATAATACTATTTTGGTAGTCCTAATTTTGGACATGTAAACAGTAAAACAGAGGTGGGGGAACAATTGGTAATAAAAGGATTACATTCTATTGACTTAATAATCATAAAAGTTACAGTCAGGGGCGGACATACCTTGTGCAAGGGGTTGCCCTTGCTACATACGAATTTAGAAAACGAAGTAACAAAATGTCGGAAGTTGCAGGTTATTTAATAGTGCTACTTGTCTACTTAAGTAGTGCTCCTAACCAAATAAAACAGATATCACTCAGTAGCTTGTTTGGCTAGTCCATTGCACAACCAACAAGAACATCAAAAGTTCGAATCTCTGTTAAAGCTATATATTTTCAATTTTTCCGAAGTTTTTTTTATTTTATCTACCCATAGAACCATAGATTTTTTTACTCTTCATTTTCATACTTCCAAGTTTCTCTTTTGGTTTAACATTGATCAATAGATGGTTATGGCTTATAGATTTCTGCTTTTAATTTTTATCTAAGCGACTAGTTGCGAAGTGAGACGAGCGTTGAATTATTTGTGCTACCCGTAGTGTAAGTCTCTAGCTCCGCCACCGGTTACAGTGGTATATATAGAAAAAGTAGAAAACCTAATATCCAAACTGGCCTAAACTAAACTAATACAGGCCTAATACTCAGTAATAATAAAGACTTCTAATAGGACAAAAACTCAAAAAGTGTTTCCCGTCAACCTAATATTGCCTTTACCAAATCACTCACTTGGACCTGCTACCCAATGATTCCATTTTACCAACTCTACTTACTACATATGAGTTTAATCCAAATATAGGTTTTCATGACTGAACTAGTTGTCTAAAGCAATTATAGTCAAAGCACCCAGAATACTTCTCCTTTCTAGTTCCTGACTTTATCGGAGCTTATGAGTAGCATGCTGAACATATGTTGAGCACACACACACACACTTTGGATCTATGACGTAAAGATAGTTTTAGGACCCGACCGTTGATATGGTAGGCGCTGATCAGGAACACCATCTTCACCACGTTTATCTTCGAACCATTTCAGAACTTTCTTGCGAGGTATCTTTGTCACGTGCACAATATTGCTAATCATGGCATTCTGCATTCATATATAACAAAATCACAAATTACAATATAATTCCATTTTATCTAGGTTACAAGTTGTAACGAATTGCATAATGAACATTAAACACATATAATGCATGTGAAATTTTACTCACAGTGGGGCGCTTTGATCGTCTATATACTCTCTCGAGTGTTTCAACGTGCACTTTTTTCAGTCTCTTTTGAGCAGACCAGTTCTTTTGCATTTGATGAATTGGAACTTTTGTAGTGGTTTTCGCATTTACAGCGTCTCTTTCGCTAGCTAACAGTATAGCATCCTCAGGCTTGATTACGGGCTGCAATATCTTTGTAACGGGTTTATCCGGTAATGACGCACTCAGCATAAGAAGATCAGGAGGGGGATCACGAAGTAACTCAAGAACAATAGCTCTATCCAGGCATAAGTCTGCAGCCAGCTTCTTGATCTGTGTCAACAAAAATTGCACTTCAAAACAGCATCTAGCATGATAAAAATGTGTGTCACATGTTACAGTAATCAATTGGTAAATGAAGGCATAAAGAGTTCCATTTCAAAGAAAATAAAATATAGGACTTCCGGAGGCTTGAAAGCAATCATTTTGTAGTGTACATGTTGGTTATTCAGAAAACTCAAACTTAGGTACGTGGTACACGTTATTACATACTAATTTACTTGATGAGCTGGCAGATTAAGGAAAATACAATGGTAGTACAAAAATCACATACCACACCTAAATGAACTCCTATATTAAAATTAGACTTTGCAACACTTTAAGTACATTGTTTACTGTTCCCTTTAATAAAAGATCTAGATATTTCAAATGCTTAGACCAAGGACTTCTATGATCCAGAGCATCTATATTGTATTCATAGAAGTTCTAAAATTTCAAATTATTAGACCTTGGATTCAAATGAGTAAGTCACTTCCACTACACTTTGTTTCATGCCTGATGCTTAAAGACTGACATGTTGTGATTACTGATTAGTATCACAAAAGGCCAATAATAGCATGTGATTGACAGGAAAATTAATATTATTTGATGGTATATGAGGTTAGAGGTCGGACATTTAACCTATTTACTTATAATTGTGTTGATTTGGGTTACTTATTATTGACAGATAGATTAAAATTATTTGATGGTATATGAGTCTACTGGGTAAGCTTTGCAATGCAAAGGGGTCGAGTTTCACCTAGAGCGTACTTTAATAGCAACAAAGCTCCTAAATCAATTTACTCAAAGAATTAAACTATTGACATAAATAATATAATTTTCGGTAACAGCATTTGACACACTAACTGTTATCGAACAAAATCAGAAGTTTATGACAGAAAGTGTTCTGGGTCAACCCAACTCAACCCGACCAGATTCACACACTAACAAAAGACTACCTGATATGAACCGTCACCTCACTTGTCACGGTTTAGACTCTTAACTTATACGATGATAAGTTGATTTGCATAATCAAAAAGCGGTTATTCCTCAAATCATATCAGCAGAAACAAGATAAGACATGACATAATGCAAGAAACTGAACCAAAGCTCAAACAGCTAGATGACTTAAATTCTGTAAGAAAGCATGATAGTGAAAGGTACATAAAGAGAATAATATAAACCACATCTAAATATGCTTACATTAGTTTTACGACGTCCATCTTTAAGAGCATAAGCCAATCTCCTAAGCTGCCACCTTTTGAGTTCCAATGGTCCATCATCTTCATCTTCATCTTCATCTTCCTCCTCCTCCTCCTCCTCCTCCTCTTCCTCTTCATCATCATAAGCGATTACATCTACATCGATGACCTTGTCATCCTCTTCTTCTACATTATTGAATTTGATTTCCTTCTCAATTACTTCATTCAGCGTTGTACCTTTTTTATTCCTCAGCTTCTTGTCGTCTTTAACTTCCACCTCAGTTTGGTCATCCTCTGTATCATCAAACAGCCCTAGTAACTCATCGTCAGCTAATGCTTCCTCCAACTCACGTTCAAGCTTTACAAGATCTTCCTCGGTTATCTCATCATCATCGTCATCGAATGATAAGCCATCGTTCTTAAGATCCTCTTCTAATTGCTTAAACAGTAATTCAAATGCATCCTCTTCAATATCTTCTTCCTTACCAACAGTATTGCGACGCAAGCCTTGCTGCAGAAACATAATACAGTTTTGATAATTAATAAAGGTGGTATTTTGACCCACCTACTTAAAAATAGGTCAACTTAGTTAATCCGGTTATCAACATTGTATGACAACTATATCGTGAAACTTATGTGCAATTCATTAGTTTCGAGATGCTAATTAGGATTCTATTGTGTTATCTATGCTAATTGGCAAGTGATTAGTCTCAGGCTCTCAGCAGCAAGACTTGGCAGACAAAATGAACCACTGGGGGATTTCGTAGAAGTTTATACGAACTGCTCCTTATTCGCATACAGCTGTTTCACATAAATTTCTGGGAATTTTCCCTCATCCGCAAACTTCAATGGGAAATATAGTGGTGCAATTTCTATTCCAGTTGTAAAAACTTTTAATTTAAGTGTCACTTGAGTAATTCTCCCTATATAATCTTGGTAATATAAATACTTAGATACGAAATGTTCCTATTAGAGTCCAAAATTCATTCCAAGTAAACAAATTTATAGAAAAAGGTAGTACCTTTTTTTTCTTGGAAGAAGGGAGTGAAGAGCTACCGGTGGTAGTACGACGGCGAGCACAAGCAACGACGGAGAAACGAGAAGAAAATGGATGTGGGTTTACCAAAGTGAGGCGATTTTGAGTATAAGAGGTTGAAGTTGAAGGAAATTGGATAGTGGTGGTGGTCATATTCATGCAAAATTGAATAACGGAAGCAGCCATGTTTGCTTTGCTCCGACTCTGCAAAAGGGTTTTAGGGGAAAATGGAAAGCAATCTAATCTGTAAGTTTGGAGCTAACTACATAATGTACCCTTGTACTTTCAACAAATTCTCTTTCGAACACTTTTAAAAAAAAAATCTTGAAAAACAACTTGAGTATGATGATAATATATATATATATATAGAGAGAGAGAGTTTGGATCAGATAAGAACACAACATAAATAAATAAGTACACGTGAGAATAGATTTTGATCGTTTAACATTTAAATCAAAGGCTATTAAAATTTAATAGCTATTTAATTAAATAAAGTGACAAAAGGGTAGGATTGGGAATTTACGATCACAATTGACGCTCCTAAATATGATCTCCAATTCTCTCTCCAGACACCCAGGCACATGAATAGGTTTACAATGCAATTACAAAATTAAGTTGAAGATTGGCAGCAGCAAAAATTCGAACAATGACTACTAACTATGACACCGGAGATGCACACATCGTCTTCTCCTTCGATGCACATATCATTTTATCCTCCGATGCACACATCATTTTATCCCGAAGATGCACATTAATTGGAAGTCGCCAGAGATAAACCCATATCGAAACAAAATTTTTTAATTGGTGGTGTTCGAAACAAACAAAAAAAGTGTTTAGGCCGGTGGTGATCGATAAAAAAAGAGGCCGATGATGATGTGATGATTGATGTATACCGAGTGCATCTATTACATTTTTTCTGCTCATCTCTTTCATTGTTTTGCAATCTAATTTTTCTGCTCATCTCTTCACTATATGTACATCTTCTTCGTTGTTCATCTTATTTTTCTGTTCATCTTTTCACCATCAACAAAAGAAGAATTAGATGAACGGACGGTATTTTTTTTCCTGTAATTGAAATGTCAAGATTAATACCAAAATAAAAAGGAATTTGTTTCTAATTTAGAAATGTAACTTGTTTGATTAAAATATTTAATACAATAAAGCGGATGTGCGATTATAATTTGTGGGGGAAGGTGTTTTTTAAAAAGATGAGTAGCAGGGACTATAGCGATGTTGAATGAACAATTCATCGAAATTACTTTAATGCCCTTGTTCTTATTGTTCTTATTTACAAGGTATTCTCACTGGAACTTTACCCTATATATATATATATATATATATATATATATATATATATATAGTTGGGGGGTCTAAAAAGAATAAAATTTTAGGGGAGAAGATGGAGAAAGTTTTTGGACCACTCATTTAAAATTAAGGTCAAAGGGTAGTATAGTAAATTGTAATTTAATTAATAAAGTAAATATTAATTCATTTAAATCAATTATATATGACAGTTTTTGGTTTCCATAATTTGTGTACAATGATTCTTCAATTACATCAAGTAATTCTCGTAAATCGACTTTCACTCATTCGACTTAACAATTGATTTTATTTTAGTAGTATTCTTTGATAACAATTGAGAGAATATATGTAATATGATTTTCTAGAAAGAAGATAGAGTTGTATTACTTTTAGAGCCTCGATCAATTAGTATATGAATACTTTTAAATTATTTTTTATGATTTATTTTTCAAAATTTTCTTGATATTAAACTGCGTGAAGGCACAAATATAAATTGATAGGTTTCATTTTACTTGATGTCACATTTAAATTTTCTGAAATAACATTTATTTATTCATCACAAAAGTTGAAATACACTAATTAGTACTAGTTATTGTGATCACAACTATAAAATAAAAAATAAATGATAATAATCGGAAAGAAAAAAAATTCAAATGTTAATATGCTTTTAATCCATAAGTTTGACCCGTTATTAAGATTCGGTGTATTATAAATAAATAAAAAATTAACCTTCCAACATAATTGAAACCGATTCATGTGTATTAATAAAACTGATTCGACATTTTACTAAAATGATTCAAAAATTTATAACATTAATTCACAAAATCATAATTGTGATTCAGTTGTTCATAATAAGATATTTGTATGTTTGAATCATGAAGTCATAATTTGATTCGGTTGTTCTTAATAATGATTCACCATTTTGATCTATGATTTACCATTCTAATCTATCATTGTACTTCAATTGTTCATATAATAATTTAGGTGATTATGCCCTATTGATTCACCATATTTTAAATTATAATAATGATTCACCATATTTTAAGTTATAATTAATCAATTAAAATTGTTTATCATTTTTTAAAATAATAACATAGTCGTAGTTTAAAAAGGGGTAAAAGAACTTTTGATTCAACATTAACATATAAGAACCCACACACAATGAATGAATGAAATGGTAAAAAGTAAAAAACTAATAAATGATAAATACAATAAATGATTCCATATTTATTGGAAGATTCCTTTTTTGGGGAGAAACCGATCTCACAGTCACTTTTTTGAAAATAATAACCGATTGTGATCAACTTATTTATTTCCATTTTTTTAAAATAATAATGAATGGACACTAATACCCCCAAGCCATATATCTTCCACCCAAAAAATCAAATTTTTACTTTGACTAATCCAAGCCCTTGAATCATACATCTAGAGGTTAGGATTCCTTCTCCCCTTTCTCCACCAAAAAACCTTTCTCCCTTGCCCAATTATATATCTTATACTATATATAATACATTTCCAGTGTTTTTTTAAGAGAGAAAAGACAATAATGCCCCTAATCTAATACTAATGTCTATAAAAACCCATTTGTAATGACAAATATGCCCCTCATTAATATGAAAGGTATACATTTATTATGCATCCTGCATTATAAATGTACATAAATCTACATCAGTTACAAAACTTGGTCACGTTCATTTGATATGGTGGATGTAAATCTTTAAGATCGACAACATTGTCCACATCAATCTTTAAGATCCACAACATTGTCCAAGTAAGAAATATGATATCTATATCAATATTCAAGATCCATATTAATATCCACAACATTGTTACTTATAAAAAAAATTAGTAACAAATATGAAATATCTTCAAGATCCATCTTCAACTGAAATATCTTCAAGATCCATAAAAAAAATATCCACTGCATTCAACTAATCAAATAAATCAATAGGACTAAAAAGTCATATCTATTTAAATGTCATTGTAAAAAAAAGATATAAACTAAGAGGATAAAAGAAATATTCTAATTTTCATTGGTATAAAAAAAATAGGAGTTAATCTAAAAAGTATAGATGAGTTAATCTTAAAAGGATAAGTTCTAAAATATAGGAATTATAGTTATAACTGTACATGTTCTACCTTTCATAGTATAAGATAAAAAAAAGGAGTTAATCTTAAAACTCACGTATCAGTTACCAAAAAAATAGGAAAATTGATATTATTAAAACTGTGATTTCTGTGATTTAGATTATAAAAAAAATATCAGTTACTAATGGGCTAACTACACATCCTTATATGCATAGATACCAAAAAAACAGGAGTTGATCTTAAAAGCACAAAAACTCACGTATTAGTTACCCATAAAACAAAAAAGAAATTTGATATTATTAAAAGTGTAAAGTAGATTAAAAATTAAACACCATTTTTTTAGCCAATGTGATATTCTTTCTACTTGATTATAGCCCCATCCTTAGCTCAATTCCATATTTAAAATTTTCAGAACATTATATAAATAGAGTTTCTACAAAAAGGAATGGGCATTACTCTCAATTTCACTAACTACATTTATCAAGAAAAATTATCATTTTGCTTACCATGGATGCACCTGCTGTTCCCGTATCTACACCTGCTGTTCCAGCGCATGTACCTGTTGTTCCAGCGCCTGCACATGCTGTTCATGTGCCTCCACCTGCTGTTCATGTTCCTATTCCAGCAACAACTGCAATTCAAAGACAACAAAACAGGCTAAATAATTTACAAGCATGAAATTGGAATGATGTGATCTATATCAGTTCTGACAGTTCCGATGATGAGGTAAAAAAAACCTTTATCTTACTTTAATCGTTTATAAAATTCTAATCATAATATGATGACATACCTTTCAGGATGATATGCATGTAGAGACACTTTTTGGTCTCGGAATTGATGAAGAACTTAGACACCCGGGTGTTCATACTCAAGCACATAGGAACCATGTTGTGGTTCTTAACCGCCACCGAGTATACAGTATCCTACATGAACTCGAGGACATGATCAGCGACGATGAAGAGTAGTCGGATATTATGCGTCTACAACTAGCTTTTAACTATCAACTTCTATTTATTATGTTTATCTACTTCTACTTATTATGTTTATTTACTACTGGTAAAAAAACGAATGTCTATTATAATATATCCTACCTTTTTATATTGAATGCTACTTTTTATTCAATCATATGGGAAATTCCTTATCATAGCTTAGTTGTGTATGTGGCATCGAAGTTTAATTTGGCCCAAATACTGGTGATTATGGTTTTAACATCAACGTGATAAGTTCTAAATAAAAAGTTATAATAAACCAATCAAAATTATTTAACTACTCATGGACAACTCACATGAAATATCATATTTTATATATATATATATATCAAAAAATTAAGTGTATTTTACTGTTATTGCTTAGTACATCAGGTACTTATATAAAGGGGTATATTTAGGCTATTGGTTCTTAAATGACTGTTTTTCTTTCTTATCTAAGTCGTTGACCTTTTAGGGACCTTAAATGGACTGATAATTTATTGATTATTATCCTGATAAGGCATGACTATTGACTATTGGGTTTAATATTTCTTTAATTACTACAAATTAAAAATGCAATTAAAACTTATTTACATATTCATTTAACTTATCATCCAAGTAAGTTTTTTAAAAATTAGTACCAGGATTTCAGCCTTTTAACTAGCTTTATTACCATATATAAATTATTTTGGAGACTATATATATAAGTTGCTCATCACAAAACTTTTTACATTACTCAAATTTTATACCTCCAAGCCTTCAAGCTCTTTACTTGCTAGCATTCCATTCAAGACTGATCAGGTACACATTCCTGCTTCAGCATAAACACCACGTGTAAGAACACGAATTTTGAGTTCTATAAGTAGACTTTCGACTGACTGCCATGAACACGAGTTCATAAGAAATCCATTTATAATCTTAGTTCATGCATTAGATTGACCTTATTGTAAACCATTGTTCATGAGTATCCTTATGAAAACTGACTTCTATACAAACAAGTTCATAACAAATCACTTTATAACTTTAGTTACTGCCTTATATTGTGACCTTAAAAAACTTAGCAGAAATAGGTAATGAAACTGTCTTTTTAAAATTAGAGTTTGCATAGTATATAGATAACTACGGAATTTTCAAAGCTTGAACCTTTTGTACGTTGATGATTTGAACATCACACATTTAATCCGATTAACAATACAAAAAATCAAATATATGCTGTTTGTGAATGTTTGAAGCGGCTAAAAATTCAAAAAATTGAAACCCTAAATTGATATATAAACATTTGATTTGAATATCATATGATGCAATTCAATCATGATAATCAATATGAACAAAAGCCTAACCTTATGTGAAATTTCGCAATTAAGGCTTTTTTATTAGGGCTTCCTTTCTCGGCTGTAACCTCTCTGCAAATCCAAATTGATGAATAATTTAATTCCAAAGAATTATTATAACTTTGAATCTCTAGATGGAATTAAAAGCAACAACAAGAAGAATATGAAAGTCATTACTTTGAATAGATAAATACCCGTCATGGCCATACTGATTGTTGTTTCCGTTGTCACTGATGCTGGTTATTTTCGTCGCCACCGCTCATCAACAACTTCCGGCCGGAATTTAGTCGTTATTGCCGTCGACACCACTTTCCGACCACCACCGCAAATCAAGAGAAAATAATATGAGATTTTGAGTATAAAAAACTGAATATGATTTCTAAAACTAAAATCAAACAGTTTAATTGGGGTGTCGTTTGGAATTCTAACATACAAATAAGGTTTTAGAGAGAGAAGTCAAATTTTAGAGAGATAAATACTAAGCCTAAAGGCGTCACATTCAAACTCTCCATCGATGATATTTGTTTCCTATTCATTTTATTATTAACTAATTAATTAATATATTATTATATTAAATAAAGGTTGTTACGACACGTATCCAGTTACACGTTTTTGAAAATAACACCTCATTCTTTTATTTTATATATTTGTATTTGTATTTTACTATTAATTAATAATATTGATGATAATTACTACTAATTAAATAAATAATATATAATGCAATAGTAATACTGTTTTTTCACCCGAATCCATTTAAGCCCATTTACATATAACTAAAGTACGTATAAAAAAAATCTTATACTATTTTTTTTCCTTTTTTTAATATATATAATGTATTGATTTACACCAAATACTATTCTTGAAACTGACATATATAATATTGTAGATCAATGATGAACCCTTATTGTCATGAAGTCTTTTCCGAACTCCAACTTTGTCATGTAAAGTACACAATTAAGGCCGTTCGAGTTGAATACATATGGATGGACGTGAAGGAAGACCGATTATATTTGTTTCTACTTGATCGAACAGTAAGATAGCTATACAATATAATATTTGCAACTTACCTTTATTATATAAAGTTAAATACCATATTAATTAATCTAAGATATACTATGTCATTTTTAGAGAGACAAAATCATCGCAGTCGTCCCGCCTTATTTGATTGGCGCATATCAACAAATGAATTTGTTGGGTGGTATTTTTAAAATCGAGGGTTTTGAAATCCAAGAAAGGGGTCAAGCCGACTTTCGTAGGTATGAAAAATACAGTCTACTGCGCTCGGAGCTCGAAATTGTAATATGGAAGACCACCAAATTTACGCTCTTGACGGATGATGAAGAAACCAAACTTCCACTCTATCCCAACGTGTCATTAATCGCAGAACTGGCGGATGATAAAACGAATTGAAACATGCTAATTGGTAAGTCTAAGAGCCCTTTAATCAAAATTTTTGGTTAAATACACATGTAAATTTTTTAAAAATGGTTACTTATGTTGTAGATGTTGTTGGAAAGATCATCATGCGTGGTCACATAACGTACACACGTCGTTCCGGTATCAATCGAATGGGTTCGGTGGAGTTGTTTTTACAAGACTCAACGTAAGTTGATATTATATTATATAGTATATATTTCAAAACGATACAAATTTTACTCCAATAGTTACTAACGTATATCCAATTATGAACAGAGGTCGCATCATGAAGATGATATTGCGTGATGGCCCAAACACCCCTTTTATCAAGCTTGCCAAAACAATAACAGGAAAGGAGATAATCTATGCGTCTCGGGTTAAGCTAAGTCGTCAAAAAGAAAGTAAGTATTCTAATAGCAATTTAGCCTTTTACTAAATTATTGAGTAAAAATATTTTAGTTATATCTAACATAAATTTATGTGCTTAATTTGCAGTGAACATTCTAAAAACCACGGACTTAACTGAGATCGTGTTCAATCCAAACATCCCAGAAGCAAGTGGCATTTGAACCATGCTGAAAGAGTGAAAGATTAGGCGTTAAATTATCCCGACTTGATTGTGTCACTAGCAAACTACTTATATTTTCATGCAATCAAACTATTTAGTTCTACTATTTCTTAATGGAATTCTTGATGTCTATCATTATTAGTTTATTTTGTACGATATACTTTCCTTGCATTTTTTTATGTTTTTGTATCAGCGTTGCTTATAATATACGGAGTAATTATATACTCTATCCCTTTTTTTATAACATTCGAAATCCATATATTAAAACCCAAAGTTAAGGTGAATTAGATGTCACACACTTAATAAATATCAGCTCAATTTTTCTTGTGGCATCTCGATCTCTTAATTAGTTGTATGATTAAATATAACGATTATATAGGATGTAGGACAATTTGTAATTAGTTAATGTTTTTTTTGTCAATTATGTAATTTTAGAAGTTATTTTCTTTACTTTATGTTAATTGATTTTAGAGATGTACGTATATATATTTACGTATATATATTACCTTTTTTGACCAAGTTAAAAATCAATGTACGTATATATATTTATTTTTAAGTTGATATCAATATGACTTCAAATTATATTGTTTTTGTGAAACTGTTTGAAATATTTCTAACCAAATCAACTAATCTGTAATCACCAAATTAAATCAATATATGCATCCGCAAATCATCAAAACAAATCAAAATATGAATAAGAAAATAAATAGAAAAATCCTAAACCATCCTAAAGATTCATAACTAATTTCATGTGGGGATATTTGTTCCGCTATCACCGATGGTGTACCGTATAGAGACCAAAAAAATATAAGAAGGAAACTTAAGAAAAATAGTGACTTGATAAAATGGATCAAGAATTATTTTTGATTAAGACATACGCACTATATAAATTTGAATGGGTAGTTAGATAATGGTTGAAGTTAATTGACCAAAGTTTCCTTGAAATGCCATGAGAATTTTCATTCTCATGATTAAAATAAGTTAAATACCCTTTAAATTTTTGGGAGAAATAGATGATTAACTTTGCCAATCGAATCTAATAAGTAATAATAATGTATAATGGTTATTTGTTTTACGTCCTATACAATTTGTTCTTAATGTTTATTGATATTTTCATTTATAATAAACCCAACTTTAAGATGGGAAAATGACATTCAAAGAAATGAGACATCATATATTTAGTTTACTACCACTGACTACGTAGTTGTTTAATTGTTTTCAATAACTTTTGTAACCAATAGTTTAAAAAAATATTGTTTATGTTATTTAGAGCTTGCAAATGATGTCTCAAATCGAAGAAAATGAAGAGGGTGATGTCACCCAACTTTTCGTGGATACGGACAAAGGTATGAGTTCTAAAGTGGGGATGTATTGGCTCCAATTTCTTGATATGATATTTGTTTCCGTTATATATTTTTAAGTTACATTTATATTCCATGATACAAAAATATTGCAGACAAGAGCAAACAAAGCAATAGAGATTATTATGAACGGCGAAAGGGCAAAGATAAGATGCCAAAAATTATCGAGGGTGATGTGTCCCGATCCAACGTAGACATACAAAAAGGTACGTTTGTGATTTATAATGAGTATAGTTACCCCGTTATTTTTGTAATTAACAATTATATACGTATCATACATCACTCATCTTACTCTTGAAGCATATATTTGTAGAGAAACGAAAAGAATACCAAAGACAATATCGTGCACGTCAAAAAGAGATGCAAAAATTAAAACAAATAGTTAATGGTGAAGGAAGTAGTCAATCTACAGCTCTTACAACAAATATGGGTGATGTCGATATGACCCGCACGAATACACAACTATCAAAAAGGATACGATTACTTGGGTTACCGGATCGCCAAAACTTAGGGGATATCAACACGCAGGAGGACCCCTATGATTTTGTTTACCACGGCATCCCTAACCAACATCGTATATTGAAGAAACAGGTTCCATGTGTTCATTGTGGAGCAGAACGGTTTAAATTTGAATGCCCTTCATTCTGTTGCATGAGCGGGAAGACAAAATTGGCACCGTCAAATGTTCCGGATGAATTATACGATCTCTTTACATCGGAATCTGATTAAGGAAAGATGTTTCGGCACAACATACGATCATACAACACAAATTTTTCTTTCACGTCGATGGGCGTGAATTTGGATACTTCGTTGGCCAACTCGCAATCTGGGGTATACACTTTTCGTGTAATGGGAGGAATCTATCATAGACTCGGCCAGTTGGTTCCAAGGGACGGACAAGCTAGGTATTTGCAACTGTATTTTTACGATGCGGAATCTGAGGTGTCACGAAGGCTCCAATGGCCAAATCTAGATAGAGACGTTGTCCAGAGACTAACACACGTTCTTGCTACGAACCCGTACGCAACAACATTTCGAAGCATGGCCGAGTTAGGACCATATGATGACTATAGAGTGACTTTGAATGCATCTGTAGAGCTTGATCAGAGGGTGTACAACCAGCCAACTACATCCGAGGTAGGACCACACAAGTATTACACTTAAGTCTCTAATAATACTTGCATAGCACTCTGGTAATTGACACATCATATTGAGTTCTAACGTACCAATTACAGGTTGCTGGTATTTGGGTTGAAGGTAACAACGATATCACTTCATATAAGAGAAGTATTGTTGTCTATGGTAGATCTCAATATAGTCAAACTATTCAACCTCACTATGGTTGTTACGATCCATTATCTTATCCTTTATTCTTCCCAAATGGTGAGCCTGGGTGGCACCCTAATATACCCAGGCATGGAGTACCTATCAACGAGATTGGTAATAATGACGGAAATGTTGAGGAAGAGTTAGAAGGTTTGAAATTTATGGCAATCGTTATTTTTCTTATGGTTTAATTAAATAAATTTGTATATTAATTACAAAATTAACGAACAAAATAATTGTCATCCTGCAGAATTGAACACAAGAAAGGGTAGAAGTACTGTAAGTATGCGAGAATACTATTGCTACAAGTTTCAAATCCGCCCTACTCGGAATGTCCTTTTGTTGGGTGGAAGATTATTACAGCAGTTTGTGGTGGACGTCTACATAAAGCTCGAGACTTCACGTTTACAATTTTTTTAATACAACCAAGCTAGGATAAGAGCCGATTTGTACCAAGGTATCATGGATTGTGTTAACGCCGGTGAAGTTCAACCAAGTAGAGTCGGAAGGCGTATCGTGTTGCCTGCAAGCTTCATCGAGGGCCCACGTGACATGCGACGGAGATTTCTAGATGCTATGACATTGGTTCAAGAAGACGGAAAGCCTCATATATTCCTCACTATGACGTGCAATCCAAATTGGCCAGAGATTACAGACTATCTATTACCTGGTCAGACACCTCAAGATAGGCCAGGGGTTGTTGCCAGAGCATTTCACGCTAAGCTAGGGGATCTTAAGGTACAATTGTTCCAGAGGGATATACTTGGCAAGGTCGCGACACATGATAATGTGATCAAGTTTCAAAAACGTGGTCTGCCTCATGCTCATTTCTTTCTAATAATGAATTCCGAGCACAAGATGACTACTCCAGACCATTATGACAGGGTTGTGTCCGCTGAAATCCCGGATCAGATTAAATTTCCCAAATTGCATGAGCTGGTTGTCAAGCACATGATTCACGGCCCTTGCGGTAATTTAAATAAGAACAGTTCGTGTATGCAAGGTGATCCAAAACAATGTCGTTGGAGATATCCTAGGCAATTTAGTGAAAGTACGATACAGGGAGATGACGCATATCCGATATATAGAAGGAGAGATAATGGCACTCAAGTGAAAGTAAGAGGAAAAACCATCGATAACAGATGGGTAGTTCCCTTTAACCCGAAGTTGTTGATGATATACAACTGTCACATGAATGTCGAGGTTTGTTCGAGCATAAAATCCGTCAAGTATGTCTTCAAGTACGTCTACAAAGGCCATGACATACAAGCTGTCCATATCGATCCGGATGCTGAAGATGTGGTTGTTAACGAGATCAAAAGATTTCAAGATGCGCGTTACGTCTCACCCCCGGAGGCAATGTGGCGTATTTATGGTTTTTTTTGCTTTCCCAAATCCACCCTCATGTCATGACGCTGCATCTTCATCTACCAAATCAGCAGTTGGTTAGATTCAGCGATGATAATATAATGACTGATATAATTGATAGGGAGAGGGATAAAAAATCAATCTTGACTGCGTTTTTCGAGATGAATAGAACGAACAACCTTGCGAGGGAATGTTTGTACAGAGAATTTCCAAAGAAGTTCACATCGGACGCTAGCAAACGTCGGTGGCATCTTCGAAGAGGCCCACCGATAAGGGGGCGTTTGGTTTCCGCTAACCCATCCGAAGGAGAGCGTTACTACCTACGTGTGCTTTTGTGTCATTTGAAAGGTCCTACATGCTTCGAAGATCTTTATACGGTCAACGGTGTGTTATACTCGACATTCTGAAAAGTGGCTCTCGAGAGAGGTCTAATAGAGAACGATGACAGCATATCATAGTGTCTAGCAGAAGCCTCTACTTTCCAGCTTCCGACTGCTCTAAGAAGGCTATTTGCGACTATATTGATATTCTATGAGCTCGGAGATGTTCGAAAGTTGTGGAATGATCATTACGATTCCCTTTATGAAGACTACAGACGTCATTGCGAAAGTGTTGAGCGAGTGCAAAATATGGTGCTGAATGACATCTCCATTTTTCTTCAGTCTATAGGTAAGACTCTCGATGCTTTTGATCTTTCCAAGGTAACCAAAAAAATCAATTTAGAGCATGGAGTTTGTCGGGAGTTACAAGAAGAGTATTCCATACCCGTTTCGGTTGAAGACCTACGTGCTCGAGATTCTCTTAATCATGATCAAAAGTTTGCGTATGATGAAATAATGAGGCACATAAATGATAATGTCTCGGGCGTATTCTTCATAGATGGTCCAGGGGGAACTGGAAAAACGTTTTTGTACAAAGCTTTACTTGCCGAGGTCCATTCCCGTGGCCATATAGCACTCGCTACCGCTTCATCAGGTGTTGCCGCTAATAACATGCCAGGAGGCCGAACGGCTCACTCACGATTTAAGATTCCAATCGTTCTTCAGAATAACTCTCTGTGTAACATTAGTAAACTAAGCGGCCTTGCACAACTACTGCGGTCAACGAAATTAATCATAAGGGATGAAGCATCGATGGCTAAAAGACAAGCAGTCGAAGCAGTAGATAGAACGATGTAAGACATAACTGGTGTTAGACTCCCTTTCGGTGGCAAGATAATGGTATTGGGGGGGGGGACTATAGACAAGTTCTACCGGTCGTAAGAAAGGGAACGCGCGCGCAGACTTTTGACTCTAGCATAAGAATGTCACCTCTATGGACAGTAACTAAAAAGATGAGCTTGACAATAAATATGAGAGCGCGGTCAGATCCATGGTTTTCTGAATTTCTGTTGCGAGTCGGTGATGGAAAAGAAGAATCGATCGACGAAAGCTTTATTCGCATACCTGACGACATGGTTATCCTGTACACCGAAAAGGACAAATCGTAAGATGCTTTGATTGATTGAATCTTTCATTCTTTTCAAAACGGAGGGTCTTCGGGAAATATAACTTCTGGGGCGATATTATCGACGAAGAATGAAAGTGTTGACGCGACTAACGAGAAGTTGATTGACAGATTTTGCAGAGAAGAAGTAGTTTATTACAGCTTTGATGAAGCAGTGGACGATAAGAACGGTTTCTATCCACCCGAACTACTAAACTCACTAAATGTTAGCGGTTTGCCCCCTCATTACCTCCGACTGAAGACGGGATGCCCCATTATACTATTACGGAATATCGATCCGTCAGATGGACTGTGTAATGGCACAAGACTGATATGCAAAAGATTTTAACCGACTGCCATTGATGCGGAGATAGCTGTTGGTCAGCACACTGGGAAAAGAGTATTTTTGCCAAGGATACCTATGTGCCCATCTGAAGATGATATGTTCCCGTTCAAATTGAAGAGAAAGCAGTTTCCTGTTAGACTTAGTTTCGCAATGACAATCAATAAAGCTCAAGGTCAAACGATTCCAAATGTTGGTGTGTATCTTCCGGAATCGGTATTTTCGCATGGGCAACTATACGTGGCACTCTCTAGAGGAATATCACGCTCTACTACGAAGGTGTTGGTCGAGCCCATAAAAAAATTTAAACAACCTGGAGTATACACTACAAATGTAGTTTATCAAGAAGTTTTACGAGATGTATAAAAGATATTATAGGTGATTGTAAGTTCCTCTCTATAAAAGAACTTATTTTTCAGTTTACTTTTAATTACATCGACGGTATCATAATTTTCGACTGCAATATCTGCAGACCACCATAAAATTTTACGTATAAAGTTGTCGTCATAACACGCTGGTATAATGTTGCCGCCACATCGCGCGGGTAGTAGGCTAGTATATATATATATATATATATATATATATATATATATATATATATATATATATATATAGACACACACTTACACTTTTAATACTAATTTGAAGTACCATGAAATGCAAGTAATGATATATGACGATTTTACACTTATAAAATGCTCTATCAAGAGTATCTAATGATTTACTTTGTATCTGTTCAGCCGTTCATACACATGACATATATATTCGTTTTTCTTAGTAAATTGTGATAAACAACCAAACTAATTCTCTTCCTAATTAACTGATTATATCTTGTATAACATAAATTTGATTGATTATATGCATAACCTTTAATTTTTAGGTTGATTTCTATAACTACCAATTAAAAGATTAATCCAGATATGTCTATGGATTAAATTAGAATTAGAATAGAGTAAAAGTTAAGTGGGAGTAGAGGTAAGAAATTATAAACTTGAGGGACTAAATCGAAACAACTAAAGTCATTGTCAGTTGGCGATAACATTATTAAATATTAAATATTAAAAATAAAATAAATTATAAATAAATAGATTTATGAATATGATTTACAGATTTGCAGGCGACATTAGGGTGCTGTAGAAGTCGAATTTTACTGGCGATCTCTCTGTGAAAATGGCCAAGTTCTCCAATCTTCCGACACATGCATCTCGCCTCTTCTTCCTTCTCATCATCCTTCAAATTCCCTTTTTTAGGTATTATTATTATTATTATTTTCATAATTTCCATACATATTTTTAAATTTAGATTATACTATGTGTGGTTAATCATTAACTTGTTAAACTTGATTGATTCAGTTTACTAACTTGATCTATATTTTACTTTAAATTCATTCACTTTATTACTTCAATTCCTGTAGTTTTTATGAATAGTTATATATATAGCTTAATTGTTGGTTCCGTACTGATATATAACATAGGAAAGCATAATAGATGGAAAATCTGTTGTTAGATCATATTTAAAATCCATAGTAAAGTTCATTTGTGTGTGAATTTTACTAGTGTAATGTAGATTAAACATTTTTTAATACTTGGAGAATAGTTCTTTTAAGATCATTCTAAGGTCCAAATATCATAATAGGATTGCACGAAGGTTTGCATTAGGCTCTCAAGTTGTCATCTTTAGCCTTGGGTTCTAATTAGCTTATAGAAAACTTACGACCAAAATAAGTTTATTGCACCGAAAGATACTAATATGGATGGTGACTGATTATTTTTGTATTAGTTGGCCTTTGGTGGTTTAAGCTTCCAATGGGATTATAATCATTTAATGGTAAGGTGAAAACAAACCAAATATGGAAGCCAAAACCAAGCACACGCAACGCTCATCAACTCTAAATCAGATTTCTTGACCAACATTTGAATAAACATTTTATTCTTTTGTAGTTACAACTTCAAATTCCAAAAAGTATCGTTATTAGGCATCTGTTTGCTAGCCATATGGTGCCACTTATTCAACCTCTAGTTTTGAGTTTTGCTATATATGCGTGATTATGTAGACATAAAACTATGCCTAAACATGCATTGTATGACATGTGTATTCCACTAATCATCTCACCTTACATTTACCAATCAATTTTACATTTGCACCAATAGTTTTATTAGGCCTAATTTTAGGCTTACATTTTTAGGTCTTCTAACCATTTTTCTCTAGTTTAATATCACTGAAGTTATGAATTTTGTTCACTTAGATACAGTTGAAATGTCTTACTTAAATCTTAATATTGATGATCTGTATAAGGTCATTAACATACATTGTTTGTCTTGTAGCGGACACCTTTACTATTTGAATTATATTATTTAACAACTTGACAAGCCTTATCTTGGCTTCATCTCTTATGCATATTCAAACCTTCACAAGCAATTTGTTAAATCTTAAAAATTTCTTCACTTACGCCTTTTACAAAATTTCCTTCGCGTCAATGCTATTGTCAAATGGGCCAATAAGTTCTTCAATGAAATTCTCATTGTCTCAACATTTTAATCCTTCGTGTTTTTCCTTTTGTTTATCAACTTAGGATACCATGTAGATCGGGTATGTGTACATCGCCTATCCAAGTTACATCTAGCCAGTTGGTCGCAAGTGATGTCTTTCCGATAGCTGCAGTTAAGGCTCTCCTTTACCCGGGAGCCATTTTTAATGATTTAATCTACAATATGAGTGTTCCAAGATGGAATAATGTACTAGACATGTACAACTTGACTGATATAAAAGGAGCCTCTGCAATGCCTGATCTGCAACGTTTGGAGGTTTGTATTTTTCTAACTCGATCCCCTTCTCTTTCTTTTGATGTTTTCATACTTAAGGTTCTTATCTAAATTTGTTATATGAAACAATGTAGTAGTTGTTGATCAAGGGCTAGTATGCATTGTATTCCATTACAAAATAGGATCTGCTTATTAAAATATTTAGATGATAGCATGACAGCATCTACTAATGAGTTTTAATTGCACATGTTATATCTGACTACCACTAAAGTTCTCCGGTTTATTATTTATGATGGGACATCTTTAGTGTTTATCCTCATCCAAATAAGTGGCTACAAATATTGATATGGTACAGAACAAGCTTGGAGATCTTGAAATTGTAAGAGTTGTTGATTACTTATAGACATGGTTAGTTTGCTTGAGTTAGTTATCCCCTGATAAATACCTAACTGTGATAATTGTCATGAATTTATGCTCAAGGACTCCATCTTAGGGGATTTGAAATGAAATTAGGTAGATCCTGAGCAAATTCTGGCTCAAAAACTATAGTTACATAGTTTCATATTCGGTTTTGCTTTGGATATATGTGTTTCATTCCACCTAGTTGAATAATAACTATTCATGTTGTATTAGGGTGGAGATTATAATCTATTTACAGGTAAATGGGTCAATTGAGGTTGGATTTTCTGTGAATGAATACAAGTAGATTATTTAGTTTAATTTTGAAATAGGTCTGACGGGTCAAAAAATGCTCAAAGTGTATTCAAAATGCATAAAACTTTCTAATTCCTGATATTAGATTATATATGTAGTATTATAGTTTTGTAGTCATTTTAGCACGTTAACCATATACAAAATTTCAATTGAAATTGATGACTTATTTTGTTGGCCAACAACTCGTTTTGATTTGCGCTTAGAACTGTTCGTTTTAGTATGAACGGATTAGCCTCTCTGCCTGCTTTGCCACCTCTGAAGTTGGTTATGGGGGAAGTGTATCATGTTTGTTCCCCTGTGGCAACATGAATAATGACCGTCCATTGAAATACCAAGTATAATTGAAGTATTGAACAGATCTGTTTACACTAATAGTGTCGAAATTTCTACCTCTGGTCTGAGTGTTATCTGTTTATTATTTTTCGATCAAGTCCTGAGGAGGCAACTAACTATATTAATATTTTTTCAGGTTCTCGCAGGAAGTTACTTTTCTGTAGCAGGAGCATTTATCGGGTTACTAAAGCCTCAAAGAATGAGCATGTTCGGGACCCTTCTAATTGTATGGGGACTTGTCAAAGGACTTCTTGGAAAACCGGTTAACACCGACCCCACAAGATCAGTTTACGTCTACCCAACCATGCTAATTGCCGTACTTTGTGCCTTTTCTTCTGTCAAGTACAATTTCCAGAAAGCCGCTGCAAAACCTCCTCCCCGTACTATAGCGAAACCTCTTAAAAGCTCCAAAAAATCTAAGTTGAAATAAATTTGAGCCAATAACGACATGTGGGTCACAAATGGTTTGTTCCTCTTGCTGTTGGGTTTGGCCTACGTGGTGCCAATGCTGTGGTTACAAGGTATGTAAAACGTACCAAGAATGTGAATTTTAGCCATTATGATGTGCCACAACACTTTATAAAACCTTTTTTTTCTTCTTTGCCTTCTTTAGGATGGATTTATAATGTTGAAATTGGGTGAGTTAATGGAACAAAATTGTGATTTCTTGTATCAGTTTGTGTTAGTCACATATTTGAACTCTTGTAACAAATTTGAGGGTTTTTTTTTTGCACATCTGCTTCTTATTTGCCCTTGCTGTGCATCCTTTGCTGTAGAGATGGCAAAATGGTTGGGTAACTGGTGACCCAAATTAAAAATACAAATGGGTCACTTTTCGTATGGGTGACCCATTTGTAATTTGGGTGACCGGTGACCTGGTCCAAATGGGTCACCTTTCGTATGGGCAACAGGGCAAGTTACCCAAATTACGTTTCATCCATGGTTGTTTTTTTATTTATTGATAAAGTGAATTAGCATGATATTGTGTCAATAATGATCAAATTATATAGGATGTTTTAGGCCTCTGTATAAACTTTGGGTGACTTAAGATCCGTTTGACTGGTTTTCCCTTGAGCTATATTTTATACCTTTTCTGAAAATACCATATTTAGTGTGCTTGTTTGTGGTTATTGTTCTAACTTCTAAAGCAATTAGGTATACTTGATATGGAGTTTATAAAGACAAGACCAATTAGTGCAAACTAAGTTTTGTAGATACATTTCATAATCAAATTGGAGTTTACCACCATTTTTCAGTGTTGCGGTTAACAATCATACTTACACTAGCAAGTAGCTACAGATATGGCTGCATCTCAAGAACCTTTAGGCTGTGATTACAACTTTCTTTAGATTACAATATATCAATTTGCTGAATGTTTTAGTAAAACGACTTAACAGTCAGAACTCAGAAACACTCAAGTTTAGTGAGTTGTCTAGATATACTGTGCTTGCCAGGGTTTTGTTTTCATACCATCTTAACTCTTAGGATTGTTTGGCTACATTAGGTGAATGAAGTTGTAGCCTGCTAGATGATCCAAACTGGACACAAAAGTAGTACAAAGATACAACAAGATTACAAGATTAATATATATTCTACTACTGGAAAACTTATAAACACCGTCAAAGTAAGTTAACGACAACAATAACGACAACCTGAGGAATGTAATAAAGGCATCATAACATGCATAAATACTTGTTCTCAGACAATAACAATCTCCATTCCCCTAAATACTGTTAAGGTACTTGTTATATATATACATCCTAACATTCGAATGAGAGTCCTTAAGGGTTGTCGTTAACAAAACACATAAGTTAATACCAATAACTAAAAAGGTTGTGTGTGACAAAACAAAGTTAACACAAATGTATATTGCAGTGTGGTGGATAAGTATCAAACAATGATAGGGCTTGAGGAATCTGAAACAAGTCCAAACAACTTTTCAATTCACTTTGAGAACAATCAATGGGTGTCTTTTCTTTATCTTTCATGCAATGTAGATTCCAAGCTTTACTTTTGTTATCATTTTATGCTTGCTTCAGTACTTTCTTTATTAAACTTCACCCCCTTCAAAAAAGCAACTTATAATGACAATAAATGGACCATCTACTACTTTGAGATATCACCATTTAACTTCATGATTAAAGTTGGTCTTACTTCTTTCAATGTTTCATCAAAAGAATGTTTTTTATTCCTTATATCATTACATACATGAAACTTAATAACAACATTATTGTGATCACGAAAACCCAAGAAAATTTTCTATTTTTCTGAATTATAAATCATCTAATGCAAATAGTACAACTTTCATTAGATAGTATACAAGTCATCATCATAGTTAGTGGGAGCATTACAAACCTATCCTTCATGACTCAACAAAGAGACAAAACTTGCATATTACAGATTTACAGTAGTATCTTAGATCTAGTAAATTACATTCCTAGTCCGTTTACTTTGTTATATATTTCACTCCCGATTTATAGATTGGATTATTTTTGCATATTCAAACTTTCAACCCAGGACCAAGAGTGAAGTTGATGACATACCATAAAGACGTGGAATGTAATTTACACTTTTAAATCACTATTATTTGGATGGAATTTTCGTTATATTATCTATACTACTTAATAATGTATTTTGATCAAAATCTTAAAAGAGTAATAGTAAATTACAACTTTACCCTCCAATTCTTTATTTTCTCTAAGAAAAGATATATCACATATTCATTTGTGTCAACCGCTTTCTACTTCTCATGCAATTAATGAAGGAATTAAAGTGCAAATAATATCCCCGTTCAAGTAATATATTGAAAACAAACGTTTATGAGATAAAATAAAAAGCCGCCAATAACCCATTTTTTTTAAATAAAAATTGATTAAGAAGAGCATAATATTATATCTATCCTACGTTATAATGATCGATTTGAACAAAAATCTCAAAATCACTTAGAAAGGAGAAGTAGTCAACTACCTTATACTCTTTTAATAAATATTTTATTTAACCATGAACCATCGTAAAGTTAAAGAGAAATATAATTAATCAAAAGTTAATACATAATAATTGATTTTAGTTACAAAAGATAACCTCATAATAATTAAATTCTTTTTATTATTGATCTAACCAGCATAATATAAAAACATATATACAAATGTAAGTTATGATTTCCTCAATATAAATATTGGTGAGTATAGTGAATTGGTTTCAAGGGTTGATGGGTAAAATTTTATATTACAAAAGCAAATATAATTATGTGGTGGGCCAGTAACCTAAACCTTGACCTGAATCGAGAAGAAAAGTTAAATGCTTTGGTAGTTCTGGCTCAACAGGTTAATGGGTTAGAAATACCAACCAGAAAGTAAAATAATGATGGATATTGAAAGTAGGTTGTTTTGATACAAATATCGGTGGAAATATAGCGGATTGGTTTCAAGGGTTGACGAGTCATAATTTTTTATTACAAAACACAAACTTAGTTGCGGGGTGCACCAGTAATATGAACATTGACCTAGCCCGACCTGTAAAGTTAAAATGCATTGGTGGTTCTGGCTTAGCGGGTTAACAAGTTAGAAATACCAACCTTAGCCAGTCTATATGCATGTTGATTTTGTATCGTGTTTCAAATCGTGACGGATCATCATTGCGTATAGTAAGAAAATGATATATTGCATATCACTAGGTTCTTAACTAGACGAAGACATGTTAGACATAAATTTTTAGTCGCGCTGCATCGCGCGAGCAATAGGCTAGTACATAATTGAAAGAAAACTAAATGTATTGGTCCAACTTTGGATCATAGACAGCAAAACCAAATGTTGAAAATTCAAGATTATACAAGGTGCAAGATAATTTGATTAGTTAGAGCAAAAGCCAAGTAAAGAGGCTAATATAATAAAAATAGAAAAAATGTGGTGATTTCTTGACCAATGTTGCAAGCAAAAATAAAAGATGTTAAGCTAAAAAGCTTTGGGAATCCTATGTTGATTCTTAATGGCTACTTTCTCTTTTTCTAAATTTTTTGTCTTCTAAAGATTGTTTACATGCTCATTATAATGGTCAAACCCAATAAACATCCTTAATTAAGAAGGGAAGCATTCATCGAGCTATTAGCATATAAGGTATAAGCAACATATAGAATTTACCATACATGATATATTTATCTTGATTAGAAACTTCTGATTTCTTGGATACACTAAAATCATGTAAATATCCACTCTACGAACTAACATATCACAACATTGAAAAGTTGAAGCCTACTGAAAATACAAAGCATTTAAAATAATATTTATGTGTGGAAATAATATGATGTAGCAAATGGGTGATGATATATCTACTACTTCTTTGATAAATCTATCAAACTAGTATTGTAGAAATAAGTAATGCATAATTATGTTGAATATATTAAAAAAGAATATAATGATAGATATATCATTAGCCATAACAAATAGTATAGAGCTAACTAAAATACATTCTAAGCATTTCTATAAAGTTATGAAGACTGATTGAGTAAGTTGTTGAAAGAATTATAAATAACAGCATTATTATCAAAAGCACAATTAAAAAGCTTAATCCTATTCATTTAAATGGTCAATATGAGAATAAGCACTCTGCAAAAGCTTCAACCAACACTCTAAACAAACTAAGAACTTTATCACAATGCAATAAGCTTGAAACTTTTCTAAAAACCTAGCCCAAAGTTCTTAAACAGCTTTAGTACAACACTGTTAAATCATTTGGTTATTAGGATTCACATCTATTTTTGAAGTAGAGTACCATGATTAAACTGAATTTTATTATATCTTAATCATAAACATAAGTTATTCATTGGTTATACTCCTTGTTTCCTTTCAAAAAGTATCTCTGATTATTGTTTTGTTTAATTAATAAAAACACAATGTTACACCACTGGTTTATACAATTATGTGAATGCAATTTGAATTTATGAATAACAAGTTGGGTTGGATCAAGTGCCTTTTGTATTTGGAGACAGAGGTTAAGGGTTCGATTCTCACCCCCAACTTTTGGGTAATGTGAAGTTTTTTTTTTAATCATTGTTATCACTAATAATCAAATTTTTAACATGTATTCAAATGTTTCATATTCAAAGTATCTATGAAATAAGTTAACCCCCCTACAACCCTTTAAGTAAAGAAACATATAATATTAGATTAGACTTGAATCCCCCCTACAACATTATCACATTTTGATGTCTTAACGACATAAAGTTCACAAATGAGGGATTAACCTAATTAACAATAATTCACCTAACTAATCCACCTTCCTACTTATGGATTAAGAAACATAAACAAATAAGAAAGCACAAAATGGGGTAATGAAAAGTTTAAGATACGATTGCATATTATATTGGCACAAAAAGGCTAATTCAAAATCTTCTTCTAACAACTCGACTGTCTTTAATTTCTTCCTTCTTTGACGTTTCTTTCGTTCCTCTTCCACATATGACACGACCATAAAACCTGAAAATTAGATCGAATACCCGTTTATTAATACGGTTCGTTTCCATTTTGTTAATATATATGCAACTTAATTAAATGGATTAACTTTGAGGAACAAATTAAATTAATAAATAAATCTTACTCAAAACTAATATGAGGACTTGCTTGCAGGTTCCCTTGGTGCATTGCATCTAAAACATTCCATTCTACTTGCAAAGTTATGCTCATTGCATCCAAGTCTGTGTAAATTCATGAAACAGTTGATATAATTCATCTATGTGTAATAATGATTAAAGATAAGTAAACCAATAAATTTTGCAAATTTATATCTTAAGTTTTTTTTTTTCCCTGAACATGACGAAAACAATGTGGTACAAAAATATTTAAAAGGTTAATTATCGGTAACACACTCAATTTGTTAAGTTGATGTCTACTTATATACCTGCCACAAATCCAGTCACCGGACTTCCACGCTGAGCGACTACTGCCACCACTTCCTCCACCAAGCCCAAAGTTACGTCCACGAGCCATGTCACAGTCAAATGCACCACCCCCAGTGCCCAAATCGTCTTTAAACGCGCCACATTTGAAGCAGCTGGAGCGGCTTGCAAAGTTGTGCGCCCCACAATTGCCCACATTACAGTACCAGTCTCCAGGCCTCACATCAGGGCCTGTGAGACCGAAAACTGACAAGTTACTCCCTCGACCACCAAAACTACCATATTCGGCTCCATAATTGACGCAACCACCAAAACTACCAAATTCACCACCATAACTGATGCAACCACCGTGCTTTGATTCGCCGCATCTCTGACAAGAATCCCTCCTTTGGAAGTTCAAATGCTGACATGATCTGCAGTTCCAATCTCCTGGTCTGCTCATCTTACTTCTTCTTCACTAAAAACAAATAAAATCAAAGTTAATCAGTAAGTATCTAATATGTAACATACACCTCAATGTAGATAGTCTTCTTTTCGCACATTATGCTTGAAATACCAAAAAAATACTTGTGAAGAAAGAAATAAATCAAGAAGTTTTGCAACAATTGTAATTTGTGAATGATGACAACGAGGATGAAATTTGAAATAATTTTTCCTTTCAGTAAAAATAAAAATAATAATGTAACTTTGGGCATATATATATGTATGCGGAAAATCGATGAATATATATCATATAGGGGTTTGTAGAGTTACCTTATGATGAGTGGAAAATAGTTAAAAGCGTAAGTGTGTTTAATTTGTTGAATGTGATGGTGAGTGTGGGGCGTTGGTGGTTTATATATACATGAAAACACCACGAAATTCGATGCCACATATTCCTTACTCTCTACCAAATACTACGTACGTAACCCTTTAGTGTGTTTAAATTTAGGTGATGGTTAATAATAATAATAATAATAATAATAATAATAATAATAATAATATGAGGCGTAGACAAGGAGGACTGAATGATGATTCCTCTCACCCAACAGCTCAAATAACATATATTGTACGTGTATTAATCGTATTATTTTAATACATGATTAATCACTTTCTAAAGTATTTCATCATTTGATCCATCTTAATTGTCCATTTACTTATAAGAAAATCAAAATACATGTTATGTATTTGCATATAAGAAAATTAGTGTTTGAACCGTAAACATTTTTTCCATTTTAGTCTTAAACGTTATGTATTGTATTGTTAGCATTACGTATGTTATCCAATCCCTTAATATGTATGTTTCAAAAGTATAGTTTAAAGCGTATGAGGAGTGGCGACTAATCCAAAATCTTGTTTTGTTTACTAAGGTAGATTATCTTTGTTTTTTTGTTGATTTCGTAGTTGGAGCCATCATCAAAGGATTTGCAAATGACATTTAAGTATTAAACAGCTGTAAAGAAGGAATAATCCACTAATTAGCAAAATGGCCCCTTTATATGTTGGTCTAAACCATACTTTTTGCAAGTAAACTAGACCAATTGATGGCCTACAATTAAAGCAAAAAATATCCCAAAGTGTCACCCCTAAGCAAGGCAAATATTGATTTAAAGATGATCTTTATAAGATGCACACAAAACCCTTTGACCATATGATTCAGTGGGGTCCTTAACTTAATTAATCTTACATTATTATTTTAACCATAATGTGAAATTTATCTAAATGTTTAGTGAATAGATCGTAATCAAAACAGGTTGAATGCTTCATATCGACGAACCAGTAACGACATTTCTTTTCTGACTCGGTGCACTTTTTTTGATGTCGTGCAAATTCCCATATACCATATGATAATTTTGATTGTGGTGAGTAGAAACTTAGTTCTAAATGATGAAATTTGATAAACCATAATAGGATATCCAAAACAGATGCTTTAACTAGATCAATATTTATTCAATAATAATTGGTTTGATTGTTTGCTAAGGTATTGGGAAAATAGGACCCATACATAGATTACATATATATACTTAGACAAAATCGAGAAATATTAATTAAGATGAATATTCAAGGAGATTTGATTACTTTATATAATGGCCCTACTTAAAAATTATTCTTGAATTAACAAGGATGGGTCATGTCTTACTTTCGATAATATGTTATGCATTGCGCACATAAAAAAGAAAATAACTTTTCATATATTATTATCGTGATTTTTGAATATTCTTGTTTTTTATGTTCATCTCTTTTTAGTAGGGTCATATATTAATTTTTATTGTAAAATATCATAAAGAAAAGATAAGAAATATAGAATGTCTATGAACCTTGACCTTTCACTCTGGAATTGTGCTTTAATGCAAGGAAACACTTCCGGACATCTATATCTTGGCTTTTAAAATCCGAGATTCTTATTTTCTCTATACGGGAACTTAAATTTGTTATCAAGGCACTTGTAGGTTTGAGGCGTCAATTACCCTTCGTTGATTTCAAATTATAACTCCACGTCATCTCCTTTTCTAAATTTCATGGAACGGCTTCGCTCAGTTGTCATTCAATCACAACAAAATATAGGTCATGAAGGAAAAATTAAGTTACAAGCGAAAGAAAAAAAATCATAAAATGAAAGTGTGTGTTCTTATCTACAAACACAAATAAATGTCAACGATCAACATGTACATAAATATATAATTAAATAAATATATGTTAAATAATACTCCAGTAAGTGCTAAAGAGGAATTTTTATACTCCATATGGTTTTAGATTCTGAGGGCACTCGTGTGTGTCAGTTGCATGGCAAGAACTTCTAGGAACGTAATTTGTAACATGTACGTTGTCAAAATGGAAAACAATCAACTTTTGTTTCATGTATCCAATTTTCAAATTAATTAAATATTAATCCATGTCATTTATCATTTATATCATCGGAAATAAGAAAAACAACAGCAATATTATATATATATATTTCAAATTTATAACCAAAACATTAAAAAATAATAAATAAATAAAAAAGAATAATTAATTGGAGGTGAACATGGCGGCACAAAAGAATGATGAAAATTGAAAAATAGAAAAGAATAAAAGAAAACTATTAATTAATAATGACAAGAATAATAAATAAATAAATAAATAGCGATAAAGATAGTCGAAATTGATGATGGAAGAGATGTCTTCGAGGCCTATTTTGACTATAACTTTTTTCTTTTCCTTTTCTGAACATTTTCCCTTTTTTGCTGTCATTTTTTGTCATCCATTTCTCTTCTCTACTACATAAATTATAAATACACATATTTATTAAATTAAAACAATGCATAATTTAAAAGAACAAACAATTCGGATGAATCAAAATGTCTATCATCAATATTCTAATTATGATCAACGTACTCATATCTTACTGATCTGATCGATGAGATACGGAGTACTTCATGTATGTATTTATTTTAATACTCGTGTAGTATACAAAAAAGCGGAAGTCTATATATATTACTGGATCAATAGACATGAATCTTATCAATTGCATTTTTTTTTCTTTAAAAAAGAATTACTTCGTACGTACAGTAATAAATAGAATAATATATATGCGGAGTAAAGTTACAGAGTGACCTTCATACTTTACAGAAAGAAATATATATAAGATATATATTACTGAACAAAAAAGTATGTGGTAATTACTGAAAAAATATGCTGATGAAGTCATGATGATTATTTAGCTAGTTGTGTGGTAATTAATGACTTGATTAAGTATTTTATTGGGCGAGGGTAAAGAGAAGTGAGAAAAGGGGAAATAAAAAGGAGTAAGTGATTGATTCGATTCTCTTTGGGAAATGCTTCCATGCAAATGCAATCACCACTATCAATATTTAGTTTCTTACTTTTTAATTTCTTGTCCCTTTTGAAATTTTATTTTGTTACATCATATCATCATAAAATATGGAGTAATATAATATGGAATATACATTACTTGTATGAATTACAGCTCTAAATGATCCACTTTTGTTTTGCAATTGAAATATACGAAACAATATGATCGACGAAATTAGAGGTTGTGGACTTTTTCTTATCTCGATGCTACGAAATTATTCATCGTCAACTCAACGTGGAAGATGATGGACAAAAACTATTTACAATTGCCGGGAATAAGATTAATCGCCATAAACTGATGTCTGATACCCATAAAACTCAACACCAATTCATAGAGCCTTGCAAACGACTTTTTGATGAGGTTCTATACCTAAGCTTAGGTACATGACAATCACATATTCACTTTTTAATAAGATAATTATGAATTTAAAAGCACAAAAGAACTATGCAAATGATCAATCAACATTAATTCAAATAAAAATATATTGTATATTTTACACTTTCAACCATTCAACGGTTTATTATATACAAAATAGCCCATCTTTTAATATTAACAGGACGGTTTCATCTCTGTAGTTAACATCATAGAATGTTATCTATATTGGTTTACTTTTACTCCTTAAAAATACATCCGTCAATTAAAAGAATGTATAACCTTTCTTTCCTTGACAAAATATAAATATTTGAATATTCGAGAAACAAAAATCAAACATCGTGAGTTTTGTCTAGCACCTTTTTTTACACCTATAGTAATAACAATAACACATTCACATATTTTTTATTTTAATTTTGAAGGTCATTCACATATATTTTTACCGTAATTCATCTCAGCCTAGTGTGTAACCAATAAACCCCTAAAGGCTAAAGCTTTTAGGCAACCATCACATTTAATTTAAAAGATCTTAAACTTCCCAAAATCTAGAAATTAGTAATTACCAGTACTATATAACGTTATAATTTATTAAAGGTGTCTAAAGAAATTACTCAAAAGCAGATATAGTAGATAACGGGTCTAAGAATTAAGACATCTAAATGAATTAGACGAATTAACAGATTTATGTATTGTGATCAAACATTACACTTGAGTGCGGATTGGGTTGGCTCGATTTGTTACACTCCGTGGATTACGTGGTTAACCCTTAACTTGTATCGAACGAAGCAAAAGGTGGTAGGAATCAAATGGTTACCATCTAAGGAGATGGGTTTCGATGGTGAGCAAAGATCACACATGATATATGGGAGAGAGCATGTTGAGGCTCTTCTTGATGCTTGTAGGTGTAATAATGTTGGTTGTTGTTTTGTTAACTAGGATTTTAGCAAGGGTTTCCTCCTTATAAAAGGGGAGGGGCGGACCCAACTAGGAAGCTAATGGGCCGGGGAACCCCAAGTATATGGTATATGATCAAGTCCTCTAGTTCGATACGACAAGTTTATAATTGTTGTGTCGAACTATAGATATGTTCTTACCAAAAACTTGACATAGAAGCTCGCCTAGAGTGAAAATGAATCTACAAGCATAAGAGTATGTTTTGGCTCTGGCATGGAGGCATGTCAAAAGACTTGCAAATTAAGATAATCTGGCCAAAGAATCTGCGATAATGAGTAAGCTAGCAGTATGTAAGTACGAACCTAGCACGGATGTCTTGTCAAGACATGTAAAATTAACGTAGTCTATTCAGAGTCCTGACATTGAACCTGCGACTTTGAACCTGCTAGCAAAATTAGCGCGCCACTGTTTGGGCGGTGAAAAATACAAGACGGTTGGCAACATACCTGCAATAGTGGCCGACCAATAGAACTAACATAGTATACTATTTGGGGTGACACATAATATATTATCACTCCCCTAGTTCAATATGGTAATTTTATCAAGAACCATGTTGAGCTAACTGTTGTACTGATGCACATGATTGACTTAAGTAATTGATTTTAAACTGGTATAATATTGTTTGTTTGTTTTGTTTTCATCTTGTCTAGTTAGTCATGACTTTGCAAATTCTAGATTGTCGTCGGTAGAGGCGAATGAGCAGCTAGCAAGCCTATTGGTGGATGCTTATGTCATGTCGGTTTCTGATTTATCACTAGTCATCCTATTGGTTGAGGTGAAACTCTGTCAGGGATAGGGCTATCATACACCTTCCTCTTTGGTAAGATCGCCATACATGTCTTTCATAAGCAATCAAGTCAGGTGGAATTCGCGGCGTGGGCCGGAATTCACCTGGGAATGGGAGGACCAAATGCGACTCAAGTACCCTCAGTTATTCACTGATGCTACTTCAATCACGACTTCAAGCTAAATTTCGGGACGAAATTCTCTTAACAGGGGGAGAATGTGACACCCGCCAAATTAGGACTAGTGATTAGTGCCTAATCAATTGTTAATACATGTAATAAGTTTTGTATTAGGCTAATTAATGTATCGAAATATATATATATTGAGGAATATATACAATTATGCGATTTGATTAATCGTACAAGTTTCAAATCGAATGTAATTCGGTTCAATTAAATACGGACGTTGGTGAAAAATTTTATTAAATAATATAACATTATTTAATAACACTATCTTTCCCAAAATGTTATTTTGATAATAATACTTTATAATTAATTAGTATCATACAAACAAACGTCTACACGATTAAATATTAAACGCGCAAACAATCCAAAACGAAATTAAATTATACTGTATAATTCACTTACTAAGTATTTGGTAAAATACTTCAACCAGAATATTTATAAAAGATTCGTCTTTTAAAATGTGCATTTAAACGTATAAGATAATCGAATTAAACGTTTAAACAATCGGGAAACGAACACCGCACGGAACGCGAATGCACGAAGTTAAAAAGTGGAGACCCACACGTCGGTGGGCCCCCACCCCAAACCGGCCCAAGGGAGGGGGACATCACCCCCCCTCACCTCCTTTTCTTCCTCACTTTCCTTTTCTCTATCTCTTTCTCCCTCTCACTTTCTCTCTAAACTCCACCACCTCCACTTTCTTAAATTTCTTAAAAACTAACATCAAACGACCCCGGATCGTCACACTCGTTTAGAAGAAAACGTTCCTTTCATCACGATCTACAACTCTACCTTTCCGGATTTTCCGCGCGATAACTTGTAAGTTTCCGGCGAACTCTCGAAATTCATCGTGTTCACTTATTTTTACATGTTTATAGTTTGTTTAAGCTTAAAATGTCCAAAAATGGGTTGGGTAAAAGTCTCAGGTCGAACGGAGGCCGGAGAACACCTTTTCAGCTCATTTTCCGGCCAACAGCTCGTTGTGTCGCAGAGGCTCCAGGCCACCTGCGACACAAGCCCATATGTCGCTAAACCCTCACTTATGTCGCATATAGCGACACAAGTGACTATGTTGCAAAACCAAATTCCGTCGCATATGGCAGCTCGACCCTAAACCAAAGCAATTTAGTAGAAATAAAAATTTTCCAAGCTGACCTGGCAGCTCGACCCCAGCCAGGGGCTCTGCCCCTTGGACCCCGCTACCAGGGGCGCTGCCCCCGGACCCCCGTCATTAACGGGCTTCGCCCTTACCCTAGGGTCACGAGTAACAGTGTTACATCTAAACTTTCACACAAAGAGTTAAACTTGTATAACAACAAACACGAATGCGACATGACCTCTAAAACAGATTGGAATTTATTTTTAAGTATAATACTTCAAAATCATCAAAATAATAATATGGGATTATTATTATAAACAAATCACCAACGGGCCGTACACGTTTTCAAAACACAAGTCAAACAACCAAATCGTAGTAATTTGGATAATTCAATCAACCAAATCGTAGTAATTTCGACATTCTAAGTTGGATGAACAACTACCAGGGGCAGTCTTTCGAGATGCTTACTCATGTTATAACGATCGCGTGTCTTGGACACCCTCAGGTTACAAGACTTCGGACATCAATTCACCGCTAATCAATTCAAGTCTATTAAGTTAAACACTCAAGGCTCAGGTGAGTCTCACGGCCCCCATTTTACTGCTTTTCCTTCAGGGGTGTGATTACATTGCTCGTTTTATTTTACAATATGAACGCAAGTACAATACAAATCAAATACTACATGAGTTGTTTTCACTAATCATTTCAAAGCCCTCCACAACATAGTTTGGTAATACATCTGTAGCGTGAATGTTAGTATATGATATCATATAGGATTGACAACCCTCGTCCGGGTTAGCACGCACTAACTGGTCAAACGGACGTATTAGCATTTGAGAAGACGAGTGTAGATTAGGCACTCGTAGGAGGCAACTCAGTTAGGTTTCCTTAATTGGACCTGACGCTCAAGTTAAGCTCAAACTATGTGCTCATGGTTGTATAAACTTTTATTTTGCTTAATTGCATTTTAAATTCAATTAAATCTTGCGGTTCATACAAATATGTGTTGACATACAAACCTGTGAGCTCATCAGCGTTTCGCTGACCAATTTTAGCATGTATCACAGGTGACCAGCAGTAAGTTGGACTGCTCAATCAAGAACTATTAGCTCGAGTCAGCATGCAAACAATCAGAGATTTAGCTGCATTATTATATTTTGTATAGGTTAATTATGTACTTAAATCTCTCAATTTCAAACCGGGCTAATGTAAACAACATTTTTATGTAAACTTTGGTTTTATCAATATCAATGTAAAACGATGCATATAGTGATCGTTCATTATATCTTATGTGCTGTGTATATTGATTAGTCGCGCCCCAACCCGATTCGCTTCCGCAACCTGAATTTGGGGGTGCGACACATCGGTTGTCCACAAGTAACATTTCTATGTTGGTATGGTATATAGGCCTAAACGACCTTCTTGAATGTTTATGGTAGCTCAATCTAAAGGCAGAGTTCATCCTGGAAAGCAGAGCTTAATAGCTCATCCCTGTCTGAAGAGAAGAGCTTAAAAACACATCTTAAATGCAGAGCTTAAGAGCTCAATCTGAAAGCACGTCATAATAATCCATCCATGTTTAATTAGTAGAGCTTAATCTGAAACAGGGCTTAAAGGCTCAATCCTATTTGATTAATCGAACTTAATAGCTTAATCTGAACAGTAGAGCTTAAAAGCTCAATCATGTTTGATAAGTAGAGCTTAGTAGCTCAATCTGAAAGTATAGCTTAAAAGCTCAATCATATTCGATAAGTAGAGCTTAAAACCTTAATCATGTTTGAGAAATGGAGCTTAATAGCTCAATCTGAAAAGCAGAGTTTAAAAGCTTAATCATATTTGATAACTGGAGCTTAATAGATCAATTTGAAAAGTAAAGCTTATAAGCTCATTGCTCATACCTATTTGTAAGCTCAATGCGGGAAGCAGGGTTGGAGAGCTCAATAATGAAAAGCATATGTAAAGCTCAATGATGTTAAGCTAAAAGCTTAATAGCTTAGCTGGAAATCTCAATGCCTGTTGGTCGAGTGTGATGGTCATTAGATAGCATTCATATTAACTACATTAACAGACGATAATAATAGGAGAGGTTTCAAACCAACTTAAGCGACCCATCAAGGCTGACATTAACCTAACAGACAATCTATGATTAGATGTGCTAAACCAACTCGGATGGACATTAACTAGGGAATGATCCATCGAGGCCAACACTATATCATGGTTCCCTAGTTCAATATTGCTAACACTATTTAGTACTATTGAACTTGAAATGATGAGTAGACGTCCCATTATTCTTGGAGAGAGCGATCAAAACAACACACGGGTTGTGATCAAGGGCAAGGGCTCCAGCAAGGCTCAAAAAGTAGCCGTGACCAGGCCCAAAAGGGACTGGGTGCGTGCCAAATAGGTGGCTGCAATCACATGCATAGCAAGGTTGGGGGCGGTCTGCGATAATTTTAGTTCCACGTGGTCGTGGGTTGGCGTCATCTGATCAAGCATATTTTTACACTTGAGTCCCACAGATGACACCATTTGATCAAGCATATTTCTACACTTAAGTGCGGATTGGGTGGCTCGATTCGTTACACTCCGTGGATTACGTGGGTAACCATTAAACTCGTATCGAATGAAGCAAAGGGTGGTATAAATCGAATGGTAATCATCTAAGGAGATGGGTTTCGGTGGTGAGCAAAGATCACACATGATGATGAATATTGGAGAGAGCATATAGAGGCTTTTCTTGATGCTTGTTGGTTTTTGTTTTGTTAGCTAATGTTTTAGCAAGGGTTTCCTTCCTTATAAAAGGGGAGAGGCACCCCCAACAACGAAGCCCAAATATATGGTACATGATAATATAGTTTCATATAGTAATTTGTTTGATAATTAATTAGGTACAAATAATATCAAATTTTGCCTACATGCAAATTCGTATAATAATTACTAGCTAGAAAAATTAAAACGTAAATATTTATTAGATATTTTTTCCTCTAATCATAATTAGAGACAATGCATCTCCTAATTCACGGTTTATTTTGTAATATTTCTACAAATATTGTGCACTGCAGAGTGTTGTTATGATTGATGAAGTAAAATAATTGATCTATGATATTACTTTTTTTTTCTTCCCTTTTTTTCTTTGGAGTATATATCACCTTGACACATAAAATTTATTCAATTCAATGTCAAGTTATTAGAGTAAGGTTCAAATGAGTCCATGATTTTTTGATCGAGACTAAGGGAACCAATTATAACATGCTACATGTACAAAGAGAATGTTTCATACTACAAAACCCATTTACCCCAAACATCAATTATCTCACAAACGACAAATCGAAAAATCATGAAACTTGCACCATGTTTTTCAGCGTTTTATCCTCTTCGATTTGCTGTCCTTCAAGACATACTTTCGATAAAAAACAAATTCGGTTTTTTGGTGGATTTTATAAATTAGTAACACATGTGTTAGTGATTGATTGTACAATTTATTTACGGTTATGGTTAGGGTTTAGGGTTAGGATTTAGCAGGGTTCGTGGTTTAGGGTTTAGATTTTATGTTTTTGTAGGGTTTAGGGTTTATTAGGGTTTAGGGTTTAGTATGATTTAAGGTTTAGAGTGTTATAAAGCGTTTAGGGTTTAAGGGTTAGTGTTATAAAAATTTGTTTTTTATCAAAAGTATGTCTTGAGGGACGGCAAATCGAAGAGGATAAAACGCTGAAAATTATGGTGCAAGTTTCATGATTTTTCGATTTGTCATTTGTGAGATAATTGATGTTTGGGGTAAATGGGTTTTGTAGTATGGAACATTCTCTTTATATATGTGGCATGATATCATTTGTTCCCTTAGTATCACACAAATTTTTAGTCTCATTTTAATCTCACTTTTAAGTTATTATCTATGAGTTGTATCAATTTGGGACTTTACCCGGCCCGATGTAAAAACTCAGACCCCAGCTACCAACTACCAACCAGCGAGTTGAATTTATGGGCCAAGCCAATGAGTTATGTACAAGTCATCAAATGTTAATTGTGTGGTCTGCTTAACCTAATATTTTCTAATACAATCATACATCATGCATGGCCATTGTATTAGAATAGATTCCCACCCAACCTGTTGTCTAACCCATATGATCTACTTCGACTATTCATCCAACGAGCATTGGGCTCACGGTAGCTTATACTATAGATTCATCACTGCATAGAGTTAATGAGAAGGACTGGAGTTATTTTCCTTCGGTCCATAAACGAAAGAATCGCGAGACGGGCAGACTATATTTATACGATGCTCATGTTGACGTATTGTTGTTCTCTAACTAGATAATTATGAAGTTGTTTAACATGAAAACAACTACATGATTCATGGTCCATGGATCAACCTAAGATTAAACTATATCTATATGAAAACAAAATGATTCAATTTGAGTTGATAGGCCTAGTTCTCGGTCATCCCGTTGAATTACGTAAAAGTTCTATATATTATTGGATCTTCTTTTGATTAATCAACTATCTTCGAAACAAATGATTCCAGTACTGCCATGATCTTGGTGGTGTATCACTCTAGTTTATGACACTAGACGATTTAACCTTCTCTGTATCGAACACGGTCCTACACTCTTAGCTCTTAAAAATGTTTTTATGGAAAGAAAAAACGGAGTTCTAAATGTATCAACCAAAACATTATAAAGCCAAATTGTTGATAATCACACATGACTATGTAAGAGAAAATAAGTCATATTTTTATGTCTTCTATTTTCTCTGTAACTGGAAAAGAAGTTAACAAAGCACAAAAATTACACACAATCGTATTATATGTTAATGGGCTTATTTTTCTGTTGGGCCAAAAATGAAGTAAACAATAACACACCCTAATAAATTCCCGCCCAAGAACGTTGTTTCAAAATCCCGCCCCTATTTTTCCACCCACATTTATCGCAATTTAATTAATTTTATAAAAATTCCTTAATAAAAAAAACAAAAATTAAATAATTCCGTAAATAGTTAAATAAATAAAACATTGCGCAATTATCGTTCAGTTTTAACCAAATTTAAGAGGGAAAATAACACATTTTAATTTTAATTTTTAATCATAACTTTTTACCACACAGACACATACATACATATGCTTACCAGTTACAACCATTTTCAGTAACTCAGTGAGACAGATATAGGAAATATAGGATGCTGAGGGTTAGGATTAGGGTTAGGGTTTCTTCATGAAATGGGATCTCCCCAAAACCCAAATAGTATCCATATTATTAACAATAATAAAAAAGAAAATATAAATAATAATAATAATAATAAAGTCACTTCATCAACAATCATCGCCTCCATCACCTCACCACAATCCGTTGCTTCTATCCATGTAATTGCAACGATATATGTATATATGTGTCTGTTTATATGATACTGGTTTCCGATTGTACATCAATCGGTAATTGTTATATGACAATTTAATTGATTTTTAGATTTTAGTGATTGGTCTGTGTAGTAATTGGTTTCTAGAGTGTGAATTGTATGATATGATACAATTTGTGTGAATTTGCAAAGTTTTAGATTTTGTTTGATTAGTATTACTTAAAAAGTAATTGATACACTTGTGAAGTTATAAGTGGTTTGTTATGTTAGGGTTTAGGTATTCTAGGCTGGTGCTGAATTTGGATGTTGAATGTTAATTTGTATTAGTTTTATATTAGAGATTGCATGTAGTGAAGTTAATTGGTAGGCTCATTGTGGGTAGGTTTCAGAGTTTGCCGGTATCGAATTATATATATGTTAGAAGCTGACTATTGATGTATTTGTGATCAAATTGTTTTTTTTAAGTGGACTGACTATGGCGTGGCGTGTTTGATTATCTTACGAGTACACACTATTTGAAATTGTGAAGCAATGGAAGTTTTCTTAATGTTGACGTTGAAGGCATTTTTTCAAAATTTGAAGAAAAGTCAGTTTTTTGTGCGTGCTGAGGACGTTTGAAATCAAGGGTCTAGGACAATATTGGATGATATTTAAAAGAAGAGTTGAGGATCACATTTAACGTAGAAATTGGATGTACTCGTGAAAACAAAGAAGTATATCAACAGCATGAACTTAGAAGATATAGTAATAAGCCAATGGGAATAATTAGGAAATGTATTTGTGAATGTAGATAGTGGGATGCTAAGGTGTCAAGAAAATTGACATGATATGGTGTTGGATAAGTTGATTTAGTGAAGTGGGCTAACATCTTTTATCACTCTGGTGCTACAGTTGAAATTGTTACTATTTTGAATCCTCCGTTAATAATATAAACATTCTATTGCTAAAATTTTGCTGATCCTATTTTTCCTTTTCTCGTTTCAGGACTCTTCTATCTTTAACTACATCAACAGTCTCTCTCCTATAAAGCCTGTCAAGGGGACATCAGTTGCACAAGTTTCTCCTGGGATTACTTCACCTCCCCTTGTATTCACATCACCTCGGGTCAATACACATCGACAATCTATTGGATTGAAAAGGTCTAATCTCATTTGGATTTTAATCTAATACATATTGCTAAACGTAGCACTTCCAAGTTCCAACCCATTTTCTAATGAGTGGGTCGGTTTCGCTTATGGTTTATTTCTAGTACTCTAGTAGTTGAAATAAAAAGATTAGATAGTAGGCAAATGGGTCAAAAGGGTCCTAGAAGTCCTTAATGCTAAAGTCTTGAAATATCTTTATACGATTACCTTATTGTTGTACTAAGACAGTTTTTTTAGCCATAATTAGTGCATTAACAATTAGTAAAAAACTTGCACAAAATGTAGATGGGACAACCTGACCTGTCCAATTTTGACATGCAATAAAGATATGTTTCATCAAACCCGTAAACTCGTTACCCGACCCTCCTGTTATACCAACTCTGCATATTGCTTTGAGTCTTTGACTGTGAGTTAAGGACTAATTGCATGTTCAAATTATCTTCAGCTCCCAGTGTCATCTATTACCACTTTCAGAATTATTACAACAAGATGATACAGGCAATACTACTACTGGTGCAAATCTTAGAGCCACGGAATGTTCAAGTTTGAAAAACCCTGAAGATGCTGCTTCTAAAGTGACTGATTCAATGAACCCAGAGGGATCCATGGAAAGCAACATGTTGGCAGAACAGGACCTTGAAGGGAATTTACTGCCCCTTCCCACGCCTGTAGAAACTGATGTACAAAGTCCAGGTGGTCTGCAATCTAATATATACCGAAGTCTCGAGCCAAATGTCTCTGGGGATTATACTTCTGTTCAACAACATGACCAACGGGTGGCTCAGGTAAATTTTGATATGCCTTAAACAATGCCTTAAGCTATTCTGCAGATTAGTTGTGCCCTTTTTTTCATTAAAAGATAATATGTATGAAGACACACACACACACACACACACACACACAAGGGAAGGTTCATATGAGAACCAACAAGGTTGTGATAACCGTGAGAACCAGAAGATTACATATTTACATGTCACTTCACATTTGAAAACCACATGAAAACTGCTGTTGTTTCTCACCCATAAAACATAATACTCGTTGCAGCTTATGAACTCAGTTTACAGTTATTAGAGTAACATTCTAGATGGTTGGTGCTAATTACTTTCGTTAGTGCCTTTATTATGCACATACGCATTTGTGATATGTATTCTTTGAAAATTTTGTATTTGTTTGTGAGATAGTAATGCACCCAAATTTTCAACAATTTTAATTTATCAGGACGGAAATAATGTAAACATTGATCACTTTGTAAATATTCAGACACCAAAAGAAGTGGAACTGTAGAAATAGAAATTTCCTTACCAAAATAAAGAAAGAAAAATCTATGGTTTCATGATTTGTCATTTCTTTTTTCATTTATTGACAATATTCTAGAAAGTGTCATCTTAATGTGCTGTCTTCTGGAATTACCATGATAATCATTCAATTGTAGGCTGGTCAAAGTCAACTTGGTAAGCGGAGACGCCTTCAATTTGAAGCAGCTCAAGAACAGATAGTGGAAAATGAACCTGGTTTTCAAAGTCCTTCAAGTGCTGCTGCCAAATCAGATCTTCTAGACTCTTCTTCGTCTCAAAAAATCAAGGGTTCTAGTTTAAGTGTTTCCAAGCCGTCAGGTATAGGCTTGCACTTGAATAGCATTGTTAATGCCATGCCTATGACCTTTTCGATTGTTGGAAGGAAAAGCTCAATATCTAATAGTTCTCAAATGCAATATAACAATCAATGCCCCTCAATGTCATCCAATTCTAATTTAGTGGATAACGTTTCTGCTAGAAGTGAGGATTACACAATTGAAAGTCTATACAGTAATGCAAATCCCAGGATGACGATTGCGTACGAAGAGAATTCTAATCAGGGAATTCTGGACTCTAAACAAGCTGAGAGAGTTGATAAGTTTGAGAAACCTGCTCCGAAAAAGAAAAGGTATCTCTTCACACGTTTGATAGATCAACATATGTAAATTAATTCCATGAGGTGGCAAGATAGTCTGGTCAGGCGGGTTAAGTAATAAGTGAAAACAAGTCTGCCGTAATACCGGTCTCGTTGGAGCAGATTTAGGAGATTGTATGCATTAAACCAGACTTCACCAACCTTTAACTTGCCTGACCTGTTCAACCCAACTTGATTTCCTTTTGCCTTTTTGATTTGTTTTTATCCGAGCTGTTTGATATAAAAGACAACTCAAATTGATATATTAATACCAAGTACGTGAAACAAAATTACCATATCTGGTGAATACTATAGGTGGCAATATGGGCTGGTATGGGGCAAATCTCGTCATGCTGGCTTCACCTAACAACACTATTATAAAATTAATTAATTCACAAGGTATCAGATATGATGACAAAACCATACTATCAGAAGTAATACTGTAATGAATAACGACTCTTTACATTTCTTAATAGATCAAATTACTCAAATTTTGACAATTTGAGCTCACTTTAGTGGCCAAATTTAAGCTAAAAAAACATATACTCATGATTACAACATTATTCAACTATCTATATTTTACAATTTGACTCCTTAGAGGTTAAATTCAACCCAAATTTAGCCATTTTTAGGTTAATAGATCAAAATTGCTGCTTCCATTTGTTTTTCTCACAGTAAAACCTTCTCCAACTTGTTTGTATATGTATCTCAGAAAGAAGACAGAGAGCACAGGTGATGGTTGCAAACGCTGCAATTGTAAGAAGACCAAGTGTCTGAAACTGTAAGTAAATCTAACGTTTGACATTATATTGTCTGCCTTGAATTCTGGATTAAGAAACTATTTTTCTGCAGTTACTGTGACTGCTTTGCTGCTGGAGTCTATTGTGCTGACCCGTGTTCTTGCCAAGGGTGCTTCAACAGACCTGAATATGAAAGGACTGTTCTTGATACACGCCAACAAATTGAATCACGGAATCCACTTGCATTTGCGCCTAAGGTTATTCATCGCGTCACACAATTTCCAAGAACCCAGACTGTGGTATGTGATTTAAAATTACAAACAAGATGAATGCTAAATGTGTTAAAATGGATGGGTCGGATAACAGCTTACATTTGGTATATGCGGATATACCAAAAGCTTTTCTGTCAATTTTTTCCATTTAAATTAATTTCATAGGTATCATGTCAAATATGATTACAAAAAGTAAGCTATAATAATATAAATTTTTCAAGAAAAACGAGTTGGGAGGTTTCCATCTTATGCTTTAAAAATACTTCTTGGGCTATAGACGTATGGTGGTTATAGATAAAATATAAACCGAATCGACCTATTTTTAATCAGAAGGGTTGAAATTGTTACATCAATTAGCACAATGAGTCAATGATTGTCCACAGGAGGATAGAGATCAAATAGCACCGCTTGCAGGAAGACACAAAAGAGGTTGCAACTGCAAGAAGTCCATGTGCTTGAAAAAGTATTGTGAATGCTATCAGGTGGGATCTTGTTTATATGGCTTATATGTTGGGTGATCCTATTTTTTCTCCCTGCATTTGTGTTTTGCTATACTAATTGGATTGGATTCATATCAATAGGCTAATGTTGGATGCTCTGATGGATGCCGGTGTGAAGGCTGCCAAAATATTTATGGCACAAAAGCAGGTATTTTTTTTCTTTCTGTTTATAGCCACAAATAGGTTTTGAAGATGTATGAACTAACAACTCCAAGTTGTTCTTTATGATAAATTAGGTGTTTTATAAAATGCTTAAATTATCAAAATTTCCCGTACGTTGAACCCCATCAAAAGTGTTTTCTGGAACTTTGAGCTGTAGAATCACATAAAATATCGCAGAATCTGTTACTAAACAAGCATTCTAGCACACCCCAATAAAAGAAGTATGACCAGATACGGATACTTTACATATATGTGTGCTATGGAAGTTACATAAATAATCATAGTTACAAAGGAGTAGACTTGTTAGATGTTACAAGACAGCGTCGAGAACCACACAAGAAATTACTTATTTGTTGCTGATGATAGTCTCTGCATTTTTATATTTTCTATTGAGATTGAGATATTGAGATGTAGTATCCAGTAATTATACAAATCTGATAGTGAAACATGTGTTGGCACTTTATGTTTTTTAGGACTTGGATGTATTATCCACTAATTGTATGCTGCTTTAAATTTAAGATATTCGAAACATACTTGGTTAGTTGGTTGTACATTCATGTTTAGTGTTTTTTTTCGAACCTTCTTTACTGAAACTAATTTCTTTGTGAACTTTTGATTATTTACTTATCTTTTGCATTTCAGTAAGTGGCATGAATAGAGAAATGGGCATGGAAGCCATTAACGAGACATTAAATGATTCATTTGACGACAAGCTCAAAGTGGGTTCTATTAGGTCTAGATCCACTCTTCCTGAATTTCATAAATCTCACAATTTGACTCCTCAGACACCATCTTTTCAACATTCAAAGTAAGATGTTAAACCATAATATTTCAAACATAATGTTTCAGGAGTCTTCATTTTTTTTCTGTCATTTAATTATGATGTTTTTTACTTGATTTCCACTTCTTGTTCAGCCATGGAAAGGATGTTTCAAAAGCTAGTGCCATTCCTGGAAGATATGTTCCGTCACCAGAATCTGAATGCACGTTTTACCCTTCCTACGTGACCACCCCTACATCTCCCAAAGATTCCTCTAGCTTTGACATGATTACAGAAGCAAGTAACAAGAATCCTGATATGGTTACGTTTGATCAAGACTTGTATCCTAATATCGAATATACAGATGAATTCTCACCTGGAGACTGGTCAAACAATTCAAGATCTCAATTATTACCTCCTAGTAGTGTAAACCTTTCTTCTGTTAGTTACCATGATTCTTCACTCACCCCAGTGACTCTGTTTGGTGGGGCAAAATCGTCTTTTGACATTGTAGATGATGACACACCCACGATATTAAAAGACTCTTCTGTTCAACCCAAAGTGATAGGAACATCGCCAAATAAGAAGCGTGTTTCTCCACCAAAACTTCGGCTGCATGAGTTTGGTTCAAGCTCTTTGAAAAGTGGCAGAAAGTTCATATTAAAGGCGGTTCCTTCTTTCCCTCCCCTCACTCCAGGAAATAACAACCTCTAAGCACCTCCATTTTTAAGGTCAGCCATTGCATTAGTTTTGACATTTCCTTTTTGTATGGTTATGGAGTACTCATCATTCTTACTTTTGACTATAATAGAAGAATAATACGAGATTCTGTAATAATTCTTTATGTATGTTCCTAAGTGAGAGAAAGGACACTGTTGTACTTTTATCGGTGTATTTTTATGCTCTTAAGTTGGAAAGAAAGAGAACGGAAATTTATAATTTTGCACTTTTTGTGTGATCTATGTGTAATTCTGGTTTGGGTCAAAGATAATTTCCTTGATTTTTCTTTCGCTTATATTAAAGAAATCTTTTGGAGAAAAAAGTAGTAGTATTTTTTCGTCCAGCTCTCTTTCAAACTTAAAATTACTCTACAACATGAGGTTTTTGAAACTTGTAGACAATGCTAGTGTATTGTTACCAATTTCTCATAAAAGGCATGGTGTCATACTTACATTACTTGCTTGTCTTTTGGATCGTTTTTGTAGGTTAATTTCAACAGGAATGTGTATCTCCATGCAGAAAAGCAGCATCCACATCTTGAAGCAAAATTAACTCTCCTTGGTTAGAACATGATTCATGCTGGTGAAGAAATGTCTACAACACAATGGAACTGCAACTGCACAAAAGAATTGTACCTAGTTAGTCTTCTTTACCGCTTCCCTAATCCCCACCCCCACCACCCTTTAAATGTTTTCGTGGCTTCCTGAAGGTTGCCAAATCTGGTGCTTTCTCTTTTGCTGCTGAAATTGCAAGCATTTAATGACCAAAATATTAGCCATAGTTTCACCACAATAGAAATGCTCTCAGCTTGGTGCCATTTTTGTCTCTTTGAAGTCAGTTGACATTCAAATGCTATGAAGTTATGTCTAGAGTTTTTCTGTATCGATGGTTCATTTTTAGTTTGCAGAACTACTTGTGCTCAATGATGAAGAGTTTAACCAGTCTAAGCCTGCACATTTTTGTGTAGTTTGAAGATATTTGAATACTGGTTTCACTTACGCTCATTATTAATTCCAAGTCTCATTAATTGCACTGTCATTGAAGATTTTATAAGCTGTCATTCTATCATGCATATCTTTTAGTCTCAAGCTAGAGTTCGATTGTCATTGAACTACGCATGACCATCATTGCACACAAAATGCCTTTTTTCTCCTGGGTTTTGCTTGTTGTCCATAACGGTTGACTGGTTTAGGAGATAATAGATGAACAATGTTGCAAATCCTCTAAATTATTAAAAGAAACTTCTTATGTGTTTAAATGGAGATACAATGAGCATGAACTTGAGAAAATCGAAGCCTATATACATGGTGTTATCGACAGAGAATCATAAATTGTTAAGTATTGCTATATAGATCTAAAAATGGATCTAATCCATTCAACATCTAGGACATCACCTTACAATTTTCTTTCTCATTTTAATCATCAATCATTTATACACTTGTATCAATCATATTGTTAGACCTGTTTTTAAGTTTATGTTTTAGCCCTATCAATATTTTTGCAAAATGTAACTTGATATTGGTGGTTTGCGCTCACATATGTGAGCTAAAGCTTGGAGACTTTTGATTGGTATCAATTAGATGGTCACATCAATGTGAGTAGTTCGGTGTTGAACACGGTGTTGAGTTTAACACTAACTGGCCTTTTTAGGAGTGGTCCGTGGAATAAAGTGTAGAAAGGGACTTGAAATTTATATTTCATCAATGAAATCGAAAGAAAAAAGAAAATAGTAAGACCCATTTGAACAACCCGCATTGATAGTTAGCCTTCAGCGCTGGCTATAACACTGAAGGGGAGTGATGTTCCTCAAGGTTGAGCAAAGTTCAATAGTGTTTACCATGTGCGTAGTTGGTCATTGCTAGAAGTTAGCTGTAAATGAAAATCTTTAACGAGATTGTCTCGTCAGGGCTAAATTATTTCAATTGACCCATTTTAAGCGAATGTTAAATTGCTATAATAGCGAAATTTGGTTGATTCTTCTCATAAGAATGTCCATGCAAACAATAACAAGACCTTTATATATCATATATATACATGACAAACATGTAAACACCAGATAACTCTAGGAAGAAAGTTATAGAGATACAAACACTTAAAAAGTAGATTGGATACCAATATACCATATATGTGGATCCAATGCGTTGAGATCAAGTCTAGGAACAATTACAGCAGGAATAAAAGTATGCGTATTCTTTCACTACTGTATATTGGAAGAGAGCCCCCACCCACTCAAATTAATTGTCTCAAAATAGCAATATTAATAAAGTATAACTAAAAGATGGTATGGTATGGTATGAAATTAGCCACCTTTCACTACTTACATTCACTACTATGGAATACCCAACAAGATACTCACGTAATCACTGATGTAATACCCGAAAAAAATACTCACGTAATGTAGCGTAAAATCTTTTTATTGGGTTTGTCATGAATCTATAATATAAACAGGAGATGGTAATATAATCGTTCCATTTGCTTAACGCGTTTGATTAAAATGTATTACACAATTCAAGTTCAGTACTAAACTCGAATATTAAGAACTTTTTGAATTGGAACGTTGGGATAAAGTATAGACTAACATCATGCTCACACAAAGCATTAGATTGATAAATTTATTTTGATGTTCAATTAGAATTTTTGATTTTCGATGTTTTATTCTGATTGAAAGTTTCAGAAGTCAAAACAAAAAACATATACGAAGCCATCACATTATTATATAAAATATTTTTTAAAGTTTAAATAGAAAAAAAGATGAAGAATTGTAGGATTGAGAAAGAAAATGCAAGAAGCACGTCATTTTCCCCCCCAACAATTTGAATTAATGGACTTATAAATTGGTTTGTAAAGGCAATTTAGACTGTATTTTATCCTTAAAAACATAAGTTCTTTATATATTAATATAGAAGATATAAGCTAGTAGCCGATTCACATCATGCAATGGAATTAAATACAAAAAATGGTGGTTGTCGGTCACATGTCATTTTTTTTGAAGAATATAGAAGTAAAGCAATTCAATTTATTTAGTTGAATATCGACTCATCTGTTCATTCATTTTCATATTAATTATAAAATATAAAGCATTGTTTTTACAAAATATTTGAGGTTTTAAATAATTTTATTTTACAGTGATAGTAATAGTTACTGCGTATTGAAAATGAACCCGTAATTACTGCTATCACTACCTTCAATGTGGCTTAACTTAAAATCTTAAAATTAAAAAAATTGGTAAGTAATTAATGAACTAATGGATAACTTTTGATAGTTACGTACTGTTTTTTGTGCAATCAAAACCCGTTCTTTTACCTTTGAATTCTAAAAAGAATTTATACAAATCTTTGTATTGTATTTATCTATTTCTTCTACATCGCATTTATATAGATATGTCTTTCACGAGACTTGAAACTACAACCTCATAAAAGACATGTATATATATATAATTTGATATGGGTAGATTACATGTAGTGTTGTGTAACATCCTCTCGTCGGGTTTGGTAATAATCTATTTAAATTAATTTTTTAATTAATTTAGGAATTATTTGATATTAATTGTTTATTTTGAAACTTAGATAAATAGGTCTCAGGACTTATTGTGAATAGTAAATTGTTAGTTGTTTTAATTTACTATAGTTGACGGTACAATAAAATAAGTTTCTCGCAATTAATAATTAAGTTTCAGACAATAGATTTACGACGGGTATAAAATACCCAAAATAATTAAATTGTGTAGTTGATTAAAAGCAGGAGTCGACCTCCTTATTTGGTTACCTCCTTTCATCTCAACTTTCCCAAAATAACCTAACCTTCAAATTGTGTGCCTAGAAGTACAAACAACAAATTGAGATTCAAACAAGATTACTTGAGACTGAAATTGTGATTCCTTATAAGCTTGCTATCATCATCTTCATCATCATATTGTAAGTGTTTTAAATTTATGAGCTTAAGCTTTAGTTAGGATAAAATTGATGAAATTGAAAGATTGCTTAGATTGTTTGTAATAATCTTGGATATCAATGATGCTAATTGATGTTAGAAATTGAGTATGTGTACATGATATGTAAATTTTGATGTTTTGTTCTTGAATTGGAAATTTGAACTCAAATGTGTGAATTATCAAATTGGTATGAATTTGACCTAAAATGAAATTGATTGAGGTTTGTTTAAGTTGTTTGATGATAACTAGTTGTTGTATGATACTCCTTTAAGGTTAGAAACTTAAATTGGTCGATTTGGCACTTGAAAGTGGTAGGATTTTGAAGTTTAGTTCGTGCAGAATTGTTGTTCTACTGCTGCTGTTGCAAAAACGAAGAACAAGCCGGCGGGTCTGGTACCCTACCCGGCGGGTTCTTGATTATGTTGGAGAACCGGCGGGTTGTCGGCCAAGCCGGCGGCTCCTACAGCCTTGAATACTCGAATTGTTTCTGTTTACTCAAAATCTAATTCACCCGGCGGCTTAAGGGCGAAGCCGGCGGCTTGTATGGTCAAACCGGCGGCTTGTATGGTCAAACCGGCGGGTCCTTGACCCCAGCCGGCGGGTCATGAGCCATTCCAGCATCTCTTTTAATAGTTGATTGTTAATGTCAATTGCTTGGTTATATGGTGTAACATTGATAAACTAGTATCAGTACATAATGATAACTACATTGAAATTCTTAATACATAATTAAGAAGTTGTAAATTGGATGTCAATTATGTTAAGTTCCTAATGTTATGAATTGATATAAGTTAAGTATTGTTGATTCGGATTACTAACTTATATTTGATTGTTGATTCTCAGATCCTCCAAAAGATAAGTGATCCCTGAATTCTGAGTTTGTGAAGACAAAGGTATCGGTGAGTGGATTTGGAACTCACCATTCGATTTAGTTGTAACTATTTGGTTGCAACAAGTAAATGTAGATATGTTGTTATATCTAATATTCATAGTTGATTATAAATCTACGTGCTATGTATGGCCTTCGGGCATCAGTTGTTAATGAGGTCAACAGGTTGAACTGGTTGGTTGGGCTAGTTGGTTGTTGTGTGAATGACACATGGTCTTACTTCATTTGTTGTGTGTATAGAACCTGTGTCTGAGTATAGTAACCACTAGTTATCGGTCTCATCCGTTATGGCCAAACGGATATGGTTGGATAAGTGTTCTTGGGAACCACCCGGGTATTATGGTATTCCCAGAGCCGCCGATCCTCATTACTATATTGTTGACTAGTTGTAATATATGTTTACGGTTGTTTGGGGTAAACAGGTGGTTATCCTAAGTTGAATTGTGGGTAATGAATTCATTCACTTAGCTTTGTGCTAATCCCTCATCCTACTTCCTGCAGGTTTTTGATATATATGTGGGTGTCAGGAATGGATGCTTTCGCAGGGAATGTCTGATAGATTAAAACTCTGATATGGTTTTTCTATAAACCTGGTTTTGTAATCTGTAATACCCCGACATATGTAGTTTTTAAACAGTTCTATGTTGGTATATTTTAATATGTAACTGTGTATGTACATTATTTTAATGTACAGTATTTAAATATATTTTAAATTCATACGCTTCCGAGTAAAATAATATAATATTATTGTAGTAAAAGAGGGGTGTTACAAGTTGGTATCAGAGCATAGAGTTGGGTGAATTGAGCATTATAAAGTGTTCAATCCCAAATCTAGAATTTGTATGTCAAACATTCCTGGTTATGGGATTTAGCATTGTGTATGAATTTGTTAGTAGATAAGTGCTAACGATTAACAAATTTCAAGTTGTTGTGTGGAATACAGATATGGCAGATAACGAGCAACCGACCGCCAACCTTAATAATGCCTCACGGATCGATGTTCCTCCTTCAGATATTCATACTGAGAGACATGATCATGAGGGTACTTCTTTTCCTGCCCACGAAGAATCGAATCGAGATGATTATCTTCTTCAGTTAGAAGATGAGGTGATTAATCTCAGGGAATTTAAAAGACAGGCCGAAACTGCATCATCTCAGCAACGTTCTCAGCAACAGATACCTGTGTTTGGTAATATTCCTCCTTTTCAGTCAAATAAGCAATGTTCATTTAAAACGTTTATGGCAAGTAAACCACCCGAGTTTAGAGGGAGTACCAATCCATCAGTAACTTTAAACTGGTTAAGAGATATGGAACGAAAATTTGATGTTACTCGCTGTGAAGAAGAATTTAAAGTGTTTTACGCTATTCAATGTTTAAAAGACGAAGCCATGGTTTGGTGGGACTCGATTACTGGTCATTTGACTCAACAGCAGAAAGAAGCTATTCGATGGCTTGAATTCCATCAAGCTGTCTGTAACCAATATTGTTCAGACTTTGAGATGGCACGTATTAGAAGAGAGTTTGTGAATCTTCAATTAACCAATAAGATGACTATCGATGAATTAATCTCACAGTTTTCGAAGAAGTTGCGGTTTGTACAACATTGGGTTCCAGATGAGAAAACCAAAATAGAGCAGTTTGTGGAAACATTGCCTCATAATTATCGTACCACAGTAAGGTTAGCTAGTAATTTATCTCAAGCGTTTACTCTTGCACGTTCGGTTGATAGTGACATTAGAGGTTTTCAAGAATCTCAAGCTAGAAATACTTCTTCTTCGTTTCCAAGAGCTAGAACAGATGTTTCGGGTAAAGGAAAGTCCAGGTGGCAGGGTAAGCGTCAGGGTCAAAGATTTAATAATAGAAGTGGTTTATCTGGAAGCAAAAGTGGTTCCTCTGGAGGTTCAAATTGGTGTAATTCTTGTAAGTCAAGGCATTCTGGTCAATGTACTCCTCAGACAAATAAATGCCTTAAGTGTGGTGAGCTTGGACACGACCTCAGAAATTGCAGGTATCCTAATTTTGTGTGCTTGAACTGTAAGAAAGAAGGGCATCGAGTTGGTCAGTGTCCTGAGGCAGGAAGACAGAGTTTTGGTTCGGTCGGGAGTTCGTCATCTTCCGGTCAAAAGCGAAAGAATCCTCCGCCAGCAACGAGTAGGGCGTTTCAGATGACAGTCGATGAGGCTGTCCACACAGATGATGTGATTACTGGTACTTTTCTTATAAACTCTGTACCGGCTCGTGTATTATTTGATTCTGGAGCAAATTGTTCTTTTATATTTGTGTGTTTCTGTGATAAGTTAAAACTGATCCATACTGTGATAACTAAGCCCTTAGAAGTAGAGATTGTTAGTGGCAAATTAGTTCCTGTTACCACCTCGGTGACTGGAGCTAATATTGTGATAGATGGCCAGACTTTTCCAATTTCGCTTTTGTTAATGCCGATTCCAAGTTTTGATGTGATTATTGGCATGGATTGGTTAAGTCAGTATAAAGCAAGTATAGATTGCCACCATAAGCTGATTAGAATCCCAATCTCTGAAGAGTCATACGTTGTGGCTCGAGGAGAACGGGATAGTGGGTGTATTCCTCTGATTTCCATGATGAAAGCTAGGAAGTCGTTGTCTAAAGGTTGTGAGTCGTATCTAGCTTACGTCATTGATGCCAAATTAGAAAAGAAGTCTATTTCTGATGTTCCGGTTGTATCTGAATATCCGGAAGTGTTTCCCGATGAATTACCTGGTTTACCACCGATTAGGGAAGTGGAATATCAGATTGATCTCATTCCTGGTTCCTCGGCTGTAGCCAAAGCTCCCTATAGATTAGCACCGTCTGAGATGCGAGAAATGATGAGTCAGGTACAGGAATTATTGGATAGGGGTTTTATTAGACCGAGTTCTTCTCCTTGGGGTGCACCGGTTTTGTTTGTTAAAAAGAAAGATGGGTCATTCAGAATGTGTATTGATTATAGAGAATTGAACAAAAGAACAGTAAAGAATAAATATCCTCTGCCTCGAATAGATGATTTGTTTGATCAGTTGCAGGGATCTTCTGTATATTCTAAAATCGATCTGAGATCGGGTTACCATCAGGTTCGTGTTCGTGAACAGGATATTCCAAAGACTGCTTTCCGTACCAGGTATGGTCATTATGAATTCTTGGTGATGCCTTTTGGTTTGACTAATGCTCCAGCAGTTTTTATGGATCTGATGAACCGGGTATGCCGACCATTTCTCGATAAGTTTGTAATTGTTTTCATCGATGATATTCTCGTGTATTCTAAATCTGAATCAGAACATGCCGTGCAATTGAGGTTAGTTCTTGAAACCTTGAAAAGAGAACAGTTATATGCAAAATTTTCTAAATGTGAGTTCTGGATTCGAGAAGTACAGTTTTTGGGTCATATTATTTGTAATGATGGGGTTAAAGTTGATCCTTCAAAAGTTGAAGCTGTAATGAACTGGAAAACTCCAAAGAATGCTTCTGAGATTAAAAGTTTTCTGGGTTTGGCTGGTTATTTTCGGAAATTCATTAAAGACTTTTCTAAAATTGCTAGCCCATTGACTAAATTAACCCGCAAGAATGAAAAGTTTGAATGGAATAATCAACAGGAACAGGCCTTTCATACTTTAAGACAGTTATTATGTCAGGCACCTGTGTTAGCTTTACCAGATGGCTCAGATGACTTTATTGTTTATTGTGATGCATCTTATTCTGGTTTGGGTTGTGTTCTAATGCAGCGAGATCGTGTCATTGCTTATGCTTCTCGTCAACTCAAAACTCATGAAAGAAATTATCCTACTCATGATTTAGAACTTGCAGCTGTAGTGTTTGCTTTGAAATTATGGAGACACTATTTATATGGTACTAAATGCATTGTTTGTACTGATCATAAAAGTCTGCAGTATGTATTTTCACAGAAAGAACTGAATATGCGTCAAAGACGATGGTTAGAATTAATTAAAGATTATGATTGTGAAATACGTTACCATCCAGGAAAGGCAAATGTAGTTGCAGACGCATTGAGCAGAAAAGGTACTTCTAACCGAGTCTATTTTCTGAAAGTTAATATTTCTTCTGACTTAGTGGATCAAATTAAAGCTGCACAGTTAGAAGCTTTGTTGGAACGTAATCTTAAGTCAGAAATTATGTTGAAAAGAAAGGACTTACTGGTTGACGATTCTAGAGGATTAAAGACTTTTCAGTCTCGTGTTTGGATTCCTCTGATCGGTAATATTCGAGATATGCTTTTGACTGAAACTCACAAATCTCGTTTGTCTGTCCACCCTGGTAGTACACGGATGTATAATGATTTAAAACATTTATACTGGTGGCCTACAATGAAAACTGATATTGCAAAGTTTGTTGGGAATTATCATATATGTGCTCAAGTGAAAGCTGAACATCAAAAGCCGTATGGGTCATTGAAACAGTTAGAGATTCCAGAATGGAAATGGGAACATTTGACTATGGATTTTGTGACTAAACTTCCACGTACATCTCGAGGGAATGACATGATTTGGGCCATTGTTGACAGATTGACCAAGAGTGCACATTTTCTGGCGACTAGTGAGACTGCTTCCCTCAGTACACTCGCACAGTTGTATGTTAATGAAATTGTTTCAAGACATGGTATTCCATTGTCGATTGTGTCAGATAGAGATTCTCGCTTTATTTCTCAGTTCTGGCAGAGTTTACAGCAGGAGTTGGGTACACGTGTTAATCTCAGTACGGCCTATCATCCTCAGACAGACGGTCAGTCAGAACGTACGATTCAGACGTTAGAGGATATGCTCAGAGCTTGTGTATTAGAGTATGGAGGTTCATGGGATTCTCACCTTCCTTTAGTGGAATTTGCTTATAATAATTCCTATCATTCCAGTATTGGTATGCCTCCTTATGAAATGTTATATGGTCGTCGTTGTCGTACCCCCACGTGTTGGTTAGAAGCGGGAGAAAAGCAATTTGCAGGCCCAGATATTGTACAGATCACAGCTGACAAAGTGGCTATCGCCTGAGAAAAGCTGAAAGCTGCACGCGATAGACAGAAAAAGTATGCAGACCCACGTAGACGGCCAGTTACATTTTCTGAAGGAGAACTTGTTTATCTTAAAGTTTCTCCATGGAAAGGTGTTATCCGGTTTGGAAAACGAGGGAAATTAGCTCCTAGATACATTGGTCCCTTTAAAATTCGTCAAGTTGTTAATGATCAGTCAGTTACACTTGAACTTCCTCCAGAGCTTGCTGGTATTCATGACACGTTTAATATCTGTTATTTGAGAAAGTGTAATGTTGAGGATCAATCTCAGATTCTTCCTTTGCAAGATTTGAAAGTTGACCAGAACCAGAAACTAGTAGAAGAACCGATTGAAATACTTGATAGAAAAATTACTAAACTTAGAAAGAAACAAATACCGATGGTGTTAGTGAAATGGAGACACAGTTTAGGTTCCAATTTGACCTGGGAGACCGAAGAGTCTATGAAATCCAGATATCCTAGATTGTTTGATCGAGTTTAGATTTCGAGGACGAAATCTCCTAAAGGATGGGAGATTTGTAACATCCTCTCGTCGGGTTTGGTAATAATCTATTTAAATTAATTTTTTAATTAATTTAGGAATTATTTGATATTAATTGTTTATTTTGAAACTTAGATAAATAGGTCTCAGGACTTATTGTGAATAGTAAATTGTTAGTTGTTTTAATTTACTATAGTTGACGGTACAATAAAATAAGTTTCTCGCAATTAATAATTAGGTTTCAGACAATAGATTTACGACGGGTATAAAATACCCAAAATAATTAAATTGTGTAGTTGATTAAAAGCAGGAGTCGACCTCCTTATTTGGTTACCTCCTTTCATCTCAACTTTCCCAAAATAACCTAACCTTCAAATTGTGTGCCTAGAAGTACAAACAACAAATTGAGATTCAAACAAGATTACTTGAGACTGAAATTGTGATTCCTTATAAGCTTGCTATCATCATCTTCATCATCATATTGTAAGTGTTTTAAATTTATGAGCTTAAGCTTTAGTTAGGATAAAATTGATGAAATTGAAAGATTGCTTAGATTGTTTGTAATAATCTTGGATATCAATGATGCTAATTGATGTTAGAAACTGAGTATGTGTACATGATATGTAAATTTTGATGTTTTGTTCTTGAATTGGAAATTTAAGCTCAAATGTGTGAATTATCAAATTGGTATGAATTTGACCTAAAATGGAATTGATTGAGGTTTGTTTAAGTTGTTTGATGATAACTAGTTGTTGTATGATACTCCTTTAAGGTTAGAAACTTAAATTGGTCGATTTGGCACTTGAAAGTGGTAGGATTTTGAAGTTTAGTTCGTGCAGAATTGTTGTTCTACTGCTGCTGTTGCAAAAACGAAGAACAAGCCGGCGGGTCTGGTACCCTACCCGGCGGGTTCTTGATTATGTTGGAGAACCGGCGGGTTGTCGGCCAAGCCGGCGGCTCCTACAGCCTTGAATACTCGAATTGTTTCTGTTTACTCAAAATCTAATTCACCCGGCGGCTTAAGGGCGAAGCCGGCGGCTTGTATGGTCAAACCGGCGGGTCCTTGACCCCAGCCGGCGGGTCATGAGCCATTCCAGCATCTCTTTTAATAGTTGATTGTTAATGTCAATTGCTTGGTTATATGGTGTAACATTGATAAACTAGTATCAGTACATAATGATAACTACATTGAAATTCTTAATACATAATTAAGAAGTTGTAAATTGGATGTCAATTATGTTAAGTTCCTAATGTTATGAATTGATATAAGTTAAGTATTGTTGATTCGGATTACTAACTTATATTTGATTGTTGATTCTCAGATCCTCCAAAAGATAAGTGATCCCTGGATTCTGAGTTTGTGAAGACAAAGGTATCGGTGAGTGGATTTGGAACTCACCATTCAATTTAGTTGTAACTATTTGGTTGCAACAAGTAAACGTAGATATGTTGTTATATCTAATATTCATAGTTGATTATAAATCTACGTGCTATGTATGGCCTTCGGGCATCAGTTGTTAATGAGGTCAACAGGTTGAACTGGTTGGTTGGGCTAGTTGGTTGTTGTGTGAATGACACATGGTCTTACTTCATTTGTTGTGTGTATAGAACCTGTGTCTGAGTATAGTAACCACTAGTTATCGGTCTCGTCCGTTATGGCCAAACGGATATGGTTGGATAAGTGTTCTTGGGAACCACCCGGGTATTATGGTATTCCCAGAGCCGCCGATCCTCATTACTATATTGTTGACTAGTTGTAATATATGTTTACGGTTGTTTGGGGTAAACAGGTGGTTATCCTAAGTTGAATTGTGGGTAATGAATTCATTCACTTAGCTTTGTGATAATCCCTCATCCTACTTCCTGCAGGTTTTTGATATATATGTGGGTGTCAGGAATGGATGCTTTCGCAGGGAATGTCTGATAGATTAAAACTCTGATATGGTTTTTCTATAAACCTGGTTTTGTAATCTGTAATACCCCGACATATGTAGTTTTTAAACAGTTCTATGTTGGTATATTTTAATATGTAACTGTGTATGTACATTATTTTAATGTACAGTATTTAAATATATTTTAAATTCATACGCTTCCGAGTAAAATAATATAATATTATTGTAGTAAAATAGGGGTGTTACATGTTGTCTATCTAGCAAAAATATATTATTAATAAAGGCATTTTATATTATTTACTCTAAAAAAGGTTGGAATAATCTTTTGAGACAAGATTTATTCATTTTCTTCTCAAGTCGAATCTCAGAGGCGATATTGGAATAAAAAAAAAAGTGATATTTGAAGAAAAAAGAACATGCGAAGTTCTATATTCAAAAATATATTCAATATGCTTATGGTCTAAATGATCGGAAGTGAAAATAACAAGTCTTTTGGTACTAAAATTTAATGTCTGTTAAAAAATTATGCTTTAGTTTTATCTTTGATACGATGAGGTGAATGTTAACGTTGTGAACTTTGTACATGTCATTCAAATCCCATAAACAATATTTTGTAATTGTAATAATATACTAAAGTAGATGATTTTACTAAATACCATTACTCCTATTAATATTATTTTTTACTATGAACTTTATACCTTAACTTGTAAAAAAAAATTCATATAACAGAATTCACAACTATTTTTGTAAGAATAAAATTATTTACGTAAATTAGGCAAACAAAAATGTGGTTGAATCGATAATTTATCACGTTTCAATATTTAATATGAAGTTTTATGCGTAAGTATATATCCTATTATTTATGTCACTAGGTTGTTTAACCCGCGCTTCGTTGCGGGGCAAAAAATTACGATACACATCGAAATCGAGTTATACTATTTGTTAGAGATGTTGGACAAATCAAATTTAAAGTGTAAATAAAAATTCAAATGTACCGAACAAAAGTAATACAAATTAAATTAAAAGGTACCAAATAAATTAACAAATCAAATTTGAAGTAAAAAAATTCATAAGGGTAAAAACTATAAATTGGGAACATACTCTCATTTTTGTCTAAAAATGAGTAACGTACTCATTTCATTATAATTGTTGCATACAAACACTAATTTAAGTTGTCTCAAATATGTTCATTACAGAACACTAATTTAAGTTGTTTCAAATATGTTCATTATATATATAGGGAATGCAGGGGGTGTTATGTAAATTCGTTTAGAATATAGGGAGCTAATATAAAGATTAATATATACTTTATCATAATGGGGGTCTGAAGTAAAGTATTCAGTAATTTAGGGGGCGTTATGTGAATTTCGTTTAGAATATAGGGGTTTCTTTTGTAAAGATCAAAATAAGGGTGAGAAAAATAATTGAATCTATGGGACTCGAACCATTGACCTTCAACTTAAAAAGCACACGACTATCCACTCATCCAACCGCCCACCTTTGTTGAAAGCCTACATTTATTTCTTTTTCGTAAAATATGTGTCATAAAATGAATGGTGCATTTACTATTCATCTCATCCACAATTGTTATTAATTAATTAATAATGATAATGTAATTGGCCTTTAACTTCCTCACATCTATTCTACAACAGTGGTATAATTCTCTTGGTTTTGATTAATATAAAGTTAATTTTATGTAATTCTTCTTGCTACGTGAACAAAAATATAACATTTAAATCTTTACAGTGAAGTGTGAACCCTTACTGGAATGCCTGTCCAATTCTGACTTGCTATTTTACAACGGAAGCTATTAAAGTTACATTTCCGACTTAAGCATCTCTATCTCATCGCTAAGGCTCTTTTTGCATTTATTTTATGGATCTAGTGGCATGGCGGGGCAAAAGAAAAAAGGGGGGGGAGCAACTACGAAGCTTCGTAGACTCGACAAGTCGCTCCACTTATAGAATATAATGAAGCAAGCTAGCGACTCTCCTAGTAGCGAAGGAAAGGGGCATTCGGGAAGCGACTAGTCGCTTCTGGCGAAGCTTCTAGAAGGCCGACCACTACATAGAGAGATCCATATACCAGTCATGAGCGATAGCGAAGCCTAGAGAGGCGCAGGGCAGGATCCAAGAGCTTAGAAAGGGTCAGGAAAGGAGCAGAGAAGGGGTTGGATTTCACCTATGATCAGATCAGTGGGCAACCATAGTTTACTTTTTTCGTAGTGTTGTTTTGGGCAACTCTATCCGATTAAACCTGAGATATATGCGATAAATGTATATGCCTAATGACTTAGTGAGCACGTGTGTTTTCTATTAAAATATCACATACAATCATGCCATGACAGTGCTTTTTATACAAAAAACATATTCGAGATCTCTATGTTAATGTGTAACCGAGCTGTAACCGTTCTCTGAATCATGAATACCTTACGCTAACACGGGTTAAACTCTGAATTGCGTATTCTACGCTCGTTACACATTAACCACACATAATGCATATATGAAAATGAATTCATAAAACGTGAACATAACGTGACAATGCATCCATAGCTCTAACATTTCTAATGCAATACGTAGCACGTAAACACATACGTAGCATATATCTTAATTTTCACAAACAACACGGGTACTCGCATTGACCATGTCTAAGTCGTAGTCCTGAATACTTTACAAGGTCCATCAAGACACAATATTATGAGGTGCCAACTTAATCGTAAAGGCAGTCCTAAACAAGCCATCTATCATCTAATAGCCAACACATTTGCTTTTGAATTTCATTTTCATTGATAGATTAATTAAGTGGTCAAGGACAAACATCATTTCTATAGCAACTTTTAGATTGATGAGTCATGACTCTGTTTTAATTCTAGATTCACAACTAATATTGTACTTGAGTTATGTGGCAATATTCTAAACATGCAACTCGATCATCACTCTAATGGTAGACTAGTTTTAACACTAAGTGTCATCTAATTTTTGCTCTCTCATTTTATTAGTGGCCACCAAGCACTTTTAAATAACATATACTGACTCTGGTACATAATACTTTACATAGTTATACCTCATGTAATATAAGTTGTACGAAAGAAATACTTAAATACAACTTTTTAACTATCACTATAGGTTTCAAACATATATGACATAGCTTACAAATATTAATTTTAGACAATTACATTTAAATGTTACATAATTTCATTTTTTTTAAACCAAACTTTAGGGTGTCACACTTACTATTTAATCATATATAGTTAATTATGTTAATAAATGATGCAGAATATTACACATGTATATAAATAAATTTGTAAATATATTTTGCATAATCATTTTGCACATCATTAAATTAGGACGAAGAGGTTAACATTTTAATCTTTCTAGTGAAGCATTGATCCCTTCGCTCGTTATCTAACATTTATTCCTCTATATTTGCATATTATCGTACATACTATTTTATATATTTAGCGTGTTATTTCAGCAAGTGATGTAGAATATTATACAAATATAATTAAATTTGTAAATATAATTTGTATAATCATTTTGCACATCATCATCTTCTCATCAAAACTATTCAAGTGAATTTAGGATCACATAACAAGACTATTTGTTATCTTTCCAACTTGACAATAATTGGAAAATATAAAAGAATAATAAGGACATAATTCTAATTATACTTTTATATAGAAGAAAAAAGTAACAATAAAAGTATACCTCAAAATGAATTTTGCTCGTGAATTAATTGAAGAGTAAAGTCTCTTTATGTTCGTATCGTTTTAAATATGATTTTTAAGATATCTTCATTGATAGATAAGATCAATAAAAGCTTGAAATAGCATTTCTAATTGAGCCCCCTTATTTCATTTCATAAAAATGTTCAAATAATTTCCTTACATACAACAAATAATATTCTTACTTTCCTTACATACAACATTAAACAAATTTCAACGTAATAAATTTACTACATTTTACGAAGGGACTGATAAAAATGTCGAATTTACTAAATTTTAGGACAAATTTATCATTATCATTACATTTACTACATTTTACGAAGAAAATACTCGTTTTAATAAATCTTCATTTTAAAGCAACACAAATTTTACTTAATTTTAAGAGTAATGCTAAATAGGCCTACTTAGGCACACCTACAAGTAGGTCTAAAAATGTGATTAGTTGAATTTTTTTTCTCTTTTAATCTCATCCAATCAATTTTTCAAACCTACCAAGCAAAACTTTATATTTAGTCTTATACAAGCAAGACTACCAATCATTTTCCTAATTTTAAACATTTACCGTCTCTTTTTAGTCGCTCAAATCATGTTTGTAAAACATAATAATGAGTAAATTATTACGCTAACCATAAACTATAACACAATCCTCTTCTGTTTTTTGAAAGGTAGTTGTGGAATCATTGACGAATTATTTTTGGTCCATCCGATCATCTCCACAAGCGGTTACTCCTCTGGAATCGAGTAACCGCCCCTGTGTTCTAAAGAGATTGCTCTCCCACGTCTGATAGGTATAACGTTGCAGGAGTCCACATCATAACCATGTCGAATTCATCATCCTCACGAAGAAACCATATGGAAAACTTACGGGACCAAATTTAAGATGTCTGAGTTTTGAACCAAGTAAGTAGTATGCGGGTGACAACACAATCCTCCTCTTAATTACATCTTCTTTCTCGCTCGCTTCGGAGCGAAAGTCGCAAACAAAACACAAAGAAATTAAACCGACCTGCTTTAATCAATTCGCCGATCTCTCACTACAGTCTACAGGTATCTGACTAGTTACAAAACCCTGCGACTTTACCTATTTGACCTTTTTCGCCAGATTTTATAATTTTTATTGGTTCTTTTCTTTTTTACATATTATATGCTGACTTACGTAGGTATATGCAATTGAAAATATGTATGTATACACAATATTTTCTATTTTCTTGATGTATTGGCCACATTAGCATTTTTGCAAATTTTTGCGAAAACCCTTAAAAAATTTTATTCTGTCCAATATTTTAGATCGTATTTTGCGAAATTATGTTTGTATATCCTATGTATATTCCGAAATGTTGATGTTTTGCCAAAGGAGTTAGTATTAGTGAATGCATCTGACTTGTGTATGGTGCCACGAGGCTTCAGGAGAGTTTGACATATTATCAAAACGTTGACAAAATACACTAGAATACATACGATAGACGTCGAGTATAAGTTAGATGCATTTCCATATAGTAAACTCAACCTTTTGCCAAAAATGAAAATAAGAATAATAATTGGCTAACATATTTACTTTGAGAAGTTTTTTTATTTTTTGGATATTGTCCGGCATTTTATATTATATGCTTATGTATGTATGTATGTATGTATGTATGTATGTATGTATGTATGTATGTATGTCTTTTGGGAAATTTGATTTATTGCGAAATCATTGATTTTTATAACACGTTGAACAAAAAAAATCTTTGCATACAAAAAATAAACAGCTGCCAGATGTATGCATGGTTTGATTTGCAGCTACGTGGATGCATAAAGTTTAATGCTTAGTACAATTTCGTACATTTTCATATTCTTGAATAGAGGGGAATAAACTCATCATATACAAAGTTAAATCATGGATATCGTTTTCATTTATTGGCGATTTGAGCATTTGGGAGTGATTAGTGCATATTAACATCCCTAAGTTTTGGAACCTCAGCTTGATTTGTGAACTACGGAGATCTATTTAAACATCGGGGCTATGAGCTTAATGTTAAGAAGATTAATACCTCAAGTGATGCAACTCATTCTTCATACGAGTTTTCTACATTTATCACATTTGATATGTTTTACACTAAAAATGCTTTCTTGTATGTATGTGCAAGTGGATATGTGATAGATATTGTACCATATAGAAAAGTGATTTGCATTTTAGAATTTAGATGCTGATATGCTTCTTTACATGACTACATGACATACCACGATGCACACTACTTGTACGCGGAAATATATTCTCAGAATGTCACTGTTTTAGCACTTTCTTCTGCCACTGTCTGCAAGAACATATTCTCGGGTATATGTCCACTGCATTCTGAGAGACAATTCTGGGTTTGGTTTTATCGGATCGTCTTACCATTGTCTTGATTTGATTGGTCAGAATTCTATTCTTGATCCACTAAAATCCCAAACTTTTTATCCCTTTTATTTTGGTTTTTGCCTTTATCAGATCTAGCTTTAATTTGACAGGTAGCTTCAGGCCGGTATAACTGGTGTAGCTAAGAGTAGCTGATTCAGATCCTTTGGTTGCAACTCAACTTAATTTTGTCTACTTCCCTAAAAATGTTATAAATAGATACTCAAGAGTTTACATTTTATTCAATCATTCGTTGTTGGGTTCTCTTACTGGTTTGTACAATAAGGGGATTTTTTTCATTTTCACAAACACTGCAATAGTTAATAGTTAAGACAATGAGCTACAACAGATCAAACATAGGTTCCGGTTAGTCTCTTTCCACCTAAAAGGCTAAAAACGATTATAAATGAAACAACTAATTAATAGCAATGGTAAAAGGCCTTCAAGAAATATATAACTTAGAATCTAAGTGTCTGTACACATACTTGATGCATTGTTTCAGGTAGTAGGAATGTCGGAAGGAACACACTCGAGTTTGGAAGGACATATGTGGTCAGGCCAAGAGGAATCCACCAAGCAACTATCGTCTGGTTACATGGCATCGGTGAAACAGGATCAAGGTGACGATGAATGATTGCTTTGATTTGTGATGATTTATAGGAAGCCAAATTTGATATCAATTGCAGAATAGGAAGTGGGTTGAACTCATTTTGACCATTTTGACATTTGATATCGAGTTTTGACTTCATTAATTTTGTTAATGATATGTTTTCTTCTATATATGACACATGGATGATTTAGGATCTTGAGGGTTGGTATTTTCCAAGTAATACTTGGTAAGTTCTTCTCTCAACTCTACACATGTGATCAACTTTCAACCACGTGTCCGAAAAATCCTTCAATGATGAGAAAGTTGGGGAGTCTCATGGACCAAAATTTCAGTAATGACCGAAGTGGACAAACAAGTACTTTTGACTCAAAATTTGCCATGAGTCACTCATAGAAACTTTCAAGGAACATCACAAAAGATGGAATTTGTTGTAATTCTCATGCATGGATGAGAAAGTAATAACAAATGAAGGCATCATTTGCTTTAATATCAATTTCAATACTCTACCCTATCCAATAGATTAAGATATTACCAACTTGTCTTTCTGTCAATCTAGTCTCTTGTTTATGAGACACGAGACTAACTTTAGATGTACACCGATTCTCCTTGCCTTTTGAGGGTTACAGTGGGAAATCTTTGTAAGATATAATAATCTTTTTCATTTTGGAAAAAGGTCGTTGACCCAAATTTGGGAACATTCCAATATCTGTCATCTGATATTATGGAATATGTATGCGGGTCCATATTCTGATTCTCATGATAAGCCTAAATTAAAACTAGTATAAGACTGATGGAGGAGTGTATTAAAAAAACTGTTTTCCACTTTTCTCTTATTTCTTGGAATATTTGTGTTATACAGTTGGTCCCAGTTCTTGGAATCTCTGCCTCTTCCTAATGTAAGGATTAGTATCTTTCTTCTTTGTCATTAACACATGATTATACATACGATTAGTATTTTGAACATTTTTATTCACACTTTAGGTCAAGTGGATATGCCCAACTGCCCCAACTCGTTCGGTAACTTTATTCGGTGGATTGCACTGTTCTGCATGTAAGTCTTTTTTATTATTTCCTCTAAAAGACCAACTGTACACCATGAGTATTTCTTGATCATTCTAATTATTACTCAACTATGTAAGAACCGAAAACAAACAATTGTTACTTTTGCTATGATCATATATAAAGACTATTTGCACTATCAGGGTTCAATGTTGAAGACTTGTCAGACAATGCTACTGATGATGTGGAGGGCTTAGATGCTTCTGCTGCACATATTGTAAATATGCTGTCCAATGAGCGTGATGATAGTAAGTAGCCACTACTCATAACTGTAAATACCTGTGAGTCTTCTGTTAGCAGTTTACCATATGCGAATCAATGAATAATATATTGGGATATTTAAAACCTATCCTTCCCCATTCTAGAAGCGTATGTTTGATATCGACCACACTATAGTAGAGGAGCTACAAATTTTGTGAACTAACAGACGATGTAATTTACAGACTAGGTCTATAATTTATTATGCAATTTTTGTTGAAATTTATACGCATCTTTCAACTACAAAAATTGAAATGGGAATTACATCTGCTAGCACCTTATTTACATAGCCATAAGATATAACTTTATAACTTTTAAAAGGAATCAAAAGTTGGCACGGATAAGTATATGATATTATATATTATATATATCGGTCATTTTGGACTATCCTTACCTTGTGATTTTTACATTTACAGTTAAGCTAGGTGTTGCCGGCTTCAGTATGGGAGCCGCTATGGCTCTCTACTCTGCTACATGTCGTGCTTTAGGACAATTTGGGAATGGAAACCGATACCCAATCAACCTCAGCGCAGCTGTGGCTCTTAGCGGCTGGCTCCCATGTTCCAGGTTTGACTTTTGTTCTTTACAAGAATGAATTTTTTGTATATGGTTGACTGGTTAAGCATACAACAGTACTGACAAGTAAATGTTATATTAGGATTGTGAGGAGCAGAGTACATGCATCACAAGAGGCTGCAAGGCGTGCAGCATCATTGCCTATTTTGCTCTGCCATGGAAAAGGTATTTGCTTAGAAATTAGAGATATATCTTGAACTGACTTCATCTTAAGTGCAGGGCTCTTATCTGGGATTAAGTTCACCGTTTATGATTCACATCTTATATCAGAGACATTTACTCTGCTCTTAAATGTTATTCGTGTTAACTTGATATGCAGGATGTCATGCTTCTTGCTTATATCCACTTTTCTTCATTGTGTTAGTTTTAAGTATAGACACATCTTTTAATAGATATTGAACAGTGATTCATAGAAGGTTTAATTCTTAATCTAAATAGGGAAACATGTTTAGTCTTGATACACCTCCAGAAGGTTTGTAAATAATTCACAAGTTAGATTACCTTTTTAAGAAAGTGATTTTAGTAAAAAACCGTGATAACCTTTGGTTTAATGGGCTCAATCATATCTAAAGATTAAACTATCCATGATGCCAGTTTGTTAACTGAGATTGATCCACCACTATGATGTAAATTTCCTCACATAAATACCAAATATCGTAAGAGGAACCACAAGATACCATAAACCTAAGGAAAATGCTAGGGGAATAGTGTGTAAACTTTAAACCTACTTGTAAACATACATCTTGAAATGAGTTGCATCTGTTTTTGATATAGGCTGATTAAGTTGATATACTGCTTTATTTGTTTTTGAGGTATCCTTTGTGACGAATAGGTACATTAAAATGAAAATAAAATCACAAATATATGCTATGGAACAGCTACTAGTTAGGCAGTGATAATGATGAATAGTGCTTTAAGACAACCTTTTCTCACGACCAGTGCACCTTATGGGTCTTACCTTTAGAAGTGTTAACTGTTAAGTGAATACCAAAATTTAATGCCTCAAAAACTCTTTTACGATACCAAAATGTTTGTATATATAAGATCATTCTTTCATAGTATGTATAATTTCATTGCGGTATCATCATTCCTAAGATTTTGTCATATTTTACTTGGTCTAGATTTCCTTAATATTCTTCAAACTATTTAGTTGTGCCTACTCACTTGTTTTGCAGTGGGGTAGAGAAAATGATTGTTGAAGCTTGATATTATTGTTGGGCCCCTTTATCTACCAGCTTCAGCTTCTAGATGTTGGTGACTTGACATGGTATCAGAGCTCGGGTTTTGGAAATTCGTGGGTTAATATCTTACCACTTACATTTGCACCATGTCAGTGATGCAATTTTTACGTGCCAGATTTGCACGCGAGAAGAATTTTTGCAGCTTGGTGGTATTGTTTGGCCCTCCACTACCAGCTTAACCCCTCAATGTGTGGGCATCTCGCATTAGTGGGGGATTTATAAAGCTTGATAGCATTGGTGGGCCCTCTATTTACCAGCTTAACAATTTACCTGAGTTGTTGGGTTGCATTAAAATGTTGCAACTTCAGGTCTGTAAAAACTTACATGCTTTTGATTTTTTTTACATGAATTTCACCTTTTCTACCAAGGTTATGTACATTCTTGCGACTCAAAAAAGTCGATTTCATATGTTTGGCGAATTTGCCAACAAAAATGTATGTAAATTTATGGTGCGGTTATGGTTAGCTTGAAATAGTAAAGTGTATTCGTATGAAAGGTATAACCACCTTACTTGTGTCGACTTTGAGTTGACGATGTATGAAATATTAGAACACCCAACTTTGAAGTCTTAAATTTCATTACTTGATCTTATTTAGATTTTGTTTTTAGCTCAATGAAGAGGAGATAGTTGGATTTTCTTTTCTTGTGTTGGTACTATTTGGTTCTTCAAGCCAGGTATGCCAATCAGAATGATCATCATGAACATATATCAAATGATTCTTTTACATGATATTAGAAGTGGTTGAATAATTGATCCAATCAAACTCTTAATTAATTAATCTTAAGAAGTTATGTATACATCTATTTTGCTCAATCTTTTATTGACCAATCAAAAATTACATCACTCTAAGAAACTAATTATTTTGTCTACCTTTTTCTATTCCCCCTTTTAATATGAAAGACCTTAATTTTGATAAGTTGATTTTAATTTTCGTATTTCTACTAAAACACTGAAATTTTGAATACTTCTGAAAATTAAATTAATATGTTAATAATATTATTACTCCAAACTATGTAAACTGTTTTATTTTTATATGATATCAGTGTTAAAATTATAAGATATATATGCAGCCAACTTTTTACGCCAAAGTTTAACCAATGACAAAAAATTTTGCATGAAAATTATGGGTTTGATGATGTTATTCCATTTTAATCTCTTGTTTTTGCATAAAAAGGTTTTTGAAAAAGCTTTCATTGGAGGTGCCCTCACTTAGGCCAAATGTCTAAAACTTTAGTACTTCTATGACATCAAATATTTACATACAAATTTATGTGAGATTTTTATCATGAAAATTCAAAACTTGTAAGACAGAATTTGTTTGGACATATTTTATGGAATTCCATTATTTTGTGTGACAATTAAAAAATGTTTCAAAATATGGGTACATTTTGTTAAAATTTGCTTTCAAAAAGCCTTTGACATCCTGTAGTAACAATTTTTATAGTATGACAAGCAACTTGTCAAGTTCTATAACATCTGGTCATCTATCACGTGCAAATATTTATGTAGTCAAAGTTTAAAAGAACATCATTTTCTCATAATAGTAACTAATAATTATATAAATAAACCAAATACAAACATATTAAGATGAGGTATCTAGGAAGAGGGGATATAATGGGATGAAAATGGAAGGTTGGTGTGGAACTGTGGATGATCATAGTCCACATATACTTGTTATGATTAAGCTCGCAATCCAAAGGGTGATCAGAACATGATCCATCTAGGTAATTAGTTCATGTAATTCAATTTGAGTGAGGCAGCAATACCTGTAGAACTGGGGTCATGAGTACCAAACAAAACCTCATTAGATTGATGCATAAAGGCGAATTGCCGTCTGTTTCTGCTTCCTCTTTTCCTTTTTTTTTTTTGAAAGTTCAAGACCCGGTACCTCATTTTGAAAGTCGCTAATCTAGCTGTTACATAGCCTAGATACGATATATGATCATCATATGAATTGCAAGCCAATTCTTAAGTGTTTGATCTTAAAACTTGAAACCAGAAGTATATATAAATGTTTGTCACCTACAATAGAATAAGGGTCTTGAGTCATTGCAGGTTAAGATGAATAATATTGAGATTAGTAATAATTATCATATATGTCTAAAGTGAATTTCAAAAGCATAAACACTTCCCTTCAAAAGAATGGTCTTTTGTATTTAAAAGGATCAATAGCCCCTTAAGAAAAAGCAAAAAGGTTCTTTCTGTTGATCAATGCCAGTAGTTAAAAGTTACGATATTCCATGTTTCAGTTGATGATGTTGTTGACCACAAGCACGGGGAGAAATCTGCACAAACTTTACGTTCTTCTGGATTTCAAAACTTGACATATCAAACCTACAACGGGTAATTAATATATCTATTAAGGATTTTAGCGACTTATTTCTCAAAAGAAACAATGTTTTAAGTGTATGGCGTTCTTGTTATTATCAATTCATATAGGCTTGGTCACTACACTATCCCTGAAGAAGTGAATGATGTTTGTTATTGGCTCGCTGCACGACTGGGGCTCAACGGGTATGGGGCATAACATATCTTTCTTCTCAAGAGGAAGGAGATTACCACCAACTATCATTAGTTCTAAATAATAATTTTTCGAATAAATAGAAAGGAACATACTTCTTTTTGTGGGTGAAATTTTCCTCCCTATCACCTGTTAGGCAGAGACAATTTGAGTCGACACAAGTGAAAATGCGACGTCAATGCATTAAGACTCCTCGGCTCTGTAAGAGTCTCAGATTACTTCTAGTTCATGCATTTTTTAGAAAAGTTATTTCACAAGTTAAAGTTGTGAACTTGAAGAATTGAAGAAAAGGGTTGAAGATGGTCTTTGTGGAAATTTCATTCATATGGTGTGTTCTTTTCTTAGTTGTTATGTTTTATGTGAAATATATTATATGTGATACATGTTGCTACTAGCTGTTTGTGTTGCAAATCATATACCTTAATCTGCTTTTCTTTTCATTAGATGAGTAACAATTTCACATTCTTGAGCTTTTATTAAACCAATGAGCTTCACTCTTGTGAGCCATTAAACATATAACTAAACAGTCATTTTGAGTACTTTTTATGTCAACTCAACGGAACCCGGACCACCCTTACTTGGGACCTCAATATCATGGTAGTTTGAGTACCTCGATGTCTCAAGCCTTTCGCCTTGTCCCCAAATTGCATATGCTTCTTCCCCATGAGCAGCCTCGTCTCCTACTTCCATATCCTCATCCGACATCCTCAATGGCACAATTAATTGTATAAATAAACAAACTAAGCTTGTCATCACAACGTTAAGTGCAACAACAAATATAATCCCGAGTATTTGAATCCCAATCTGTCTAAACCCGTATCTGATGCTTTGTGGGGACCCATGGCTAAAACCTACTAGTAATCCCATATATTTATTTGCATGTCCATAGAATAATTCACACAAATGTGGCTCTGAAAATAGTCCTGTGAGGATGCCGCCAAGTGTTCCAGCTATTGCGTGTGTGTGTAGTACCGCCATTGTGTCGTCGACACTTTGGAGGAGCTTGGATTTCTTATGCAACACCATCATGGTGAACCATGGGATAGAGCCCGAAAATATTCCCATTATTATAGATGAGTATCCTTGCACCACACCTGTAAACGTGAAACATAATTGTGAACATTTGATAAAAGTTAAAGGGGGGGAAGGTGTAGTTTTATAAAAAAGTGTTTTTCTCAGTTGCACGGCTGCATCTATGAATGTATGATAGGTGATGTTAACAACGCCTATGATTTCCCTTTTACGGCTGGGAAAATGGGTAAGTTGGGTTCGGGATAATAAAGGTCAATCTTAGAAGGGTCGAGCGGGTCGGGTTGGGTTGAACTGTTTGTTTCTCCTGATTATTTTAGCTCTCCCCATGTCTCTCTCCCAAACACAATAAAAACATAGCTAAGGGACCATAATTTCATCTATACTTCCCATAAAACTCAGATAAGATTTTTCACTATGCCTGGAGCACTTATAATCAGAGTTATAGTAAGCGAAAAGATGTGCAAACAACAACTTATGAACATGAAATTAAGAAGAGCTGGAAAAAAAAACGACTAGGTAGAGGTACATTGTCAGTTCAATTTCAAGTCCAAAATCGTATGCAATATGGTAAGTGTTCAGGTGACAAATCCCATTCTTGATAGTCCAAACTAAGGATCTTGTTATATATTGCACGCTATATATATTATATACATGTTTGCAAAGAAGGATTACCAGCAGCTGGGGTGATGACCACTAGACCGGTAATCATGCCTTGAACCGCACCAATTACAGAAGCCTTCTTGAAAAAAACTACATCAAGGATGAGCCAAGTCAACAGGCTCGTGGCAGCACACACGTGGGTGTTGAGAACGGCTAGTGAAGCATCAGCACTAGCCGCATAAGGGTCACCACCGTTGAATCCAGTCCAGCCCATCCATAAGATCCCAGCCCCAGCCAACATAAGAATAATATTGTTTGGAGGAAATCTTTCCCTATCTTTTGTTGATCTAGGACCAACCTGTGCAAAAACAAGAAATTTTTTAGTCATGAGTTGAAGTAACAAACTGAAAAGTGATTCAGTTTTTCGGGTCACTATACCCAATAAGCAGCAGTGAAACCCGCAACTCCCGAAGAAAGATGGATGACATAACCACCCGAATAGTCTATTATTCCTAAACCAGACAACCAGCCAGTTGTAGACCAAATCGTGTACGCACCAACAGTATAAGAAAATGTTAACCAAAGTGGAACAAACAACATCCACGCGTAAAAATTCATCCGTCCCAGAACTGCCCCTGCGATCAATATCAAAGTAATTGCTGCAAAAACAAACTGAAAAAACACCATAGTGGCATTTGGGAACATTCCAATAAAAGCCTGTTCAAGAAGGTACTTTTGCTCAACAGCAACATTAACTCTTCCCCAAATAGGAATAAGTGGTTCCCCAAAAGAAAGCCTATAACCCCATAAAACCCAACAAACAAGAACCATTGCAAAGGCATATAGAGCCATAAAAGCCGAGTTAACAGCCCATTTCTTCTTGACAGCCCCACCATACAAGATTATAAGCCCCGGGACACTCTGTAGGCCCACAAGCGTAGCGGCCACAAGCTGCCACGCATTGTCACCTTTGTTTAACCAACCAGGGCTGGCATCATTGGGCAATAAGTTAGGAGGTAAGGCCGCGAAAAGTGCGGTTATGTTAATGGGTGGTGGTGGTGAACTCATTTTTAGCTACTTTGTTATTGAACACAACTAGAAATTGGGTTGAATGTTATGAAAAAGGCTTATGATCGATATATATTGCAAAGGCATTATGGTTGATTTTCACGATAAGCTGTTAAATTTTAGGTGGTGTATTATTCTTATTGTTTTAAATGTATTATTTAAAAATTTTTTTTTGTCAATACTCGAAAATGTATATTATTTTCAAAGATTCAAGTAAAGAATAATAGAATTCATAAGAATCATCAACTTATATTCACATTACTATTATTATTCAATTATATATCTTGTAAACATGTGGTTGTATTATACGTAGAAAATGAGTTTGATAATTAAAGAATTAGATATTGCGATATCTCAAAGTCCATGCAAGTATATACGTATATAGTGTTTTTGTTTATATACGTGCTTCAATTCCATCTACATTATATATACAAACCTAAAGTTAGTTATGCTAGCTGATGAAACTCAAAGTTTCGATCATTATTACATTTGCTCTTTAATTACTACTTGAAAACTTATTATTATTAATCATTATATAGTTAACTAATAGTACGTTAACCAAGAAATAGAATATATTATGAGAAATGCTACATTTACAAATAAGATCTACACTTTAAGAATGTAACAGTTTTAATATTTAGAAATATATAATAATTACATTATTCACCAATTAAGTACTCCAATCACTCTGTCCTACTTTATTTGTCTACATTTTCATTTTGGTATGCTCCATAATAAGAGAAATGATAATATTACTAAAAATTTACAAAATTTTGCCTACACGATGATGTGTACCAATGAGATGAATGAGAGAGTAATGAAAGAGAAAAACGAAGTTAATATGATTTGGTCCAATTCACATGCCACATAATTTAATGTCTATTCTTTTGTAAAATCTATGTGATTATAGCATTGCTTTTACCCAAAATAATTGTCATTTTTCAAAATCACCAATCAAAATGTCTGAAAATGGTAAAGATTAAATTCTATTGGTGATCGATAGTAATAAATGTATTTTTTTAAATCATGTGTTTGTTTCTTATGTGGTGACAATAATTTAAGGAGAGAGTGAGTATATTTACTTTTTTTAAATATGTCCTTCAATTGGTTAAAATATGAAGCCGATATTTACTTTGAAATAAACGGATATATTGAGGAATTGAGGATTACAATTTAAATAGGACGGAACAAGTATATACAAAATGAGGTACGTGCATAACGAGTCTGACCAATCCAATTCATCATCCAGTTATCTTTCATATTTCTCTATGTGGTACAAGTCATTTTGTGTGTCAAGTTTTGTAAACGTATCAATGTTGTATGTAATATATGAATCTAAAAATAAAAGATAAAAGATTAATAAAATAATAAGTTTAATTAACGGAGATTTACATAATTGCGGAATTATTGAGTGAACAGCTATAGGATGCATCGCAAGAGAGTTTTGGAATGTAATACGTACAACTGGCAATGGGATATCGATGATTTTAAGACCGATACAAGTCCTATTTGCACCAACATAGTATCCCAAACACTAACAACGAAAACCCTAAATGGTAAAAAGCAACATTACGTTTTCTTGTTTCTATTCATTTTATTATCTCATTGAAGCAGACATTAATTAATACACATTACCAGGCCAAATAATGTAAAGCAAACTGATTTGTTATTATCATATATTGATATATATATTGGTTCACTTCTGTATCGTTCCGCTCTTTTCTTTTTTATTAATGGTGCTACAAGTGTTTGTATAAAATAATAAGTGGCAAAATGAATGGGTCGTGTCAGGTTGGATCACGGGTCTAGATGAGTTTGGGTTTAAATAGATCATTTAGAAGGATGCGTCTGAATGGTTTCGGGTCAAATATTTCTCGAGTCGGGTCGACCCATCGGGTTTCCACCAATTTGTTTTTATTTGAGTGAAATGAAAAATAAAATGAGGTGGGAAAAAAATTACCTGCTAAACCCATCTAGATATATTGGTTAGGTTATATCAAAATAACCATTTAAACCTATCCAAAAAAATAAGGAGAGACCTAACAAACTTATAATTTCATAAATATTAACCAAGTTGATTCATAATAACTAATGAGTTTAAAATTAACACATGTATATAAAATTGTTATACCATATGCAATTGAAAAGGACATATACTATATATAAAGTAAATTATCATTGGTATATAAATTGTTAAGCCATATTTATTACTCTTTCCGATTCAAAGTAAGTGTTTATATTTTCATTAAATGTTCACTTTAAAAAATAGATAATCAAATTTACTATTTTAATTCTTATGGAAGTATTCGTAAATCGTAATCGAGAATAAGACGTTGAAATATTCTAAATGCATCAATCAGAAAGTTTGAGAATCGCCAATAGCCCAATAGCTTATGGGCCGAAAAAGGATATTTATATCTTATATGTCCTCAACATTTAAGCATCAAGATTCAAGCATCATACAAACGATTTTCAATTTTTTAAGTTGAATAAAGAATTTCACAAATTTAATTAGTTATGTATCTCATTTGATTTGAGAATAAAAGGGTCAAACAGATGTCCTTTTCTTATTTTAAAGAACAATCGATAATCGATTAATGAAGTCTATTATTAGTACGTAGCTCTGATACTGCTTATTATAACAACACGCACGTCCAACATATAAATCCACCTTTATAACCAACTCGTAAGTAGAGGAACATGAACTTATATGCAAAAATTTGATTTCTTTTAATTTCTAATGTATGACTGGGTTTGCAACCGACACTCATCACATATAGTACTTGTATGCAACATTAATTAAATCGAACTTATAATGTGCGTGTTAAAAGTGTCAATCCTCGCCTAGCTATTCTATGTAAATGATCTTATTAAAATAAGAGATAAGTACATGAGAATGTACTCAACTTGTCTCAAATGTCTATTGTGTGTACCCCAACTTACGGGTGTCCTATTTAATGCACCCAACTTTAAAAAACGGTTATTGTGTGTACTTTGCTGATGTGTCGATGATGTGTCATCTTCTAAGGATGCCACGTGGCATCTTAAACGGACGGCACATCATCAAAGTACACACAATAACCGTTTTTGAAAGTTGGGCGCATTAAATATGACATCCGTAAGTTTGGTACACACAATAGACATGTGAGACAAGTTGAGTGCATTCCCGGATACTTATTCTTAAAAATAAAGATTGCACGTCAAGTTGGTTATGATTCATTTGTTAAGTTCACATTAACCATATTTAAGATCGAGACTAATAATATCAACTCCTTATCACGGATGTGGTTTAGAACCTCAGATGATTACCCTTTTTAACCGAACCACGTAATAAGTGTGGTCTCTCTCGTCATTTTTGTATTCGAGTTACATTCCCTTACAGTTGCGATCCTTAGAAGTTGTACATACTAAGAAATATACCCAATTGCTTGTGATCTCCATCCATCAACCAATTGACATATATGGAAATAAAGTGTAAAAACAGTTCGATATAACTGGACGAAGATGGATTATATATACATCTTAACTTATTTCCCGGGTTTTGAATCTTTTAGCAGACCACTTTCAAGAAATGACAAGTACAAAATGGTGAACCCCCCCATAGATTTTAACAACTTATCGTGAGAATCAACAACACAACACTTCCAAAATCTTCACTATATATCCTCCATTCTTTCATGCATTTGATATAACCATTACAGACTTACTTTGCTGCTTCAATAACAAAGTAGCTAAAAATGAGTTCTCCACCACCACCCTTTAACATAACTGCACTTCTTGCAGCCTTACCTCCAAACTTATTGCCCAGCGATGCCAGCCCTAGATGGTTAAACAAGGGCGATAACGCGTGGCAGCTTGTGGCCGCTACGCTTGTGGGCCTACAGAGTGTCCCAGGACTCATAATCTTGTATGGTGGGGCTGTCAAGAAGAAATGGGCAGTTAACTCGGCTTTCATGGCTCTATATGCATTTGCAATGGTCCTCGTTTGTTGGGTTTTATGGGGTTATAGACTTTCTTTTGGGGACCAACTCATACCTATTTGGGGAAAGTTTAACGTTGCTGTGGCACAAGAGTACCTTCTTGATCAGGCGTTTATTGGAATGTTTCCAAACGCCACTATGGTGTTTTTTCAGTTTGTTTTCGCGGCAATTACTTTGATTTTGATCGCGGGGGCAGTTTTAGGACGGATGAATTTTTATGCTTGGATGTTGTTTGTTCCTCTTTGGCTAACTTTTTCTTACACGGTTGGTGCATATACAATTTGGTCTACTCATGGATGGCTAGCTACAATGGGAATAATCGACTATTCGGGTGGTTACGTCATTCATCTTTCTTCAGGAGTTGCGGGTTTCACCGCAGCTTTTTGGGTATGTGAATATATATTGTACCACAAGTACAAAATAAAAAATAAAATTAAAATCCTCCAGCGACTAGCTTGCTACTTTGCTAGAGTGCTCTTCCTAATACAACTACGACGCTTAAAAAAAGTGTAGATCGAAAGTCCATATATCGATTCTTAATTAATATACATTGTGACCCTTTTTTAATCTTGGTTTAGGTTGGTCCAAGATTGACCAAGGATAGGGAAAGATTTCCTCCAAACAACATAATTCTTATGTTAGCCGGGGCCGGCCTCTTATGGATGGGTTGGACTGGTTTCAATGGCGGTGACCCTTATTCTGCTAGCGCAGATGCTTCCTTAGCCGTTCTGAACACCCACGTGTGTGCTGCCACGAGCCTATTGACTTGGCTCATCCTTGATGTAGTGTTTTTCAAGAAAGCTTCTGTCATTGGTGCTGTTCAAGGCATGATCACTGGTCTAGTTGCCATCACCCCTGCTGCAGGTATACCTTTTTCTTTTGAGCAACAAACACTCACTCACTCACATACCTTAACTCTGTCCAGTATACATGCTTTAGAAAAATGTTAATATGAAAGAATCATACACCTTTTCTATATTTGTTATATAAAATATATTGCATTTTTATTTGTTTAGGTGTGGTGCAAGGATACTCGGCGATAATAATGGGAATTTTGTCAGGATCGATCCCATGGTTCACCATGATGGTGGTGCACAAGAGATCCAAGCTTCTCCAACAAGTCGACGACACAATGGCTGTTTTACACACGCATGCGATAGCCGGATCCCTAGGGGGCATCCTCACAGGGCTATTCTCAGACCCCCATTTGTGCTATTTGTTCTATGGAGTTCAAAACAAATACATGGGCTTTTTCGTAGGTTTGCACCGTGGAAGCTCAGAAAGTGTCCATTACGGAGTTAGACAAATGGGTGTTCAATTACTCGGTATCTTATTTGTGATCGTCCTTAACGTTGTGATGACAAGTTTAGTGTGTTTGTTCGTGCGACTACTTGTGCCGTTGAGAATGTCGGATGAGGATATGGAAATTGGAGATGAGGCGGCTCATGGGGAAGAAGCATATGCGATTTGGGGACAAGGTGAAAGGCTCGAGAACTCGAATTATAATGATATTGAGGTACCGAAGAAGCGTGGTAAGGGTTCGGTTGAGTTGACATGATCAAAAAGACCTCGTAATGACTTAGCTTAAGTTTGTTTTATCATTGACTCATTGTTGAATGCTTAAATAAAAGCTTGAAAATGTTAAAGGTGTTACTCATTTAAGAGAAATGAAATGGAGAATAATAAGTTTCGATTGTATTACTCCGCCTTTCCAAATTAATTGACAATTTAATAAAAATTATAATCGTTACTGCGTTTTTCTTTATTAGCTTTTTGATAATGATACCTTTACTAACAACTAATTTATTACTTCATTTGCAATAAAATATGTGTCCAATTCAAAATGCACATATTTTCTAGAAAGTTATTATCTATGAATAACATCTCATCCATCTTTACTCACTAAAATCTTTTTTCATATATTCTAATGGAATATAAACACTTACCTAAATTAGCGAGACACTTATTTTGAGATGGATGATGTATTGTTTTTTAAAGTTTATAATAATTTATTATTTTAAGTAAGAATAATATGGTCATCTCGATCAAACTATTCCCTGTTTAATTTCAGCACCGGAATTAAATATGAAAGATAAACTATTATACTGTGACAAAGGAAAATTTACTAATTTAGTAGTTAAAGTGAAAATCAAAGATGGAGAATTATTTTACCATTTGCATAATTTACACGTGCCCAAAACATGCGTGTTAGAAAGGGTATTCATTGGGGAGTTGATATATACAACACATAAATTACTTTATACAATAAAACTGTGCTATATTGTACTTATATTATGTGTTGTAATTATTATATATATGATGTTTGAATCAACTTTATTTGTTGTATCGATACTACCTATTCGTTTGACATAAAAAAACCTCTTATCTACACGAATTAAGTGCGCGCATTACGCACCCTTCTCTCTCCTTTATTTGTGGATTATGGATTAAACCGCTGCGCAAGTTACAGTTTTACCCTCCATCTTAATATATATTTCACAAAATATTAAATATTTTCTTATATTTTTTTTGATAAAAACAATAATAAAAATTAACCAACCCTAGATCACAAAGAACACAAATCGGTGATCCGATAATCAAACAAACTTCAATTCACCCCCAATACAGGTTGTCATATCCCACTGCTACACGTTTGAGAAAAAAAGGTGACTAATTTTGTTATTTTTGTTGTTTCAATTTTTCCCCAATTTGTTCAATTTTAGTACTGATAATTAATTCATTCATTCATTTGTGCAATCATCTCTGATTTTCAATGTGTAACATACTGCATTTATTATAATTTTTGAAATTCTTAATTGTTACCCAATTTCCATTTCCATTTTTTATTTATTATTTTGCTAAATGAGCTATAGATTTTGGAGAAATTGTAACACAGTAAATTTTATTTAAATTTGATTATGTAATAATTATTAATTTTTCTACCTAATATTCTTTTTTGTTTTGTTAATTGTATTGCAGATTGAGCTTAGATTTTGTAGAATTTGTATTGCAGTTTTTTTAATTAAAATTTAATTATGTTGTAGGTATTAAATAAATTGTGATGATAATTATTTGTCCAAAAAAATTATGGTGATTTTTTAAAAATAATGCTCATTTACCTTTTAATGTTTGTTATTTATCATCCTGTTTCATGTTTGTAATCACTTGTTTATGATCTGTTATAAGATTAAGATTATTTTATTTTTGTGTTCTCTTCTAAAAGCCTTGAGTTTCGATAGAAGGCGTGTTTAGATGTTTGTTTTGATGGTAATCATCTAATTATATTCACCCATGCTCGGTTTAAGTATTCACCCCTTTTTTGTATAATAATATGCTTATATTTTGTTTCATTTGTGGATTGTCTATTTAATGGGGAATGCCTAAATATTGTAGGTGTGGCAGGTTTCGGGTAATTTGTTCATAACTTCTAACCTAGCATGATGTTCCAAAAGGGGAGCAAAGTGGAGGTTATGAACAAGACGGAGCTGCCTACATCATGGTGTGTTGCTGAAGTTGTTTCTGGGAATAGACATACATATAATTTGAGGTATGATTGTTACCCAGGTGTTGAAAAGGTGTCTAGGGAGTTTATTAGGCCTTGTCCTCCTCGTACAAAAGATTTATGCTGTTGGGTTGCCGGTGATATTGTGGAAGTGTTTGATCATAATACATGGAAAACTGCAACAGTTTGCAGTGTTTCTGATGGAGGTCACTTTTCAACAAGGCTACATGGGTTCACCCATGAGATAAACGTCTATGAATCAAACATCAGGACGCGGCAGTCCTGGAAAGATGGGCGATGGGTTCCAATTGTAAAGGTATTTCCTTTTTTCTTACTTTATTTACATTCATCTTTCTTTTTTGGTAAAAACTTTGAGGATTTGGGCGTGATTATTGGCTTTGGAAAGGGATTAACCTTTGCTGATGTGTTTGTTTAAATTAAAAAGCTGCAAATTGCTATAAATCACAACACACGCTCACTTAATTTCTAAATTCTAATGTGATCATAGGAGTATAGGACAGTTAGGGCTTTCAGAATTCGTTGCTAAAACCACTTTACTTTTCAATATTTGTTATTTTTTGGGCAATTACTGGCAATCCAGATAAAGGCTGATGTCATTGAATGGTTTTTATAACTGTTTTCACAAGTTGGTTTGTTTATATTTTGGGTGTCCTTTTTTCGTGAAAGTTGAGTGCTTTTAAAACGGCTTCGGAAAGTTGGATGGTTTTGATGGCTGTTGGGTAGTGACCAAATTAGAAATAAAGTGAAAATTGTGTTGTTCTTTTTGCGATTTATCCGATATAAATTCCACTTTGGAGTCTTTGGTACAATCACGATAGTTATTCTTGTAGCATAAGTTATGTTTCTTCTTAGCATCTCACACCTTACCTAAATGCCAGCTACGTATTTCATGTGGCTTTTCTGAATTTTTTTCTCAATCTTATCACATCTACTCTAAATTTATATAAACCCAACATAATTTAAATTATGGGATTTGATTACGTCATTTCTTTGATTCCCGGCTATATATGTTAAAATAAGTTAATCTTTTCATAACTGATATCTTGATTTTTGTGTAGAACTGAATAGATGGTATAATGCTGTCAGACGAGTATTTTTTTATTCTATAAAATTCTGACAGATCCCACAGATTTTACTAACTTACTATAATTTAATTGAAAAGATCTCAGGAAGCTATGGAAATGTAAATGTCAGCCAGATGGCGAAACCAAATGGTCGTGGAAAGTTGGGCTTGCGGATACCAGTACCTGTTGCTGAATTCTCTGAAGAAAACGATGACGATGTACTTGTCTATATTGATGCTGGATTACAGGAGTCTCGTGTTCTCTCCTCTAAAACACTAAAAAGAGCTTCCCCCTTTAGCTCTTCTTATCTAGAAGCTTCTCCTGAAATTGCTAAAAAATCGAATGCATCCAAGAAGGAAAAGGTACATGCTTATGCTTTCTCGGAAGATAAAAAAGTGCAAGCCTCCTTTTATAATACTGTAAATGGATTTAATGAGAAAGAAAGAATATCAGAACCTAATGAATCTGATGATGACGATTGCTCTGTCGGTAGTTGTAGTATTTCTAATGATGGTCCGAATAAGTGGCCTAGTACTTGTGTTGCCATTTCAAGTGATGCAGAGTCTTATCATACTTCAAGGGATGAGGGAAATTACTATTCTACCCCTGAAGAGGGGGTAGCAGAAAGCGTTCATTGGTTAGAGTTGCATGCTTATCGATCCACTTTAGATGCATTATATGCTTCTGGACCCTTAAGTTGGGAAAAAGAAGCATTGTTGACCAATCTTCGTATCAACCTTCATATATCAAATGATGAACATTTGACAGAGTTACGGGATCTAATTTCTGTGGGAGCTGGTGTACTCGATTAGCTGTGAATAAACTTGCTTCTTTCTGATTTAAAAATCACATTGTAAGAATATATACATTTGGTAGCTTCTTCTGTCTAGTCCCCAATCTTGTCTAGGCGATAGGATTTTGTAATTAGTGACCTAATGTAACAAACTTCTACGAAGAAATGAAATGTATGTATCCGGCTGCGTCTTGCTTATTACTGATATATACTAGTTTGTTATTGTTAATGCAGATAATGTATTCATGTTTTTGTAACTCATTACATCTTTGTAGCTGCTATATTCCTATTTAAATGCATAATACCATGCAGTGCCTTCTTAAGTAGATGAACGGAAAGATATATATGCAGGTTTTACTATTCATTGTATGTATCATCTTCAGATTTTTTGGTAAACATCGGAAGATTTCAGTTTTCTTATAAGAATGTTATTGATGGACTCTCTCTATGTTGTCAGGGTCACAATTGGCAGCATCCATCTCTTGCTTCCAAAGGTCCAAACAAGATCACAGGTTCTGTGGTAATTCTCTACAGGTAGAAGTAGAACTGTATCTTGCTATTTGCCCTTTGTTGGAAAACATAAATTTTCATGACTCTTTGACCAGTCATGAATTCATGATATATCAATGACAAAATACTAGCCGAATCTTCTGTTATTTCACGTTAGCCTTGATAATGGTATCTATTTGGTTATCCATTCAAGTATTTTGTTATCCATATTACGGTTTATTTCTTTTCATTTGTTAGGTTAGTTCATCCTATCAACTAGCACTCTAGCAGTGTGGTAATCCTTGCCACTGGCAGCCTATCCATCAATCCAACTGGTTGTCGCCATGTTTATGTGGTCATGCGTTCATAACAAAATATCCAATTTCAATTTCAAGTTGCTTATTCTTTTCCCCGTTATCCATCCCGAGTTAGTAATTTATATGCATAGCATATTTTATAGAAGAAAACTCTTGATCTCTGTAATGTAATTACCAACGTCTATATGAGTATTAACTATGTTTTACTTTGTCTTGTGATATCTTGTTTTTATAAAGATAAAAATTCAACATACATCTAAATAGATCAAATGAGATGAATGTTTATTAATATTCATCAAAATGATTAAGTTTGACTTATAAAATAAAGAAAGGTTATAGTATTTAAAGTGGAAGAATCATATAGTTTAAAAGTTTATTTTTTAACTAGTTAATGTAATAATCAATGAATGCAACATTTATTGGGTTCAAGTAATAATAATCTTATAGACTTGAGAGTTTCAACGTGTAATAAATATGACCTTTAGATTGATAATAGCCCTCTTCGTGATTAGATGATAATTCAAGGGTGATCTAGAACATATCGTCAACCGTTGCATCAAATGAATCTTCTAGACATCTTTACTTTTTCCCTCCTTTTTTCTACACAAAACCAACTAACAATCAAACAAAATCTAAATCTATCATAATATCGAGAAAATTGCACTCAAATGGCTTCTTCATTGATGCGATGGATCCTAAATCCAAACAAAAACTGGCTTGCTGCTCAACACAAGAAATCTATCTCCACTCGTCTCCGAAAATATGGTTAGTTACTTCCTTGTTTCATTTCATGTTATAATTTTATATGTATTTGTGTTGTTTTTTCATGATACCATATTTATATATGTTATGAAGGTCTTCGATATGATGATCTGTATGATCCTTTGTACGATTTGGATGTTAAGGAAGCTCTAGATCGGCTGCCACGTGAGATTGTGGATGCTCGAAATCAGAGGCTGCTTCGTGCTATGGATCTTTCGATGAAGCACGAGTACCTACCTGAACAGCTTCAGGTTCTGCTTCAACTCACCTCAACTATTACTTTTGTTTGTTGTTATCAACTTTTCGTATTTATTATCAAATTGATAGTTGCAGAGTTGCTACTGTTTTTTACCTGCATACTGAAGTCTCTTTGTTTTTTTCCCACATTATCAATCGAAGCCAAATTTTGATCCTAAATCTATTTTATAATATGCTCTGTTTTAATACTTGCGTGTTCCATTTACCATAATTCCCCACCAGATCGAAATATTGTTGTTAGAGGTACTAAACATACTGCATTTACTTTTACCTTGATTTGCTCCTAACAGAAAAACAGTTTGAAGTTGATGAATGACATACCACCTGTTTTAAAGTCCTATATATGTGAACGTATATTTGTGTATTTGGTACTTTCTATGCAGGCACAACAAACACCATTTAGAAGCTATCTTCAAGAGATGCTAGCTCTTGTAAGTTTATTAACATATATAGATTAAATTAAATTAACCTTGCATATATTACTACTTACTAAGGTAATTTAAATATTGTGATTTTTGAGGTACCATTTCTAATATCTTTGTAGAGGTGGCAATACGGGTAGGTGAGTGGGTCAGACAGGTTTTGTAATGGTTTAAAACGAGTTTGTGTCAAAACGGGTGATCTTAAGTAGGGTGAATATGGATATGTGCTTGCTATTTATTTCTTCCCTACCTTCTTTTTTTTCATTGTCTTGTTTTTGAAAGCTTGAGATGAAAATTGGTATCTACCCTTTTGTTTGCAGGTAGAGAGGGAGAGAGCAGAGCGCGAAGCTTTAGGAGCTTTGCCTTTATACCAACGAACTATTCCTTAACTAAGCTGTTAGGATGATATCAAGTGACAGAGTGTTGAAGTGTGTTTTTTGTTATTATGCTTTCTCTGTACAAACTTAGTTATGTAATGCTGGTTGCACTTATGTGATACAACGGCTATATCCTTTGAATTCGTTATGGCTGCGGTAGAGCTGTCTAGTGGTAATGTTATCTATATATGGCAATGAAGTAATATGTATCATATTCTAATTATCGCATACCAGAAATTAGAAAAATTATCTTTAAGGTGGCTTGGTGGTAAGGTGTTTTGATGTCCTCACAAAAGGTTTCATGTTAGAACTTCACCAGATAAACATCTTGTGAGTGGCCTGAAAAGGAGTCCGAAAGAGGATATTCCGATTAAGATGTGTACATCTAAGTCAAAAAAAGATGTACTTAGCCAATTAACACGAATAACCTTTGACAGGTAGAATCGACTCCTGCATTTAAGTAGAAACTAGAAACTAAGTAAACATATGTATACGTACAACATTAGTCTATAATATTATGATTCTTGAAGTCAACCTACTACAGAATTCATGTAGATGAATGGATCCCAATTTGAACTATTGGTTGCTCCTTTGATGCCACCACCACCCCAACCATTGTCATGTTCCGGCCAAACTGCGGTTGACATCATGCCAACCGCTGCCTGGCTAGTTTCTCCAACCGAAATTGGCCACAAAGAGTCCATTATCTTGGTATCGAAAATACTACTCAGGACGTCCACCACTTGCTCATTAGGAGCCTGCCATGCAACCATTTCTGACGGTGGTAAAGGCTCATAACACCGGTTTTGCCATCGTTCATCATCAAAATCATTTGGTTTGTGATCCATTATGGGTACAACAACTGGGGAAGATTTTTTTCTCTTCACACCAACATTGTGTTTCGCCGCGTGAAAACCTAATCTTTTTCCTTTATTTGTCTCGTCTCTTGGGGCGAATAATTTCGCCTTCAATGCTCCCAAAAGACCGTCCTCTGGATCCATGGATCGACAAGCTTCCTCAAATGAAAACGGCTCAGCATTTTCAGGCAAACATTGTAGGGAATTATCCTCGGTATCAGGCAGTTCAAAGTTGGTCCGGGCATTAACTCCACGTAATGACCGGGCAGCAGCATCATACGCCCGTGCAGCATCCTCAGCCGTGTCAAAAGTTCCAAGCCACAATCGAACTTTCTGCAACGAATCCTTGATCTCGGCCACCCATCTCCCAGACGGCCGCTGTCGGACGCCCACGAATCGTGGATGTCCTCTAGAGTTTGACCCCTTCTTCCTTCCCTTAACTCCTGTGTCAATTTCCGTATTAGGCATGATCAGATCTTTTATGTGATAGAAATGGGGAGTAAATTGGTACTTAAAATTGAAAATTTAAGCCGTAGGTATCTTAGCATTTTAGATGTAGACAAATTATAAAAAGTCATGCATGACATTGTTTGGAGATAATATTGCAGGCCGAATAGATTATATCGTCATTAACAATATATTTAAGAATTGTACGGTGTCCCTCTCATAAATAATTGTGATTAGATTAAGTACCGATGGTGCGTTTGGTACGCAAAACTTCTTCTGTTATTTTTCTAGGAAAATCAATCAATTAAAAAGTGTGTTCAAGTTGGTTTTTCAATATTGTAAAAAATGAACGCTCTATTCTATTAAATTTGAATGCATTTTCTAAGTTTCTACTACTTTCAAAAAAGAACGTGTAACTTCATTAAAAACTTACGTTTCGTAATTAAACACATCCTAAACTACTCCTAATACACACCTCGTATAAAAAATTATATATTTCACATATCAATCATTTTATTAAATATTGCATCGTTATCATATTATTAGATATATAGATATCTTATATTATTGTTGTCACCTATGTCTTACCGCAATAAGTCACCATCATCGTCCATCTACTCATGCAAAACACCACAAGAAAAAAAATACAAAAACTTTGGAACTTTCCCATAAGTTATAAACAAGAAAATCATTAGGTCAATGAGTCAAGATAATTTTTAATTTTACTGTATAGTGTAAAACAAAATATAGTAGGTTAGGCATGCACCGGTTTAACGGTAATAACAAACATTATGCACCACTGGTATTTGTCCGTTATGGTTAGTCGATATTGATAACCGTTGGTAATGTAATTTTAATCTATAGTATCCCACCTGATTTTCTAAGTTATTTACTTATTTTGTACGTAGTATTTTAATCCCTTTTTATAATCCAAATGAAGATAAGTGATCCAATTCAAGATAATCTTTATCTTTATATATATATAAAACAGAATACCATGAAGGATTAAGGACCCTTTGATGGGTTCATCTCTTAAGATCTAACGGTGTATATTAAATTATCATAATTACACTTTTCTCGCCCAATCAATATATCAATTACAAAATAAGTATTAATTTAATTATTAATTAATATAAAATAACGCAGTCAAATTTAGTGAACATAAATTCAATTACTCAAGTGTTTTCCAAATCCCTGAGTAATTATTTATGTATCTCAAGTAATATTATATTTATTTTATAGTTTTCTCTACTTTTGCAAAGTTATTCATTTTGTTGTTCAATATTAATATTAAACTTTGATGCCCACATTCATTTCATTAAACCCATCTTTTTTAAAAATGTATTGTCATTACATTTTAACATATACGGGGCAATAAGACCATTATAATAACAGTGAAAGGTCCAATTATTATTCGAAAACAGGCAAAAAAAAATCATTATAATAACAGTGAAAGGTCCGATTATTATTTGAAAATGAGCCAAAAAAATTTATTATGAAACAAGGCAATCAAATTTAGTAAACAGAAATTCGATTCTTCAAATTTTAAAAATATCTTCAAGTGTTTTTCGAATCCTTTAAGTTAATATTTATATGATAGACTTCTAAGAACATCAAAGACTCCCATATCTTAAAAGATTTTAATATATATAACTATATATATATATATATATATATATATATATATATATATATATATATATATATATATATATAACAGAATACCATGGATGATTTTGGACCCTTCGATGGGTTCCTCTCTTAAGATCTAATGGTGTATATTAAATTATCATAATTAAACTTTCCTCCTTCAATCAATATATCAATTACAAAATAAGTATTATTTTAATTATTAATTAATATAAAACAACGCAGTCAAATTTAGTGAACATAAATTCAATTCCTCAAGTATTTTCCAAATCCTTGAGTAATTATTTATGTATCTCAAGTAATATTATATCTATTTTATAGTTTTCCCTACTTTTGCAAAATTATTAATTTTGTTGTTCACTATTAATATTAAACATTGATGCACATATTCATTTCATTAAACCCATATTTTTTAAAAATGTATTTTTATTACATCTTAACATATACGGGCCAATAAGACCATTATAATAACAGTGAAAAGTCCAATTATTATTCGAAAATAGGCAAAAAAAATATTATAGTTTTTTCTACTTTTGCAATTTACTAATTTTTGTTAAATGTATCAATAAGACCATTATAATAACAGTGAAAGGTCCAATTATTATTGGAAAATGAGCCAAAAAATTATTATGAAACAAGGCAGTCAAATTTAGTAAACATAAATTCGATTCTTCAAATTTTAAAAATATCTTCAAGTGTTTTTCGAATCCTTTAAGTTATTATTTATATGATAGACTTCTAAGAACATCAAAGACTACCATATCTTAAAAGATTTTAATTTAATTCAAGACTTTGAATCAATCTGTTTTTTCATCAATTCATTCAAATAACGTTTTCGTTTCTTTAGAATTTATTAGATTCTAATCAATTCAATTACATCTTTTGACGTTGATTATTATATCATATTGATTGGTTAAATATTAAAACGCCATGCAAAAAGAGAACCATCTCTCCCACCCGGTTGCAACTTTTATAACACATATGATTTATTTACTTTCGGCTCTCGATACTGAACATTAAATAACTTTAGCTTTTGTAGCTTTCGTTTCATTTTATTTGAACTTATATAATGCAACTAATTCAATCGTGGTTACAAAGACAACAAACGAGATTACACATAATAATTTAACAAACCCGCGTTGTCGCGGGTTTTTCACCTAGTAGTATAATATATATCATGAATGACGATCAATGTCATTATTTTTTTAAAAAGAATTAAATTAATAATAAAGATTTTTATGATTGTATCATCATTACATACTTTAGAATATTTATTAGGAAATTGATAAAAAAAGCTCTAAGGGCTTCTTTTAACATGCATAAGAATTTATACATTCCAAATTTGTCTCTTAAATTTTCAATTCGTCCCCTTGAATTTAATTAAAGTACAATTTTTTATGCATGTTTGAATAACTTAACCAAAGCCCTTAGGGCTCTTGTTAACAATACCCTATTTATTATCGCCTCCATTAACATACAAGAAAGATGTATATTACCCACAAATACTAATTTGTGGGTATACACCCATTAATTAACTACAGTTGACAATTACGAGTGTTGATGAAAAGTACCCTCGAATTACCCACGCATTTTCCCATTTATTACCCAATGAATTATTTTTTGAGGCTAAACTGTGACTAAACCAAAGAGTTCAAAATATTAGACACGGATTACCCACGAATTAAGTTATCATGGGTAAAAATATGGGTAAAATTGTGGGTAAATGTAATGAGACGCACAAATAACACACGACATTTTATGTCGTGGGTGATATTTCGTGGGTAATTTGTGGGGACATAAATAGCCACAATTTCACCCACACTTCGTTTCCAAGGGTATTTTGCTATGTCATGATTTTTGTGAGAAATTCATATGTAAATATATAACTCACCACTTTACCCACGTCCTACTTTCGTGAATATTTTATGTTGATTAATATTTTCTGGGTAAATTGTGGGTATAGATATACCCATGACTATTCATGTTACGTGTGTATTTTATTGTGTGTAATTTTATAAGTAATTCATGGCTAAATATATACCCACAATGTTACCCGGTTTGTTTTGTGGTAATTTTGGTGTTGCCAATTTTTTTGTAGGTATATCGAGGGTAAAAATAAAACCATGACTCGATTCAAGTCATTTTTTTGCAAGTATTTAATTGTGATCAATTTTTATGTTTAGGTTGTGGAAGACTATATAATGAGAATGAATATAATGAGAATGAAGAGAAGAATTTTCAAAGTTTCATTTTTATGTCCTCCATTTTTTTTAATATTGTACACTACTCCCCCTACTTTCTTCCTCACCACCTCTTCCCTCCACCACCCACCACTAGCTGTTGCCATTAGCTACTGCTACCCGCCGCCACCAGCTGTTGCCACCGACCGTCGTTGGTCGTCAGAATTTATTTTTTTTCAATTTTTTTTTTAATTTTTATTTTTTTCCATAAATTTTTTCTAAGTTTTTTTTACATATTATCACTTTGTACTGCATTTTTATTAGGATTATACTGCAGTTTATTATTTTTATTGCATTTTGTATATATATGTTTACTAGATATTGTTCATTTTTTACTCCATTTTGTATTTTACACATTATTCTGTTGATGTTTTACTGCATTTTATTCATACACCTCAATCTAATATATATTGTTTGTCTTCTACTGCATTTTAAGTTATTAATAATATATTTTGTACTGTATTGTGTTAAAATTACACTACACTGCATTTTATTATTACTGCATTTTGAATATATTTCATATTGTTTATTTTTTACTGCATATTATATTATACTAGAGGTGACAATTTTAGACCCATTGGTTAATTATGGGTCAATTTGGTTAATTTTTAGGAGGGGATGAGTTTGTTGGGTCTCCTCCCCATTTTTTGGATGGGTCTATATGGGTTTTTCAATATAACCTATAATTGTGTAGCAATTAACCAACCGGTTTGGATGGGTCTAGCGGGTAATTTTTTTTCCACCTCATTTTATTTTTTTCATTTTTCACTCAAATAAAAAAAAAGTTTGGTGAACCCGATGACCCGACCCGAGACCCATTTGACCCGGACCCGTTTAGACCCATCTTTCTAAATGACCCATCTAGACCCGAGACCCGACCCGACCCGACCCATTCATTTTGCCACCTCTATATTATACATATGATCCATTTTTACGGCAACGGGTTTGGATGGGTCTAGCGGGTAATTTTTTTTTCCACTTCATTTCATTTTTCATTCAAATAAAAAAAAAGTTTGGTGAACCCGATGACCCGACCCGACCCGAGACCCATTTGACCCGGACCCGTTTAGACCCATCTTTCTAAATGACCCATCTAGACCCAAACCCATCTAGACCCGAGACCCGACCCGACCCGACTCATTCATTTTGCCACATCTATATTATATATATAATCCATTTTTACGGCAACGGGTTTGGTTGGATCTAGCGGGTAATTTTTTTTCCACCTCATTTCATTTTTCACTCAAATAAAAAAAAAGTTTGGTGAACTCGATGACCCGACCCGACCCGAGACCCATTTGACTCGGACCCGTTTAGACCCATCTTTCTAAATGACCCATCTAGACCCAAACCCATCTAGACCCGAGATCCGACCCGATCCGACCCATTCATTTTGCCACCTCTATATTATACATATGATCCATTTTTACGGCATTTTGTATGAAAGTATAATACGTAATGCTGTTTTTACAGCATTTTGCATATATTAATTTAGTATACATTGTTCGCTTTTTACTGCATTTTATATTATACATAATATTTTACTGCATTTTATTATTTAAACTGCATTTTATATTATACATATTCTATTTTTACTGTATTTTGTTATTTTTACTTCATTTTGTTATTTTTACTACATTTTTCATATATTTCATTTATTATATATTGTTTGTTAATCACAACATTTTGTATTATACATATTATCTATTTATACTGCATTTTCTCTTTTTACTGCATTTTATATTATATATAATATCCATTTGTACGGTATTTTGTTGACCTAGGGTATAGAATAAGCGGTAAAATATATAAAAGTTTTAGTGAATTAACAATAATATACAAAATACGGTGAAAAAACGTATATAGGTTTATTTAAAATGTAGTAGGAAAATGAATACTATATATAGCAAAAAAAATTGAATTTTTTTTTTTTGAAAATTTCTTTTGGAAAAAATTATTTTTGGTGGCGATCGCAGGTGGCTGGCGTTAGCCAAGTGGTGGCATCAGGTGGTGGGGTGGTGGTAGGTGGGGTTGGGGAAGAAGAAGGTAGGAGGGGGAAGAAAATAACGTGGAGGAGTTAAAATGTAAAAATCTAATTAGTGGAAGGATGAAGGATGAAATTAATGTTATGTTTTTTTTTTTGTCAACTAATACCTTTATTTTTTAGAGTGTCACACCCCCCAAATTCGTTAATCGTGGTTAGCGGAAGCATTAGTGTAGTCGGGGGCGCTGACGTAAACGTAGGACAAACACTCATATCAGAGCATATGATTATCGCAGAACATGTATATATTATAACGACCTGAATTTAAAAATATGGGTTCTCAAAAAAATTTCTTTAATAATAAATCACAAATGCGAAAACGTCCCAATTAATAATAATAAATACCAACTAAACGGTTGGTTCATCAAAGTTCAGGCGTTATACGTCTTATCATCACAATAGTAAAAGATTACCCAAATGTCTATTGTTTGCATTACATGCATAATAATCTAAACAAAAATAAGCTAAGGCTTTATAGACAATCTTGGCTACTCTTATTAGCTACCCGCCTCGCTCATCTATCCTCCAGAAGTTCCTAACCTGCACGGTGTACACAATCGAGCAAGTAGAAAAACAAGTGTCAGCTAATTAAAGCTGAGTAAGATAACGGGTTAGTTATAAAACTAGTCCAATTAAAACATCAATTATAAAATCCTTTACAATCAGCATAACAAATAAGTTATAAGGATTCATTTACATCGAGAAAGCATAGCAAGGAATCATCAAACAAAATCCTAAAGCTGTGCCTACTTCATCTTTCTCAACTCTTATCATTAATTCATCTATCATCTTTATCTTTTCATTAATTCATCTGTTATTCTTTTCATCTGTTTCATCCGTTCGTCAAAGACGAAATACCGACTTGATGAGATGCAACAAATGCAACCCATCGTTGTCGTTTAGGAATGAGTCCTCTCTCAGATTTGCCTATTCCCGGAGCAAGTACCACATGTGATTGGCTAACAGCCAAGTACCGCTCAACCCGTCCGGACATTGTGTAGAGTATCCGGTAAACATCTGCACGAGCCCCGTTCTCGCGATTTGGATCCATCGGGGAAATCCACTTTAAGTTCTCATATTATTCATCTTTTCATCTAGCATCAAATAATAGGGCCCCTAATCGTGCATCGTGTCTAGCGCATCATGGATCATCATCTAGTGTGACTATCATCAATCATGTAGTATAAGTATCATATTGAATCATGGCATAGTATACTACCCATAATCCCGTCCCACATTTATAAATAAAGTTTCCCTTGTACCCACATGAATCCCAATTTAATCAAGCACAATAATATATAACTTAATCAAATAAGTCAACTTAGAAACTCTATTAGTTTTGACTGTGTACCCGGTTTTCGCAAACATTATCTTACCTCAACTCGAGTACCAATCCAATAAAATTTAGTCCTCTTCGGAAGCTTGATCACCTATATAATATTAATTATAAAGACACTATTACTAAAATTTAACATGTTTGATCACATAGTTAAAATGCATGATTGTATCCTAAACCCCTTGCTTCGATCCAAATATATATATATATATAGTCTGGCAAGTTAAGTACTTCGTAGCCTTGACATATAAAACAAGATACTGGTGTAGATCAAATTAATGCCATCAAATTAGTCTTTTAATCTCTACAAATTCCTAGCATACAATTTGTGATATTTAATCTACGCACAAAGATACATCAATTAAAATAATACTTACCACATCATAAGCTCACTAAATAACTAATATAATAATGTTTCTGTTTGTGTGCTTGCATGACCATTGAAGTAAAAGAAAATATGATATAAACTTATTCGATCAATTTGCTAGCTAAACGTTGGAACAATGGTGTCAATGCTTTGAAGTAATAATCAAACACCTAAAAGCTTCTAGTGTTCCAAGTTAACAATTTCAAAGATGTATACCTTATTTTAATAGTATTAAGAGTAGTCTTACTGCTTGCTTTGAAGTAAAGGCAGTGGCTTCAGCTTTTCTTTATTCTATCAAGAGAGTAAAGCTACGTATCTGGTAGTAACATTACTTACTTATATTGTGTCTATTTCTTTCTTCATCGATAATTAATTTATCTATTCCCAGTTTCTTCCTAACATCACAGTTATATATATCTACACCTAGAATCAGAATTCATCTCATCACGTTCATGTAGTTTTCGATAACATTCTGTCAAAAACATGCATTCCTATGCACTTCAAAATTTTAACAAATAACAATACATGTATTCTCATATTTTTAATATAATCAAACATCTCATCAATCATATCTAATCTATATGAAAGCTCTACAAAATTAATTAAAACACAATAACAAAATAGATAATCACCTCCAAGAAAATATATTCACTTGCCTAATGCTTCAAGATGTATTGGAACCTCTCCTTTCTTTCTCTTTGTCTCAGATCAAATACGTATGCAGGAAAAATAGGCTAGGGTTATTAGTTCTTTGACTAATTAATACTAATATTTACTAAATAAGTCCCTCAACTTCCCAAAACATTCAACTAGTCAAAGGCCCACAATCTAATTGTAACTTAAGTCCTAATCATACATTCTTAATAGTAATAATAGAATACTTAAATAATCATCAATTAAATAAATGATCATAAATAATTTTAGGATGTTACATATATTAAGATGCCATAAATATATGTTTACAAAAGCTTACGATTCATCAAATCGTAGAAGTGGGACTATAGTTAAAGTTTTACAAAAGTGGATTTCGTAAATATGACTAAAAACATATTAGTTATACAAAAGAAATCCCATTGTTTCAAAAGATAGCATCCTAAATTCATCGAGGGTCGCCTAATCCCGTATGTGTGCAGTCTTACTGGTGCTGCCAGTTACCTGAAAAACATAGTAGAAAGTCAACAAAATTGTTGAGTGAATGCACATGTTTTTTAAGTGTTTGTAGGAAAGTTCGTATCCAAAATGTGTTGGTAGGAAACCATGTATCCTATAATAAGATTTGTAGGAAAGTAAGTATCTTAAAATATGTTCGTAAGAAAGTAAGTATCTTAATCGAAAGTATTTGTAGGAAAATATGTATCCTAAATAAGTTTGTTCCAAAATTGTAGGGAGAGTAAGCGTCCCTTGATCCAAGTCGATCAGTAGGCACTGATCCAAGTCAGTAGGATCCAATACCCAAGTCCGTAGGGTCCAAAAATGTAGGGAGAGTAAGTGTCACTCGATCCAAGTCCGTAGGATCTGATCCAAGTCAGTAGGATCCAACACCCAAGTTCGTAGGGTGCAAAATAGTATAAAATGTTGTTTCATAAGTAACAATTCGTATAAAAGCCTAAAGGCATTTTATAAATAGTTTACAATCATAGTATGAAAACATTCATAAATATAGTTCAAAAGTACTCAACCTATTGAGTAAAACATGTATACACTCCATAATCAATAGTTATAAATATAAAGCATGAAAGCATTTATAGATTGTAGCATACAGTAGTACAACATTTGCTATGTTTTTCACCCCTGAGTTCAAAAGTAGTAAAACAGTAAACGTAGGGGCTGTGAACTCACATGTGGGTGCTAGCATCTCTAATGTAATTATGTTTCAAGTCGATAATCTCCTAACGTCCTAAACGTATGAAATTATAAGCGTAAGTAAGTGGATGTCCTAGTTGAATATCCATGCTAGTGTTCATTCAACTAGATATGTCCAAAGTATTCGTTTGTCATTTAGGTTTGTAGTTTTTGAAAACATGTACGGACAGTTGGTGACGGTTTGTAATAATAATTCAAAAGCATTATTATTATATATTTCATTGTATATTTATATAAGTATATGTGTTTGCGCGTTCAAGTAGTACCGTATAAAGTTCGGTTGTTGTAAGTGTTCAACACATAGTGTAAGCGTCCAAGGGGCAGAGCCCCTGGCTGGGGTCGAGCTGCCAGGTCAGCTTGGAAAATCAATATTTCTGTTTACATTCCTTTAATAAAAACGCATCGAGAATTTAAATTCGGAGTATCATTTTGGTTACGCGAATCTGACCCGCAGGTCAGTTCGCAGAGTCAGCTTGCAAGACATGGTTGATTCGCAAGTCTCGTCTCGCAGCGCAACTCAGTTCACAGTGCCAGTTCAATTCGCAGGCCAGGTCGGTTCGCAGGTTAGGTCGGTTCGCAGGACTCGATTCGCAACGCAAGGTGCGAACTGAAGTTGAATCGTGCGAGTTGAGTTTGATGTGCGAACTGAGAGCCAGCTCAGTTCGCAGATTTGGCTGTTCGAAGGTTTTAATTTTTAAAACGCAAATCGGTTTGGATTTTGGACAATTTTAGTTGAATGAGCACTATAACATGATTATAAACCTATTACAAGTAATTTTTGCAAGTAAAAGTGAAGTTTTCTTACAAATGGTTCTTGATGGATTGTGATGGGTTTTTGAGCTTGATTTTGTTGTTGATCATTGATGTCCGATTATGATGATTTTTGATGGTGGTGGTGGTGGCTTGATATCGCGTAAAAAGTCACGTTTTTACCATCGATATCTCTCTCATTCTAGAACAATACTTGGCATTTAGACTCAAATAATACACAAATCAATAAAAATTTGCCAAGAAGGTCAAAATGAAGTTGCACGAGAAAAATCAAGCAAAATGAACGAAAAATGAAGATTCCACACAGTTGAAGATTCAAGGCATCCGAGACAAGTTTTGACATAAAGTACCCAACACTAAGATTTATCTTATCAAAGATATTCGTTTTCAAAATACGAATCTAACAGAAGAAGAATCAACAAAAACGGATGAAGAACGAAGATTCTACGTACACCGGAAGATTCAAACGATTCGCATGAGACATCTAAAGATTAGAGATATTTTTCAGGGATTTCTTTCCATCAAAGTCTTCATTTTTGAAAAACGAATCCAACGCAAAAAGAATCGACAAAAACGGACGCATAACGAAGAAGATACGCGCGAATCAAGAAACGAGCAAAAGACAGCGAATGGGGACGGCAGCATGCTGGCCGCCGCCGGCCACCATGTAGCCGCTACTGGCCACCATGGTGTTGGCGCCAGCTGCCCTACCCCCGTCCGCCGGCCGCTTTTTCATCCTTGCTCGTAGTCGCCTGGTACATGTGCTAGACCTTTTCCGCAACTTTAGGGTACACGTGCTAGACCTTTTCACGCTTTAGGGTACATGTGGTAGCAACTTTACCACCTTTTGATAACATGTGCTCCTAGTTGCTAAAGTGCACCAAATTTAAAGTATAAATAGGTGCATTTGGTTCATTTGAAAGACACACCACAACACACCTTCCTAGCTTATTTTCTCTCACTCTAGAAATAAGCTCCAACTTTCTCACTCTACATTCTTTCTCTAGATTAGTTTTAACTAGTATTTAAACTAGTTTAGGAGTTTAATTAGGAATAGAAGGAAAGTGCGGAACGCATTAATCTTCGGTGTACGCTCAGAATTGTGTCAATTAATTCAAGTATATTCTCTCTCACATTTAATCATATTTCTTTCTATCCTTGTCTATCTTAATTAATTACGTTTATATTGATTATGCTAGATTTAGTTATTGAGTATACTTGTTGTGTTTTCTTGTGATGTAGTTAGTAAATTATGGGATGATTTATAATTAAATATTAAAGATCGGTAGTATTGCTTTGATCGTCTTATTACATGTTCTTGTTTGATTGTTGCCTTAGGATCATCATAGTAGTAAAATATAAATGGTCTTAATTATCGTAAAGTAATATGACGGCCCCTATTCGACTGTTACTCAATATAGTACAGGAAACACTTCAAGGTGGAGTACAAATGTATGGAAGTCGAGGAATGATTGAAGGTAGTCATATTACGAAACGGTACAATATTACGAAGTAATATGACGGCCCCTATTTGACTGTTATTCGATATAGTACTGGAAACACTTCAAGGTGGAGTACAAATGTATGGAAGTCGAGTAACGACCCAAGCTAGTTATATTACGGACTAATATATAAAATGAGAAACCTAGTTTAATTAACCTTTCTAAATAGACTTTTAAACTTAAAATTAATCTAATTGCCTTTCCACCAATAAACGTGATTACAACACCTTTTTAACGACGTCCAATTGAAAGGTAGTCAGTCATCTGTGTCAATATAATTTGTCAAGGGTATGAATCTATGGAACCGTAAAGCTATATGGGGGATTATCGTAGGACAAGACATGACCAAGGTTTGAAGCGGCGGAATGACTTTAAGTGAGGAACGTTGTGGATAATTAGGGGATTTATTGGGTATTCTTAAGCAAGGGCTGGTTTAAAGTCATAAATGAACTTTTTAAATATACGAATGTGTTAGGATGACGAGGAATCGTTATATGATTCAGTTTTGTCTAGTACCCTTAAGTTTTGTTCCCGTTCATATGAAAGTATTATTAAACCATACTTAAGATTTTGCTTATATTCTAATACTTTGTGATGTTACCATAACATAGCTTCCGGTGTGACATGCTACTGGAATTTTAATTAGTAGGGAATCTAGTGTTTACATCACACGTATCCAAGAGTAACAAATAACAAATATCTTTTAAGACAGTTTCTCCAAACATTATCCCATAACTTAATTAACGAAATCTCAGTAAACACTATCTTTATTTTATCTGCTTTACGTTTTATTTTTATTTCACTTTTATTTATTAAATTGCCTAAATTAGTTAATATAAAAACGAAAACACCAACTATTTTATAGACCCTTCATTAGTTTGAAAGCCATCATCTGCCACGTCTTAGTTTCAATTCCGTCGGTTTGAAGAACGACTCTAGGTCATACCTACCACTTGCTCCCCTTAGGATTAACATTGTTAGGGAAAACTTAGGCCCCGCAATTACATATTTTAAAACACCCACTGATGCCCGTCGCCAGTAGCCGGTGCAACAACAAGGGAAAAATCCTTACCGACCGCTGGTGAGCCATCATGGCTGTTACTGTTGTGGTGTTGTAGTGAGAGAGAAAGAGATCGAGATTTAGAGAAAGAGAGAGATGAGAGAATTTTGGGTGTGGGTGTGTGTGAAAATGAGATGAAGTAAAGAAGAAAATGAAGTAAAAAGAGGGGGAATGGGTGGATCGGTTTGGGTTCGTGGGTTTGAGCTGACCCATTTGGGTCTCGGGTTCGTGGGTTCTTGTTTCCCTATTTTGTGTTACCACTCGTAGTCGGTTACGTTTTAAGCAAAACATAATACGTTTTTGAATAATTTAGTATAATCCAAGTATATATGTTTATTCTTAATAATACACATTATTTTGTTACCACTCGTAGTCCATTTTATATGTTATAAGTGCCGGGTTCCACCCGAGTTGTTATCGCGCGATTTTAAATTAACCGCATACGTGTGTATATATATAAAAATATACAGAAAGTTGCACCCATTTAGTCTAACACTAAACTAATTACGTGATATTTTAATGTGATTAGGCACAAATAATTGTCCTAATTTACCGGGTGTCACATAAAGTAATTACAAAATTGTCATCCCTTATAACCATTGATTCAACCCAAAAAATCATCCAATGGCCACAAATAAATTTTCTCATCCTTCTCCTCAAATGACCATTCCATATGATCCTCAATCTATAAAGTGTTGACTTTTAATAATACTGGTATGATTAAAAATTCATTTTATAATTAATCTTATATATAGAATTTGAAAATGGTTGTTTTGACTGTTTAATAAGAATGTGTTAAGTTATTTGTTGTTACAGGTTTTGAACAAAATAAAAATAAATTATATATAAAAGTTATGTTGGTGATAGATATAAGTATAGGGATTTCATTAATATATAAATTTGTACATGCATATATAGATTGTATTTTAATCAATTTCATGGTCAATCTCAAAAATACATACCACAAGGTACTACTAATGTATGTCTTAAATTCTCATTTACATCTTTTAGAATTTTTATTATCATTTTTCATATGTTTATATTGAATTTAGTTTGAAAGTATTAATCCTTTTTGAAGTTATTTTTTTTTTATTTATAAATTTTTGCATTATTCGATTATTTTAAGGGTTAAAGCTGCGGATCGCCCCTGTACTTACTTTTTTGTTCCGAGGTCACCCACGTACCCATTTTATTACCGATATCATCCACCAACTTTCAAATTATGTGTTCATGTCACCCATTAATTTGTTATTTACCGGAAACATTTTGCGAACCCTGACGTGGCCTGTCCATGTCATATATTTTAATGACGTGGCAGCCACGTGATAGACTATATGACACATCATTCGGCCATGTTGTCATGTTTGTCTTTAAAAGCAAATATATAACCATAATCGCGAAATTGGTATATTGTCTGTAAGCTTCAACCGCAACAATGTCAACATCTTCTTCAACCTCCAGTTGATACACTCCAAATGGTGTATGTTTATGTGAAAAGCCCCTTCCTTTAAAGAAACGAACGTCGTGGACGTCCACCAACCCTGCTCGAAGGTTTTTAACTTGCCCCAATTCCATTGTAAGTTTAGTTATGTAAGTTTTAAGCAACTCAATTTCATGAAAATGTTTTAAATTTCATGCAATTTTATCAGTCTCCAGGGAAGAAGAAGTGCAAAGCTTTCGACTGGATTGATGTTGAATTGGATAACGATTGGTACAAAGCAAACTTATACGAGTTGTATTCATGTTTAAACCGAGACCAGAAAGATGGTTTTTATCAGATCATGAAGTTTAGAGAAATGTACACTAATTTGGAAGGTGAATTTGAGTTGTACAGGAGTGAAATGGAAGCATCTACGGTCTACTACAAACTGAAGTGGAGAAGAACAAGGCAAATGCAAATTTTTACATGAAATTTTGTGGTGTTCTAGTGTTTTTTATTGCAATTGTGTGGCTATTTTGAATTACCCTTATGAATTTGAATTTGGTAGATGATGTAGTTGCAGTAGTAATGTATGCAACTACCCTTTTGAATTTGGTAGATGTAGTTGCAGTAGTAATGTATGCAACTACCCTTTTGTTTAATGTAGTAGTAATGTAGCCTTGTAATGAATGAACTTGGTTCCTTTGTTTAATGCAAGTTTGTGTACCTTTGTTTAATGCCAGTTGTTTTACCTTTGTAAAATATACGGACACCACCCACATGATATGTTACAGAAAGTAAAGTTTTTTTGACCCAATTATGTGGACCACTTCCCTGACTTTTGATACAATCCATACATGTTTTTTGACAAATTCAACACTAGAAATACATATAATGCACAATAAGATAAGATAAGTAGGTCCATTGCATACATCAAAAGGGGGACCAATACATAGTTAATGGTGATTACAAAGTTCAAAAGATACCAATATTCCTTCTACATAAGTTCATTACCACACACATACCCCAAAAGATAACATCATATTGCATAAGTTCATTACCATAAACATAAAACCTAAAACCAAAGTTAACTCACTTCTGAGATCCAGATCCAGAACCACCAGCACCATTTCATTCATTATCCAACACTAGTGGCCTATCTAAACTTAAACCAGTGCCATACTTGTCAGTCTTATAATTGCATACCTTGTGACCATCTGAAATGATAGTGAAATAAGCCCCATTGTATAAGTTGAGATCCTCACCTAGTGCTGCTAGAAACCAACACCAATTGTCTCTATTTTCCGCATTAACTACTGCCCAGGCTATATGATACATCTAATTATTTGCATCTCTGCCCATAGTTGTAAGTATTTCATCTTTAACTGTTGACTTTAGAAAGCATCCATCTAACCCAATCACTCTTCTACAGTTACCATTCCACCCATCCTCTATGCCTTTGAAACAAATGTACATTCTGTAGAAATAAACCGACCCATTATCCTTCTCATCAACTTCCAACTTTACATTAGAACTCGGATTACTTTTTAAAATTGCATCAGCATAATCCCTTAACCTTCCATAATGTTCCTTCAAGCCTCCTTCATGATCAAATATAGCTCTATGCTTAGCTCTCTTGCACATGCCTATACTAACATTGATAAGAAAATGTTTTTTGATATCAGCTTGCATACCTCGATATGTTAATTTGGGATTCTCAATTATCTCCTTTGCATACTGCTTAGCAACCAATTTAAAACTGACTAGTGGTTGCAAATCAAAGTTCCTAACACATTCATGTGTTGGAATTAATGATTTGATCTGGAATGATTCCTCAGATTGCATCCAGGATGCCCAAAGCCTAAAAGGACATTCATGCTTCTTACCTGTCACTTTCTTCTTGAGTTTAACCGGAGTGCCCTTCTTTTTTTGGGTTACCTTTTTCTTTGGAGTCACTTTTTTCTTTGGAGTTACTTGTTTCTTTGGTGACACAACTTTCTTTCGGGTTGTTTCTTTGTTTCCACTCAGACTACCTTGTTCACTACTTTCTCCCTTTTCTTGTGATAGTGCCTCAGCTAGCAACCTTGCTAGCCTTTTTTTTTCCTATTCCCAGATGCACATCTACCATCCTCTACACATCTATCACACTTTACTAGCAAACCTCTCCAATCATTCTTCTTATACCATAACAGATATCCATGAGCCACACCATAGTTAATCATACATTGCTTTAGCTGCTCTGGATTTGCAAACCTCATGCCAAGAATAGGTTTCATATCCTTCCAGTCTAAAAAAGGATTATGTATTGGGTAAGTAATTTCAGGATTTATCTTAGACTGCTCATCTATTTCCTCTTCTAAAACCTCAAACTCATTCAATGTGTCACCAGTCCTATGAGGGTCTAGAGGATCATATATTATATTCTCATCAAAAGAACTTATGAAATTACCATTACACAACTTGGTTAAGAATGGATCTTGGATGGTTCTATTAGGGATGTTAACATCATCCTCTCCCTCATTGTGCAAATTTACATACTGTTTCACATTCTCTTCTACCTCTAAATCTATATCATCATCATCTGACCCTTCCTCTAATACTGGCTCATCTAAAAAACCTAACACATCATAGCCATGGTGTTCTACATAAATGTTAATCTTAGACCCATTTGCATTGCCTATTTGCATTATATCTATCAGATGGCCATCACTTTTAATTTCTCTCAGTCCACTATCCATACTCACACCAGGTAAACAATAATACAAACCTTTCAATGGAAGACGAACGCACCTTTCTAGAACTTTGAACAACTTACGGACTGTCAAGTTTCCATAATCAACATTATGGATAGTATCACACAAACCTTTCAATATAGTATATATATATATATATATATATATAAGTTTATAAAAGTACTCTTTTATATGAGTCGTAACGTTTTAAAATTAATTGTTCATTTTTGTTTACAAGCACTCGGTCCAGGGTACTAACTCGAGTCGTGTATATATTTTAAGGTTAAACGGCTCGTTGGACTTAGCCCAACACTTGGCCCAATATAAGTTAATAGGTTTTAGCCCATTATAAATGTGGCCCAATCCGTTTGGCCCAATTAAGAATAAAACCGGTCAGGCCCAATATAGTTTTTGGTCAGTTGCTCAAAAAGAAATTAAATCAAAACAGGTGACAGGAAAGGCTCGACCCATTGACCTATCGCTTCTCACCACACGACGTTGCCAGTAGGTTACGCGACTCTTTTGTTTATGTTTTGCATAATATGTATGTATATGTATTTATAACAGGCTTTCAAAATAATTAATTGGATCAAAAACAGGTCACGGGGCTCGAACCCGTGACCCTTGTCTTCAAACTGCACGCTTAACCACTAGGCTATGGCCTGTTTTTGTTTCTAAGTTTCCATGTATTTCTATATACATGATACTAATTACATAAGCTGGTCAAATTTTTTCCATTACGTCTCACACGATCAATTCACCAATTTGGTTTTAGCTTTTAATCCCGGCATGATCGATATATATAACATAAATATGATCGTGTAACCCTTATACAAAAAAGAAATTTAAAGAGCAAGAGTAGAGGTCTCACGTATTAACAGAGAGAGAGAGGGAGATGATTGATGATACCGAGAAGGTGATGAACGGGTTCACGACGATGATGAAAACGATGGTTCCAACCTGTTGTTTCTGTGTTGTTGTTGTTAATTTATATTTGAAGCTTTGATTGTGATGAGGAAGATGAATGAGAATTGTGAATTCTTGCTCCTGCTGCTGCTTACTCGATGGAACCAGGAAGGGAGAGAGCACAGATGAATTTGTTGGTAGCTCAATTATTTGAGTTTGGTGCTTCACCCAAATGAGAGGGGATTCATATATATAAAAATATGATGATACGGAGTATGGAAGATCACAGGAGTATGTCTCACCAATAATTCAGTTGGTTGATTGATTTTTAAGCCGTTAATTTCGGGTACGAGTCCAATTAGTGCAATATAAAATTTAATATTTTATATTTTTATTTTGTAGATGTTCTCCTGGTTCGTTATTTAAAATTTGAATGATGAATTTTTCATTATTTTAGACTGCTGTAGAATTTGTACATTTTAAACATTCTGCGTGCTCAATATGTGTTTAAAACACAATATTATTTCGTTTTAAAATTTTTCCCATATATTAGTTTTGTTAATAATATTTCGAAATGATTTTGGGACATTTTCTTAGATGTTTTTCTGTCGCGTATTTCGCTAACTTTTAAGTATTATATATGTAATTATAATAATTACAACTTTTGTAATACTGTTCGTATTATTATTTTGGGCTTGCTAGACTTGTTTCACATCAAAAATTTTGTTTTAAACTTTTGTCAGGAAACTAGCGTAAAATTCACGAGTTTATTGTACTTAATTGTACTCACATTTTGCAGGGTGTCACAATTACTCAGGTATGCAAGAATACTTGGATGGTTTGTACTACAAATGGAAGCTTAAGCAACATGTTTGTTATTCGATTCGTAATACAACTATCTTCGGTCGTTCTCGACTTCCATACATTTGTACTCCGTCGTAGGCGTTTCCAGTACTATATCAGAGAACAATCGAATAAGGGCCGTCATATTACGTCACGATATTTAATGCCGTATGTATTTCACTATTATGATAATCCTAAGGCAACAATCAAACAAGAACATGCAATAAGACGATCAAAGCAATAGTTCAGTATAAGCATGCAAAGGTGTTATTTAAGTCGAGGATATTCCGAAAGTTGTCTCAAAAATATCGTCTATATGAATTTAATCTTAATCCACCTCTATTCCCATATTCCGTGTCTCTTGGATCCTATTTTGGTCTAGAGAACACCGGTCATGCTGAGCTCAATGATTCAATCTAACATAGTATAACTAAGTGACCTGTATCCTATGAGTTAGCTACGTTCATTTTTGGATAAGGTTTTAGTCACAACATGAGTTGGGCAGATAAACGATAAAGATTCAATTCCTACATCTATTTGTAATATAAACCATTCGCAATCTCATAACATACAACACAATTACATATTGAAACTTTCTAAACGACTATCATAGCAGACAATTGAGTTATCTAATTAATCATGGCAATTCTAGCATGCATATTTAAATTTATTAAAGAAAGAACAAACATAAAAATATGAAAGATAGATTAAAAACCTGAAAAGGGCGTACAATAACTCGTAGCTACAAATGCGTCCCGGAGCACCTCCGTACAAGTCTTCCTAGATTAGTTAACTAGCTAATCTAATTAACTAAGTAAGAATTACAAATAAAGAAAGAAAAAGTGAAAGTGTGTGTTGTAGGTGTTTTTGGTGTATCCAAGGTGTTGGTGTGTCTTCCAAATGAACCAAAGCCCTCCTATTTATAGGAGAAATCCGGCTTACGTTAGCAACTTGAGGAGCACTTTAGCAAAAGGTGAAAAAGGTGGTGCACCAAGTATGTACAATCGCGCAAAGGTGTTGCACCGGGTACAAACAATCGCGTAAAGGTGTGGCACCAGGTACACGAAAGGACCAAAAAGAGGAAATGAGATGGGGGAGGGGTGGTCGGCGCCGCCACCATGGTGGCCGGCGGCAGCCTGGTGTTGGCCGGCGGCGGCTGGCTGCCACCCGCCCCGGTTCGTCATCTTTTGCTTTGTTTCTTGATTCGCGCGTGTTTTCTTCGTTATGCGTCCGTTTTCATCGATTCTTTTTTTTGTTGGATTCGTTTTTCAAAAACGAAGACTTTAATAAAAAGTAATCCCAAAATGGAGCTTCCTATCTCCAGATATTGCGTACGAATCATTTGAATCTTCCGACGGGCGTAGAATCTTCATTCTTTATCCGTTTTTGCTGATTCTTCTTCTGTTAGACTCGTATTTTGAAAACGAACATCTTGGATAAGATGGATGTTGATGATGGGCACTTTAATCTTCAAATCTTGTTTTGATGTCTTGAATCTTTAAATGTGCGTGGAATCTTCGTTTTTCGTCCGTTTTGCTTAATTTTTATCGGGCGTCTTCATTTTGATCTTCTTGGTGGATTCTCATTGATTTTGATGTTATTCGAGTTAAAATGCTCAGAATCGTTCTAGGATGAGAGAGAGATCAGTAGTAAAAACGTGACTTTTTACGCGATATCAAAGTGTATTAACGGTAAGATAGTAAGGATCTTAACATACCTTGCAAGAATTAAGCTACAACATGCATGAAATATCAACCATGATGATCAATTTTGGATTTTGAAGAACATCGCGAAGGATCGGAGTAAAAATGTGGGTTTGGTGTGAATAAATGAGAAGAAAATGTAGATGTAAATAAATATAGTAAAACCGACGTGTCTAACATTTTCCAACATGTACATTATAATTAATACAAAAATGCCAAATAAATTAGATTAACCGGTACAGCCGGTTGCCTGTGAAAATTTGCTGACGTTGGGTGACATGAACACATAATTTGAAAGTTGGTAGATGATATCGGTAATAAAATGGGTACGTGGATGACCTCGGAACAAAAAAGTAAGTACAGGGGCGATCCGCAGCTTTAACCCTTATTTTAATTGATATAATATACTTTTGCCTCATAACAGATACTACTAGTTAATTATCAACATGTTCTTCTAACTTTCTAAGTTGGCGAGAATTTTCAACATTTTGATAAATAGATTGTAAACCCTATCTAATTAACTAGATAGATATAGCTATAGCTATGCTTTCTGTTTAATGGTTTAATTCTAGGGCTTAGTATGGGAAAAATGTATCTAACTTTGTATGAATATATATATGTAGTATGCATTGTACTTAATACATGTGTATGCATTGTACTTAATACATGTATTTATAGTGTGTACTTAACTTTCAAAAATACATATTTTATGTATCGGGTAACCTATTAAACCCTTAACCGGTAAATATTTTCTCCATTCATTTTCTAGGACGAATTTCTAGCCACCTGACATTTTTTCCAGTATAAATTGAGATAGTTGATTGTAAAAATTAAGGAAAGTACCCCTACTAACCATGCATATTATGTCACGTAAGACAGCCCATATATGTAAGACTAAAACTTATAAATCCCATTAAATCAAGATCCAAAAGAAAACGCAATAAGAAAACACTGAATTAAAGATTTTAACATCAACAAACAGTACATATTCAACAAAAGGCATGTTGGGAATTTAATATAAACAGGGTATGATTTTGGTCGGATAATCTCTGTGAGTTGTATAATCACTTTCCAAAAGAGATATTTCTGCCCTAACGTGTGCTTGGGTTCACGAAATTCGCTTTGGGATAAAATCAGAGAATCGATTTGTTTTGGGCACAAAATCAAATCACGGTATGTTCATGTGTGTGGTATGTGTATGTTCATATGCAAATATGCTCCAAAAAAACGGAAGTTAGAGAGTTTTTTCCAAACTGTTTCGCTAGGTTCATTGTATCTGGTCATAATTCCGGGTTCAATAAATTTAGTGTCAGGGGCTTTACCCCTTGGACCCTGCTAGGGGCGTTGCCCCTAGGACCCTATAAGGGGGTGCGGCCCCCTTGCCTCCGCAATTTTAGTTGATCCGGTAATTAGTAACTTAGTCAGGTATACACTCCGCTTATGTCTACTAATCTATCCATACACTAAAATATACAGCAAGGCAACAAGGATATAATTTTAGACACAAAACCAACAAAAACCCTATCATTATAGCATCAAAGATTTGTCATTTAACCTGAATATGAAATTTAGGAAAGTTAAGGGTTTAGGATGTTAATTAAAACAAAACATAGATAAAGGAGTAAAGTAAAATTTTTATGACTGTTTAAACTTTAAACATTTCAACGGAAGGAGAAAAAGTATGCGAGAGAGATGGATGATCACAACATTCTGATATCATGTATATATATGCCGAACTCAACCAAAATATAACTTTTTTCTCCACAAATTTAGGGGAAATTTATAAAATGACACTGTTGAAAGGGTCATGGGTTGGTGGTGGAAGATTAGGAGTAGGTGGTGGTGGTAGTGGAGGAATGGGGGATGATTCCGGTGACATTGATTCCATTTCGAGAGACGAACGTCTTTCTTCCGTTCACAGCATTCGTAGCGGCATCCTTCCATCCCTCGGTGCTCAATCTACTCGCCATGTTAAGCTTCGTCCCTTCACCATCAACCCTTTAAATCGACGTTACAGGTTAACTCAATTTTCCTAATGATTACCTCAAGCATGCATGCATGAAAATGTATAACATTTAGATCTACATGTGAAATACTATACGATAGCATGTCTTACGTGTTAAAGTAATGGTATTGTTAATAGCAGCCCTCGAGAACTATTTTTATGCATCAATGGTGGTATCAAAACCTTCATGTAACCATAACGTACATCATTATTGAAAGCCGTTAGGGTTACAAGTATTATTTTCTGAATCCGTCACTGGCTGAAATTGTTGTTTGATTATACATGTGGTTTATAAGCTATGGTAGTTTTGTATACACATTGTGAAATTCGTAAAATTGAGTAATTAATTAGGTTTAATTTTTGTGTGATGCAGAATTTGGCAAGGATATCTAGTAGTGCTTGTGTTTTATGTAGCATGGGTTTCTCCATTTGAGTTTGGATTTCTAGATGCACCAGATCGGCCTCTTGCTATCACCGATAATGTTGTCAATGGGTTTTTTGCAATTGACATCGTTTTAACCTTCTTTGTGGCATACCTAGATAAGATTAGTTACCTACTTATTGATGATCGTCATCTGATTGCTTGGCGATATCTAAAAACATGGTTCATATTTGATGTGATATCCACAATTCCTTCTGAAATTGGTCGGAAAATGTTGCCTGATTCCCTCCAACCGTATGGCTACTTCAATATGCTTAGACTTTGGCGTCTTCGAAGAGTTGGTGATATGTTTGCAAGGTATACTTTTCAAGATTTTGATGTTGTCATTTAAGAGAATTCATATTGGTGACTGTCAATGAAATCTCAATGATGTTGGATACTAAATTGTACAGTTTATCAACAGATTGGAGAAAGATCGTAACTACAGTTATTTCTGGGTTCGGCTAGCAAAGCTTCTTTCTGTAAGTATATGTATGTATTGTACTTGGTGATGATAACATGGGTGGCAGAGTGGGTTGGGTTGGGTTAACTTCAAACTCTTGTCATCCAAAGAGAGTTTTAATTATCTTTCAAGTAATTAGTGTGTTAGACATAGATAACAAGAAATTTAATTCCTTTAATATTAACGTACTTCTGAAAAGTGATTGATTTAGGAGGTTATATGCACTTATCAGTACACTTTGGGCCACTTTTGACCCATTTGATTTATTCCCTAGTCAGCTGTAGTTCTTTAGTTGTGTTGCTTATCAAACTTAAATTGGCTGATGAAACTCTTGATATTATTGTAGGTTACTCTCTTTACAGTGCACTTGTCTGCATGCATTTTGTACCTTATTGCCCACCGTTACAAGGATCAGTCACGTACATGGTTATCACTTTCACCTACCGACATAGATAAAGAAAGTCTAGCAAAACGTTATATAACAGCCGTGTATTGGAGTACTACCACACTGACTACTACTGGCTACGGTGATATACATCCTGTCAATTGGAAGGAAATGGTATTTGACTCCTGCTTCATGCTCTTCAATATGGGTTTGAGTGCATATTTCATTGGAAACATGACAACCTTAATTGTTGAAAGGACTGGTCGAACAAGAAAGTTTGTAAGTCATTTCCCCTGTATATAACTAATATTTATAACTAATTTTGTTTGCAGTTGGTTCATTTATTTATATTGTAAATTGTAGAGAGAGACCATTCAAGCTGCATCAGGGTTTGCACAAAGGAACCACCTTCCTCCCCGCCTGCAAGATCAAATGCTTGCTCACTTATGCTTAAAGTACCGAGCTGACTCAGAATGGTTGCAGCAACAAGAAATCATCGATCTTCTCCCAAAGGCCATTCAATCAAGTATTTCAAACTTTCTCTTCTATGGCCTTGTTGATCAAGTATACTTGTTTAATGGGGTGTCAAACGACACACTGTTTCAACTGGTAAGGACTAGTACTAGCCCACCAGATCAAGTGTATTGTATTTAGCAAAATATCTTTTAAATTTATAGAAATTTTTACCTCCTTTTTATATTGAATCTCAATGTCTTATTTCCGTTGTATGTTTATAGGTCTCAGAGATGAGAGCCGAATATTTCCCACCTAAGGAAGATGTGATCTTGCAAAATGAAGCTCCCACAGACTTCTACATTTTGGTTTCTGGTGCTGTGGTATGATATCCATTTATTTCTATTTAAACTAGTCAGTACTTAAAATTTCTTTTATGTTGTATATTCGAACTGGTTTACTTAAGTAGCTTCTGTATTGGAATTGTGACACAGGAGTTAATTTCTCGCAGAAGTGGAGTAGAACAGGTGACCTACACTGGAATTTATATATTTTTGATAAAAATTTCTATGGAAATGTGTGTTGTGAAATTGAAGGAATTCATGTTCGTGTCTGTAGGTTGTTAGAGAGTTAAAGACCGGGGATGTGTGTGGTGAAATAGGTGTGCTGTGTTATAGGCCACAAGTATTTACTGTTCGCACCAGACGATTGAGCCAGCTGCTAAGATTGAATCGCACTCAATTTCGGAACATTATACAGTCAAATGTTGCAGATGGAACAATAATTATCAGCAATCTTCTTCAGGTATCAACCCGGGCTCTCTTTGGCGGTGCAAAAAAATAATGTGGATTCAAGTCCTTCGTTGAGCATCTTGTGCATTGTTTACCAATGTTCATATGTATGGCATAATGCAGCATTTGAAAGAGAGATCAGACCCAATAATGGAAGCAGTGTTGGTAGACATAGAGAATATGTTGTCTCAAGGAAGGATGGATGTGCCTCTAAGTTTATGTTTTGCGGTATCAAGAGGTGATGATGTATTGCTACATAAATTGCTTAGACGAGGTGGCCTCGACGCCAATGAGATGGACAGTAATGGACGGACAGTTATGGTATGAATTTTCTTCCAATTTTATGAGGTTACCTTCTTGTTATAAGTGGCAAAACGGGCGGGTTGGAGGTGATTAATTTTTACTTTTCAAACAGATTGGGTCAGTTGGGTTGACACTTAACACTGTTTGACCAAACTAAATCTTTATAATGATTATTGTGTTAAACATAATTACCAAAATTCTATATTTTCTATAAAAGTATGATTTTTTGTATATAAATTATTTACTAGAAATTATGCATTAAAAAATCACTGTGTGATTTTGACCCGTTTGACCAGTTTCATTTGTGTTTTTTTTTTTTTTTCTGTTTGATGCGTGAGAAATATAACACAACCAAAATTGACCCACTCATAAGGAAATTGGTCAAAAATCAAAATTACATCCTCTAAATTTAATATTACTAGTACTATTTTTTTGGGTTTTCTTCAACAGAATATTGCAGCTGCCAAAGGAAGTTTAGAATGTGTACTCTTACTCTTGGATTATGGAGCAGATCCAAATAGAAAAGGTATTATATAATCGTATCTTTTGTTTATTTCCGCCAAACGGTGTTAGACAGTACACATCTTTCTGATACTTGACCTCTGTATGAAACTTTAATGGAGTAATCTTTCAAATCGTTATCTACGTTCTCTTTATTGTGAAAGTTATGTTTTTACAATGTCCCATCAAAGTTGAAACATATTTGAGGAAAAAGCAGCCAACTTATGATTAAACGAACCCATTTTACTCAAATTATTAACAAATATTTTGCGCTCATCGGCTTGCATTTTAAACCTAAGCAATCATTATAATTAGTCTTGTACTCATGCAGATTCTGAAGGAAATGTTCCCCTGTGGAGTGCAATCATTGGACAAAATGAATCTATTATTAAATTGCTTAAAGACAATGGTGCAACTTTAAATACAGGAGATGTGGGCGAGTTTGCTTCTTATGCTGTCGAACAGAACAGTATAGATCTCCTTAAAGACATCATCAAACATGGTGGAAATATCACAGTTCAAAACAGTATGGGAACTACAGCACTCCACAAGGCCATATCTGAAGAGAAAACAGAAGTCGTCGAGTTTCTAATCAATCATGGGGCCAATATTGACATGCCAGATGTGCATGGGTGGACCCCACGGGATTTGGCATGTCATCAGGCACACGATGATATCATAGAACTGTTTCGGAATATGCCTGCTCCTAAAGAAAAACCTGATACTAAACCCAAGCTTGATGGTGCATCGTATATCAAGAAGTACAAGAGTGAGCCCAGGATGTCACACATGCCCGCTGAAATACCAAGGATCTCGTCTGCTGGCATGCAAGATGTCAGGAGAAAGGCAGATGACTTCAGTAATTCTCTTTTCGGGATTGTGTCATCTGCTAGTAGGAAACAAAGTGCGGGTAAGCATTTGCTACTGCATTGGCGACTATATGTCCTAATTACAAGTGGACAAGTAGGTGGGTTACAGGTGATATTTATATACGGGTCAATTAGGCCAGATGGGGTTGAACCGACCTGCCTACCTTTTTAGTCCATTTTTTAAACTTTTGTGTGCCAAGATTTTGAAACTTGATCATAACTCTTTGTACTAAGAAGGCTTAGAGGGTAGTGAGCATTTGAGCCCATGTTAAAGGAATTTCGACTCTCTTAATTCGTTCAACCCATTTGACGGTCAAATTTTGACCCGTTTCACTTATAGCTACTTCTTATATTATACCCGTCTTATCCGTTATATAACAAATACAGCCCGTATTCATCCATTTCATATAAATGGGTGGAAGTGCTACTTATAATACCAAGAGATGTCTCCACATCATCTTCATAGTATTGAGTAATGCTTAAACTACATCAATATTACTTCAATAATAATCTATTTCATTGATAAAGAATTTAGGTTGTTGTATGCCTGAAAAATACAGTTAGGACAAAGTTTCAACCCCTTAGACCAGTCTTGCTTTCAATTTTATTTTTTATTCGACTACATTACCCATGGAGATAAACATAACTCTAATCGACCCATTTATAAACAAATGGGTCAAAACGGGCATATTTTAAAATTTGCTTCTTGAATGAATATCTGCTCTCCTAATATTTTGTTTGTATATTTTTTAAATGTTTCTTATCTTATGCAGGTGAAATGGGCTACATGACATCACCACTACCTATGTTTGGTGCAGCTGACCGAATGGGTCATCAAATTGCTAGAATAACAATTAGTTGTCCCGAGGTGAACGACGAGGCAGGGAAACTTATACGTCTTCCTGAATCCTTTCAAGACCTATTAAATATCGGTGCCCAAAAATTTTCCATATCTCCTACAAAAGTGTTAAGTAAAGAGGGAGCTCTAATCGATGATATACACCTCGTTAGAGACGGAGATCATCTCATAATCGCTAGTGACAACTGGGTTAAAAGGTAAAGTTGAAATGTGTTGATTAGCTTAACAAGTTTGAACCAATCGGCAACTTGAACACACATGTTGATCCGTGATAAGAGTTACACGTGACAAAGGCATCCCTTGCAGTTTTCGGTCAACATTATAAGAGAATTATATGGGTAACACATGAACAAGAACATAGGCATCATGCTGGATAATTTCGATAAACACGTCAGTAAGATTTGGATTCGTTGTTCGGGAAAGCTTAGATGAAAAGCCTTGCTTAGGAGTAACTAGAGGGATGGTGTATATTTTCTTGTATGATAGCAGACATACCTTGAATCACACACAGTAGTTAGTAAACATAGTGGATTCCTTTATTTTGTATGTCTTAGTTTCAGTCGGATTCAACCCATTAAATGCCCTACTCAATACATGGGTACCTGTGTAGACATCGTGACCATCGAGGCGCCCAAGTACCAAACCATGTCTTGAGATCACAAACGTACAAGACATTATCAAAACAAAAGTAAATCTAAAAATGTGCAAATGAGTCATCCAACAGCATATTCATTACAAAGTTCATTTGCTTTCTAGTTTCAGTTAGTTAGTAGATGTACCGCATATTGATCTTAAATAGAAAGATAAAAGCAATGTTTTTAAAATCGGAAATTGAACCGGACCGGAGAGGGCTCCGGTTCCGGTTGAACCGGTCGGACCACCGGCCCAAAACCCGCGATAATTAAAATAAAAAAAATTCAAAGCCGGTTGAAACCGGTCCGGTTCCCGGTTGGACCGTCCGGTTTTAACCGAACCGGGCGGTTCGTTGACTGATCAAACTTTGGTCAAAACCGGTTCTCAACCGGCCGGAATACCTCAAAATCCCGGTTGAACCGGTCGGACCGGGCCGGTACAACCGGTTTTAAAAACGTTGGATAAAAGGTTCCCCTAATTGATCTCTTGGCTCCCCACCACAATCGTAAAACGAGAAAAATAGTACATAACAGTGAAACTAAAAATTAGATGACATGACGCAAAGGCTGCTGCCACTTTCTCAATCTTCACATTTTTTGGTAGACACCACTGGTCTTGTTCATGCTAAACAGGTTTCGGCTTCCAACTCTACCTACCAAATCGACTTACTTTAACCAAAGAATTGTGAGTAGTCATTTATACATGTGAGTCAATCATTTGCTGCAACTTTTCTCTTGTCTATGCCGGTGAATCATTTTGTGGCTTAACCTGTAACAACATTGCTGTTGTGTTAGTTCTTATTGTACCCATTATGGGTGGGAATTTTGACCCAATTACTAGTGAAGAAGTATCTAGTCTGGTTATCTTTATTTCTATCAGGTAACGCGAAAAGAAAATAAAAAAAAATAAAAAATTAGAAGGTAATCTTAAATGAAAATAAGTTGAGAATCAGCAAACACGTAATTAGTACATAAAGAATACACTTTGGTAATCATATCTGACACATTATTTGAAAAAGTGGAAATTTGGACAAGAAGTGTATTGTTTAAACCCATAGCAGAGTTACCAGTTTTGACCTGACTTTGTTTTGACACATTACTTGAAGTAAAGAAAATGGTAGTGTGTTGAATAGCTCAAATGGACGAAAGTCGGCCAACTCATATTTCTATCAAACCTCCTAAATCATGTTGTTTTAAAGAAGCATTATTACTAAAAAGATATCAACCTTTTAGTCATATTTGGCAACCAGTACTAAAAGTAAAAATGGACACAAATCGTGCAGGTAAACCTGCGCAGTTTGAATCCGTGCCAAAGTACTCGTCAAGTAACCAGCCCGACTTGAATGTAAATTAGTATAAAGAAGGAAAGTTACTAACATGTAATAGCCTATCGTTGAAGCTCGATCTTAGCTTCAACTCGCCTCTGCGGGTCATCATTTCATCTGCGCTGACACGAAACCTATCATTGAAGCTCGATCTTAGCTTCAACTCTCCCCTTCGAGTTGTCATTTCATCAAGTATCTCAGCACTAGCGTGAAACTGTCGATCGTTGAAGCTAGATCTTAACTTCAGCTCGCCTCTACGGGTTGTCATTTCATCCAATAACTCTGCCGAATCAATTTCAAAATCATTCACCATGCTTTCCTCATCAGATCCTTCCCTCTGTTCATACACATTCCAGCATCCATACTTTCAACCTCAGACAAATCTATGATAGTGCAGTACATTTTATAAGAGCTAATATAACGTACCCGTGAAAGACTCATGCTTTGAACTGGACGCCCAATGAATTCTTCATACTCAGAGGCATCAAGTTCTTGGAGATGTTCAGGTGGAAAAACTTTAGGAAGAAAATGTTCTCTAAGAGGTATGAGCAAGAAGAATGGCAGAGGAAACAAAATCCCACCCGTTGGTATCCATGTGATTCCGTAACAAATCAAGAAATACACCAGTTGGAACACCGTAAACATTGTAATATATTTAAATGGTACTGATTCCACGTATGAAGCATGAAGAGATTCCAACACTCTGTCCAAGAACATACCACAACAGCATAAGTTAAGACAAACTCAGGCATGAAAGAAAGATTCTTTCATTTAAACATTGGATTTAATTCAAAAATGAGTCTTCTTAATAACATTCCGGAATTAGATACACAATTCCACTGTATGATAAAGAAATCAAGTGTGTAAGAGTAATAGAAGTATTTGTAAAAACTTTATAAGCTTGTTTCTAATATTTCTTGTGAATATAGTAGTATAAAAAAGACTAGCTGATGTTTTTTTGGTAAAGAAGACTAGTTGATGTTGCCCCATGGACCATGGTATAAATCTTTTGGAGGTTTATATATACTGAAGAATAGGGTTATGAAATAAAGGTTAATAGAATCCCGACATGATAGCTAATAAAGCTTTTCATTGTATTAAGATGGTCTTACTTGAAACGTCGACCAGCAGGGATGAAAAAGAGCAACAACCTCTCCCAGAATTGATTGCCAGGAAGACTATCAATGGACATATAGGCAAAGTATCCCCACAGAACTGAGGTTGGTATCATTCTGATAGCAGGAATAGCAAAAACTGCAAAGCCAACCATAATGGATTGCAGCAGATTAGTCACGCGTTGCTCGTTTACCCGAACAGGCAGGTAAGCCTCTATATGCTTTTCGGGATCAAATTTTCCCTTTGTGTCTCCACCATCATCACTATTCATTACAACTTCCTTTAAGTTCTCCAACTCCTTATCAACAACACTCTGCAGGAAAAATGATTCACTTAACTAAATAATATTTATAAATATACTCCAGGAACCATACAGATTTATGACATTGTTCGAGTGTTTGAAAACTAGTGAAAAAGATTCTACATTTGAATGCGGTTCCATTTCAACAAAAACAGCATGCATCCTCCCAAAGATTTCTGAGTTGCTTGCTTCCAGCTTTATGCCTTCTTTGGCACATTTAACCATCTTCTTTCGCATCATCTATCATAATATAAAAATAATAAGAAGAACCAACTTTTATACAATTATACGAAAATATTGTGAACAGAAGATGACAACTTTGTTTGCACGTGTCTAACCTGTCTTTTAAGAACCGAAAGACTCCTTGTGTGCATTGGTGATTGTGGGAGAACCCCATTTGAAGGTGGGACGCCAATCAAACCACACATCAAAGTCTGAAGTAACACAGGTGGATCGAGGGGATAAAATATTAGAAAAAATTGGCTTATGATATTATATGAAAGGAACATAAATTAAAGCAACCTACCATGAGTCCAAGCAAAAAAACATCGTAATGATAAGCAGACGGGTTTTTAAGATTGAATTCCTTCTGTTGTGCCATTTGTGCAGCTACACTATGATCAAAAAAGTACAAGGCTGCTATCATCATAGCTGGTATTATGGCACTAAAGACGTGAAGTGCTGGAACCTTCACCATATCCTGCAGTCATATTGTGTTCAATTTTCAATCAGTATCCAATCAAAAAATTTAGAACAATGTTGTACCCAACAAGCGAGAAGACTATGCACTGAATGTGGAAAATTGACGAGTTGGTCAAACTGGGTACTTTTGTTATGGGTTGGGCCGATATGTGTTTCTTACACAAAGTTATAAACACAACCCATAGTGTGTCAAATAAAAATTACAAAAACTTTATCATTATTTCATAAAACATACAACTATTGGTTAAAATGATTTAGGAGGTTTTATCACTTCCTTGTATTGAAATACACTGAGTGATTTTCAACCCACTTGACCCGTTTCACTTTGACCTTTTTATATTTTACGTACATAACCCATAACATGTAAGTCATAACCCAAGTCAATCCATTCATAAGTGAGCAGGTCGAAATCGCCACCTCTAACTCAAAATGAGAAAGCCTATCTATCTTCTTTCTGCAAAGCATATTTATACCTTTATGACAGTCCAATGGGATAACGATCCTGCCTCCCAAGGTAGAGGACAAAAAAGTCTCCTAGGGACGTCGCGAGGAAGTTCAGATGGCTTGGCATAAGATAATGCTGTCCACACCAAGACCATAAGTGGGACCCCATAGTCTGCTATAAAACTTCGTAACCACCCTGTACCATAACGCCAAGACCTAGCACCTCTACTCTTCATGGATGTAATGAGAATACCAAAAGAGAAAATGACTGCCAGTAGACCGTTTGTATAAAGCCACTGAAACTGGTACTGCTCTGCTGTATTGTTCTCTCCTTTTGGAACACGGAATTCACTAATTACTCCCTACAGTTCCAACACAACTCGAGTTAGTTTTACGAAAGAAAGCTTGAAACACCAGGGAAAACGAAATGCATCTGCATACCCGAACAGCCTCTTGCATAAAAAGCACAGAAATGAGCATGCCAAAAAGCTCCCCTGCAACCCTTGTAAATCGTGTGATGAGTGTGCAAGCATTTAGTACAGCAAGAACACACAGCATGATCGCAGTCCAGAAACAGACCCTGGTACAAGGATATTGTATAGTAAACATGTTATCATAAAAACTCGATGATTATTGATATCTAAAGTTAAGACCTTATATAATTTATTAAGTGCACATACCATCCAACCCATGCTAGAAACAATTCCTTCCCCAACTCCGGCCTTCCTTTGGCAAAACCATACAAGTAATTGTACATTATTACAGTAGGTTCGGCAACTCCTAAAATCAAAAGAGGCTGCCCACCGAAAATCGCATGTATAATTCCACAAATCGCAGTGGAAGTAAGTGTTTCAACCGAACTTAATGTTCCATCTACCCTCCAAAAACATAAAAATAAAATCAAATATCTGCGAATTTAAACCAGACTAGTCCACACAATAAAGCAAAAAAAACAAATTAAAAAGTATACTGATGAAATCATGAAAATGATAAAGTTTGTGCTACCTGTTTCCCTATTCAGCTGCTCACCGAATGCAATCACTGGCAGAGCAGAAGCGAAGAAGATATATGCAGTTGGAGCCAATATTCTTAGAAAGACAAATATGAGTATTAGTACAAGATCCAAAATATAATCACACAGATAATCTTAAATGTCTTTTATGCAATGTAACATAATAAAAGTAAGTACCTAGCTCCAGAACATAGAGCACCAACCCAATCTTGTTTGTAACATTGCAATCTTCCATGTAAATCCTTTTTAATCCCACTAAAGGGTTTGTTGTGTTGATCCATTGCAGATGCAGATGCAGATGTTCTTGGAAACAACTGCACCACCAGCTTACTTCTGTTTATACTTTCTTTAAAAACTCAAACTGTCGATTATAATGCTGTAATGTAAACACACTATAAGTATATGAAGAATTCCAGCAATTGAAGCAAAATGACAAGTGAGAATAGTAAGGAAAAAGGTTAAATAAATTTGTACATTGTTAGATTACAGGGTGTTAGCTAAAGGACAATAAATAAAAAAGCCGCGTTTGGTGGCTCCATGTATACTTAACAACATTCGTGATATAAATCTACACAAAATGTTTTTATATATTTATTTTATAAAGTCCCAACACAACATATGTCTTGGTTTATACTTGAACCCACGTGGGTCACCCGCTAAAAGTCATGTTGGTTAGACAATATTACTATTAATAATTATGTTGCTATTGTTACTTATTATTTCAAATGTTCACATTACATTTTTGAATTGTCCTATTATAAATGTTCATTTTAATATTTATTAATCATAAAAAACTTTAGTTGGTTAATGTCATATATGATTGGTGAAAACTATATATAGTGGAGAATCTTAAAGTTAAAACTTTGTACCCAGTCAAAGTAGAGGGAGGGAGGAAGTATAAACGTATTGATTGGGACAAAGAGACTATAAGCATATTTTGAGGTCCGTCGAGTACTAAAGAATGTGATACATATGAAAATATATATAATATGATTAAACAGAAATCGACATGATGATTAGAAGTTAATATCACTATCGGGATTCAATAACTACTAGAGAAACAAAATGATTACGGAGTAACTGATAATTGTTAAGAATGACTTTTGTTGAAGATTACGGATCGACTTATTTAATATCTATGTAAAGATCCTCATTTTAATAAATCGGCAATGGTTTATTGTTGGGGCGGAGTCATGTAGAAGGTATGGGTACCCGTTGCTACGGGTTCATTCACATTAGGCAGTGTAATTTTTAATGAAAAATAGCACTTTTAGTTGCATTTATTATTTGTATTACGGGTTCAGAAAAATTGGGATACTGTTGCTATTGGTCACTCAAAATCAGATCCCGGGCATCAAAAATTGAATACGACCTTGAATATATAAATTATTATTATCATACTGCTTAATTAACTAGAAATATACTGGTATTAAATGTTAGAGATGGATGGACCTAACTGAACAAACAACAAATGGATGAGATAAAGACAAACTGCAAGATATATATTTTCTGAAAACAACATAAAAAATCAGAAAAATAAAGTAATATATATAAGCAGCATCATTAGGCAAAACATAATAATGCAAATACACATGCAAATACCGGTAGCCATACAAAAAAAACAAAACTCCTAAAGTTGAGGACAAGAAAAATAATTCATTGCCAAAAAATAAATTATTAAATTTTTATATAATTTTGAGATTTTCGAGGACGGTCGACAAAAGAGATACATCGACACCAGAAATTTTATTTTTATCTTTTTGCTGAAAATAAACACCTACATTGCTTAAAAGTTAAAACCAGAATCGAAGTTGAAATGAATTTGCATCGATCCGTTATGAATGTATGTATGTAGCAGTCACTCACATATATAGATGTACATGTGTGTATACAAATCCAAACAATTTAAAGATAATATGATATGAATGTATGTATGTAGCAGTAATGCAGTATTACCTTAGTATTGTTTGGACCGGAAAATACAGAATTCGCCGGGAAGCAAAGAGAGCCGGCGGCGGATAACACGGAGGGATGTAATTGGCAGAAAATGCTACTTTTTACCCCTTCTTTTAATTTCTCTATGAATCTGAATCCCCTTTTTAATTTTTAAGTATATATATTTTGCGCCTACATTAGATTGTTGTTATTGTTAACGTTAATTAATGTTAAATATTAAATGTTAACGTTAATGACCTAACGCTAATGCTAGACTCCTCTTATCCGTTACCGACTGAGGCACGTCGGCAGCACATCAGCTTTTTCAAACTGACGGACATCTGTCATCAGTGACCCATCACTTTAATTTTTGGGTCTCACATTTACTAATCTACCTTTAATTTTATACACTATACAAACAATAAAAAACAAAAAAAAGTTGAAGCATCGTCGGATATCCAAAGCAACAAAGTGACGAGCCGCTCCCATCAATGGCACTTCGTCAGTTTGTAACTAACGGGAACCGTCCAGCGGCATAGTTATGCTTGTTGTTAGATGGGCCATGGCCCACCTTAAACCAAAAAATAATAGTGTAATTACATATAAATTCACCATAATTTATTGTTATGGTTAATATTGGCCCACCTAAAAATTAATCAATGACCGATAGTAAATGGGGGATCAAGTTTAGAGCATCTCCAATGATAAAGTGCTTCTAAAACCTTTTTATGTGCCAACTAAGTTTTTTTCAAAAAAGCTTTATACAAAAGTTTTAGCTCCAATGTAAAAAATACTTTCCAATAGCTTTATTAACCACAATAAGGAGATTAAATGTAAATATTTATGCTAAAAAGCTTTACCTTCAAAGTTTGATAAATCTCAAGCTTTTAATCAAAAAAGTTTTTCTCCCAGTGATAAAAAGATTTTCCAAAGCTTTTTTACATAAAAAAGTTTTTAAAAAGCTATCATTGGAGTTGCTCTTATAATCGTAACTTCATATTTTTCTCTTCTGTTTATTTTATTAAATTCAAATATTCGATCATTTATTTATTCATATTTCATTTAACATTTGCTTTTTTTGTTAGTATGATATAAAATTACCCTTTTTCTAGGTTGTAATTAATAATATTTGTTTGTAAATAATATTCATCAATTTTTTTGAACATATGATCATTTGAATAATTATAAATTATGATCATGATTTACAAAATTGTTCGAATTATATCTTTAAGTTTTGTATTCTTTAACATTGACCAAGATTGTTGATGCTTTTTGTTTGAGAAAGCTCTATCATATTCATCAATGATTTAATTAGGCATGATTCGATATTATAAAAGACAACGTTAGCTTTTCAACTAAAGAATTTTATTGACTTTTTTACATGTTTTTTATGATATTTTTCGGCCCACCTTACAAAATAATCTTGGCTATGCCACTAGGAACCGAAGCCCAACGATGAGAGCCATCATAAGTAATGACAGGAAGAAGGGGGGAAAATCATGTGCATTAACAACAACATAAAAGATATAAATTTATGTGTAGGTTACTTAAAACCTAATGTTTGAAAAAAAATCAAAACAAATAATGACAAGCTTTACTAAGTCATTATCACTACGTTACAATTACAAGCATTTTGTTCTACGCACTTTCTTAAGAAGTATGTAAAATTTATCTATTTTTACACGCTTATAATGATGTGCATAATCTCCACTTATAAGTGTGCAAAGACAATAACTTTCACACTTAAAAGTGTAATGAAAAATATTCACATTTATATGCGCACAAATTATGTTTTCTACGCATGTATAAATGCATAAATCAATTCTACACGTGCAATTTCTTCGTACCACAAAAAAATCACATACGTGAAGAAATTGAGTGTGAAAAATTTATTAACATATTTAAAGTGTGTACAAAATATAAGTTGTATGTGGATATTTTTCTGTACACTTTTAAGTGTGAAAATCATTGTCATTTTACACTTACAACTGTATAGAGTTTGTACATGGTTATATTTGTGTATAAATGGATCAATTTTTTACACACTTTATAAAAAGTGCATAGAACAAATTGCATGTAATTGCAATATTTACCGTAGTTTGTATTACTCGTAATAATTAGAGGTTCAATAACATGACAATGTCTTGTTTGCTAAGAGGTTAAATAATAACAATAATAATAATAATAATAATAATAATAATAATAATAAAGGTTCTAATTTATGTCAAAGAAGTTTTAAAGGGTCGTGTTATTAGCATATATGTAAATTGTAAACGATTAAAATGCCTTATCTTGAAAGTTCATTTTAGACCCTTATATTAAAGGGTTTGAGCTGCTACAAACCTACTAATCAGGGAAATATATTTGATTTGCGTAAATTTTTATGTTGATATCATAATTATATAAATGCGTAAGATCTCGGAGCATTATAACGGTCCCACACCCATTACGTTAGAGGGCAAGAGGCACCGACGGATTTATGATATGTCATTTGAGATTTTGAGATGACTCCTAGTTTCGGTTCTTTAATTTTTGTAAACAAGGTTATAATGCTCACGCTTCATGACGGAGATATGTTATTTGTTACGTCAGTTTTTACCTCACACTTATTTATATAAGATGGATTAAAAATCATTTTTCTTTCAATATTTTCAATCCGGCTTTTCTAAATATATCCTAATTATAACTATTTTAGAGTATTAAATAACATTTAATTAACTTTCCATATCATTAAACAATATATATCCAACACTTTAAACGTGCAAATTTCATTATCATAGCTAATCTATCGAAAAAGAACAAAAACGATATAACATCACCATGGATCATTATTAGTTATAGTTTTTGTTTTACGTTATATTGATAGTAATTTATAAAATAAAAAAAAACTTCTTTATATATTAAAAGAAAATGTTAATTAGGTAATCTAATTTAATCTCAACCTTTAAATGATTTAAGCAATTAAATGTGAACCATTGATCTTAATTTGAAAACCATGATTACCTAAATAGTGGAGATGAGGTGACAAAAAGTCTAAATTGTCCCTACCCTTTAAATAAACAATCAATTAAAATCCTATTAAATTAATCAACATTTAATGTTCTCATTCAATATGTAACACTTAAATTAAATTAAATTAAATTAAATACAATTTATTATCTTCTTTTATTTATATATTAAAAGAAAGTGTTAATTGGGTAATATAATTTAATCTCAACCTTTAAATGATTTAAGCAATTAAATGTGAACCATTAATCTTAATATGAAAATCATGATTACCTAAATAGTGGAGATGAGGTGACAAAAAGTCTAAATTGCCCCTACCCTTTAAATAAACAATCAATTAAAATCCTATTAAATTAATCAACATTTAATGTTCTCATTCAATTTTTAACACTTAAATTAAATACAATTTATTATACAAATTAATATCTAATAATTAATTTTTGGTTACAAATGTAATCTCATAAATATGTCTTTTTCATAACTTATATGACATATTAAAAAATATTTAAATTAAATGTATCTTAAGATTATTTTAATATAACTACTAATGAAAAGTCATATATTTTTTATAAATATAACTCACTTCAATCTTGTATATCTTTTATCATTTATACTAATATAGAAAGAATTTACTACCAAAATTTTTAACTATAAAAAAAAGAGTACTTAAAATTTATATACTATAATGTTAGATATGTTATTCAACATTTAAACATTTGAAGTGACTCCAAGTAATTATAAAAGTAAAAATTTGAAATGTTATATAAAGAATTTGCCCATTTGATTTGTAAAAAAATAGTAGAAATTATTATATTAGTATATACAACGTCAAATTCATAACTGAAAGCATTTTATAGTTATATTAGAGATTTGTTTCTTAATTTTAATTAACTTTTAATTATTATAATTAGGGATTGCGATGTGGGTCAAGTTAGGTTTGCGGGTAAAAAGTTAAATAATTATAAAAGTTGATATATCAATGCTATATAGAAAATTTGTCCATTTGATTTGAAACAAAATAGTAGAAATTACTATATTAGTTTATACAACGTCAAATTCATAACTGAAAACATTTTATAGCTATATTAGATATCTGTGTATTGGTTTTAATTAACTTTCAATTATTATCATTAGAGATTGTGATGTGGGTCGAGTTAGGTTTGCGGGTCAAAAAATCACATTATAAACTCGAAACTAATTTGATAAATGGGTTAACGGGTTAAATGTACACAACCCATATACAACATGCATTGTGCTGTTTGACCGGTCAATCCGTTGACGTGGACTTTAACCCAAACTCAATAAGATATGATAAAACAAGTTGACGGGTTGAGAATTGAAAATGCAACTCTTCCTCATTTATTTCCATGTAAAAGTTCAAGTTGTGTCGAGAATTATCACCACTAATTAGAATCATTAAAAAGAATAAAGTATACAAAATAATGTACAAATAGCATTATTATTTTACTATTTACACAAGTATGATATGTCGTTAAACAAATCTATCGTGAGTGAATCTTTTGTAATGCAATGGCAAAACATGCACCTAATCAAATTATATGCAGAGATACACGATGAGCGTCATTTGAAACAAAATAATTAGATTTACCATATTGGCAACCGGCGTGATTTATCGTATTGTTCATTAGTGATGTCGATTTCGTTTTCAGGTATTGAAGTTTAAGTATTAATCATTACTTTCAATGATATAAATGTACTTAATAATGTCTAAAACTATTATCAAACGACAAATGTCTCCTTCAATTCAAAATCTTTTTCCAAAGTCATCTGTGAAAAAGTGTCAAATGATACGTTATACAATTAAACAAAACTAAATCTTCGTATTAAAATTATGAAGTAGCCCGCAAAATTTGCGGGTTATAATCTAGTAATAATAATAAAAAAAACAACAAACTTATAGTTCATAATAATTCAGCAACTTTATACTCATATTGGTTGGGCTTATTGAAAAAATAAAAGGTAACTATAAATGAAATGCATTATATTTTCCGTCTATTTAATAATAAGGCATAAGTAATACAATAGTTAAAAAAATAGAATTAATAGCATTACGTTGATAATATAATAATGATTGCTATATTAATAAGAGTAGTGAAATTGTAATAGTATTAAAATTTAAGAGTACTTAAAGAACTTATATATCATTTGGATCACTTCCGTTAAATCATTTAAAGTTAAAATTACAACACTAATATTTAAGAGTAATTAAAGAATTAACATATCTTTTAGATCTATTCCATTAAGCTTAAGCTATTAAAGTTAAAAGAGGTCGGGTTAAAGAACTTGTACGATCTTACAATTTCTTTCAACAGATTATTAAAGCTCGCAAGATTTGTTTAAATAAATTAAATAGAATCCCTTCCACAAAGTTATTAAAGTTAATGGACTAAAATATCAATTTAAAAAAGTCAACCAAAAAAGTGATGGAGGTGAATTTGAACTCAGTTGTGTTGCTAAAAGTGCTAGGCTACTTACCACTTCATCTATGTTTCTTTTAGTTACTAGTAAGATATTCATTATATACTTACTATTCATATAAACTTAATTATAGAAAAAAATAAAAAAAAAATACTATTCATAACAACAACTCAATTGATATTATATGATAATGATAATATGTGGTACAAATAAATAATCTAACATAGAATGATAATTTTATAATAAATTTATAACTCGTGTTAATGTTCCCATAACGTCATAACAACCGTTACCCTTAACTTGGTGGCAAGAGTTGATCGAACAAAAAGTCAATAACTATGTTTGAAAAATCAAGTCTTTGTAATTGATCATATGTTACTTATCTAATATTGAATGAAAAATAGTATCACCCGCCGACAAATATACGAGGTGCGAAATATCACATGCATGGACAACGCGTGAAACATGGATCTACACGTACCATCCCTGACCACCTGGAATGCATCTCCTATTGACCAACATATATGGATTGTTTTCCTTTTAATAAATGTTGAAGGTACATGTCTATTCAATATACGGAGCGTAAATTTCTTAAAAAAAATTACGTTTTTACTGCATTCATTGTTTGTGCTATGAGTTTACATAAAATTGAGTTACCCTTACTACGGATCACCTCAAATCTTATATCCGACACTGATATTGACCGGTGTTTGTCACCTCCTTGTTGGAAAAAAAAAGGGTTAGTGCACGAAAATGTAATGAACTATGCTCTAATATTCATTGTATGTAGCAAACTACCCGGGCCTCCATTGTATGTAACGAACTTTCTTATTTTCTTCATTGTATGTAACGAACTTCTATTTTCCTTACTTTTTCCACGTGTCGATTATATAAGTCTGACACGTGGCGTCCCTTAGAACCGTTAATCTGACCAAAATACATACAATGGAGGAAATTAGAAAGTTCGTTACATACAATGAAGGCCCGAGTAGTTCGCTACATACAATGTGTCAGAGCATAATTCATTACATTTTCGTGGACTATACCCCAAAAAAATGTATAATCTAGACTTATATTAATTAGTACGGAGTAATAATACTCGTAGATGATTATTATAATGAAAATAATTAATAATTAATTAATTTCTTCTCAAATCTTGCCGAAAACTCAAAGGGGGTATGATTATACATTATACACAAAGATAATGTTAGGATTTAGGAAGTTGTGGCCCATCTGCATTAATAAAGTGTAAAAATTGTTGGTGCACACATCACTAATATAATTTTGTTGTAGGTATAGTATCACCTCTCAAACTCAAAAGGATATGTTGTATTCAACTTAACTTTTCTCTCACGTAGCACTAATAACTATATATCATAGAGATATTGATTGCTACTTAATACCAAGTTTATGAAAACTATGCTTAATTGATGTGTGTTTTCTCTAAAAGAGCGATACCTTTTTACCATTCTAGGACATCTAATTATCAAGTATATGGTGGACATGATATGATGCTCAAATATACCATGATGGATACATTAATACATATGACCCACTATGTCTATCTTAGAAATTTATGTCACTTTAATCTGAATGGGGATACACCTACAATTCATGACGTGTAACCAAATTATTACTAACGATCAAGATACAACGTTACCACTTTGGCTCTAGCTAGCTAGCTAGAAGAACCAAAAAAGGTCACTAATAAATTAAAGCACTTGCCAAATATTCATCACCACCTGCAACCTAATCATCTAAAAATGTTAACATTGAAAAATTGACATGTAAAAGTCGCGTTAGAACGTACTATATGCTACTTGCTAACTAAGAAAATGAAGAAATGGTAAACATTATGAGATTGTAATAGAATAAAAAGAGCCCCTTGATAATCGATTAACGGCGGACTCTGATTTGACATCGTAAAGGCTGGAATGCTGGAATGTGCTACAAAAGAATTGTATGAGAATAGTTTATGCAAGTCGATACCATTTGTGCACATGTGAGAGTGTATGAGATCGAATACCGCAATTTACATTTTACATTTATCAAGTCATCATGATCATGGTAAACAGGTCCTTAATATCGTGCAATTAGTTGAAATGTCAAACAAGCTACCCGATTCTAAATTGGCCGAAGATACAACACAGTTAATTAAACACGTAGAACTCAGTACCTGCTCCTTTAGACTACAAACTTTAAGAATACAAGTTCAGAATATTTTCAATACAACATCCAAACTTATTGTGCGACATGTACAAATAAGTACTAGTAGTCCGTATTAAATACAGATAAGATCTTTAGCCATATATACGGAGTATGTTTTTTAGATATGACATACTACGTTCACAAAATCCAATTAAAACTAGTTGGAATCTGCTACGAAACCGAACATATTTTTCTGCAGCGGATATAAGTCAAGATTACTATGTATGAAGACTGTATTTTAGCAAATCTGACCCAAACGTACCTAGTTGGATACTTGGATAGATCCAAATATAAATGAGTGGATCTGCCTTCTATTGGACTATTTATTGGTTGGACCTTCACAAAATGAAGGGTTTTTTTTTCACCTTTTCAGAAACAAAATTCACACTTACTACTTTTAATCCATTTACATTAAACATGCTTTACGGTGTTGAAATATCATGTGGTGAATAGATTGATGAAAAAAAGTATTGTGATCAATTCATCACTCCTTCCATATGGTTCCCGGAACCAATAATACCAGGAAGATACACAAGAGAAAATTATGACGTGAACGATTTTGAAAGCAGCAATAAAGCATTGAATGAATTCGTATGAAGAAACATTTGCTCATGTTGCAAAGGTATGAAACCATCCAATATTGTTGAAGTATACCACGTTAATGACCGGTACATCAAACAAAACAGACATTTTTATGTGGCGAACTCTACAAAAGAAAAAACAAAATCTGTTGAAATATTTACTTGGTTACTCAGAGAATGATGTGATGGAAGGAGCAGGTACAATAGGAGACCGGTACTTTCCGACCTTTCCAAAATAATGAACAAAAGTTAAAGATACCTCAGAGAATGAATGTACAAATTCACATGGACCATTAATCTTCATCTTTTCAACACATCAAGAGAAGAGCCTCACGGGTTCGACCAAGCAGGCTAAGTGCGGTTGCAGCAATGTGATGTCCGGTTAGACCAGCTAGAGCAAGTTGTTCCATTGGTGATGCATGCTCAACGTAGTTATCTGGTAACACAATCGGCCTCCACTGGAAAAGTAAACAAGTTTATGCAACATTTAGGAATATACTTATTTAACATAGAAGTGGTAATTTCAAACGACTCTTCAAAGCATCATACCTGGTTTTGAGTTAACAAACAAATTACCTTAGTGGCCATTTTCACAAAATGAAGACAGAACATAAAGCTTATCAAGAACAAGCAACACATACAAAATTGTCGACTACGGTGCAAATTATACTTTTATTTGCATATCCACAAGTTATCCAAAGTTCCCCCACTTTTTAGAAAAGGTAGAGGTTTGTTTGCAACATAAACCAACAACAATGGGTTGAAAATCTACATGATCTAATAGAGGTAAAATGGGTCGATTCGGGTACGCTACGTCTCTAACAGGTCAAACACATGAAATTTATCTAAAAAAAGTTTAAAACATAACAGATCAAATGGAGGTCAAAAGTTGCCAGGATTCTAACTTTGATGCATAAACCTCATAGATATAAAATTTTTGTAATTATATTTGAGACACTCTAACATGAAATATCTAATAAAATATCAGAAAACGTTTTTGGGCCAAACCAACAAGCCCAATTCTATGATTCTATCCACACCAAAAATGACCAATTTTTAACCGAACCTGTTACCACCAACCCAACCCACCCATCTTTCCACCTGTGCAATACAATGAAATACATTTACCTTGATTGATCCATCAAGTTTCCCATCAAGAGTTATGAATTGCGCAACATGTGATCCAAATCCACCTACAGAGCCTTCCTCAACAGTGATCAAGAACGAGTGATTTTCACATAACTGTCTCACAAGTTTTATATCAAGGGGCTTGCAAAATCTCGCATCAGCAACCGTTACTTCAATTCCAAGTTCCGAAAGAAGAGACTGGGCTCTAAGACAATTCTGGACCATAGCTCCATACCCGAGCAACGCAATGTCCTTACCCTCTACAAGAATTCTTCCTTTACCAATCTGGAGACAACAGCATTCAGTTGAGTAATAAAGCGTGTTCAAAAGAATATGCCAAGTGATTATTCTTCAATGTCAAGATACCATAAATATACAACAAATATTTAAAACTTACAATACCTTCAACTCCATTATGTGTTTGTAATGAATATGTTTAGTTTAATAAATGATAAATCAGTGAGTAGAAAATCAATTATCAAAAATAGTAGCAATAACTAGCGGGGGCAATTTTGAACCATTTACTTATAAAGAGTTGACTACGATTGTCTTTTAACTCAAACAGGTCATGTTTAAAGGTGGAAAAAAACACTACAAGGGGTCTTCTAAAATATTCTTGATCCATAAAACTCCCCAAATTGAATTATTTCTAGATTAAATCATTATTAAAATAAACTACTCATTTTGTATTCATAATTATCGCATTAGTTCTTCATAAATAAAAAATGCACATAAAATAGTTTGTGGCCAATTCGTCCCGACACGATTATAAGTGACCTGTATCAACCCACAGACTCAACCCGCCCATCAGGTAGTTTGTTTGCAACAAATAGCCAATTGTGAGAATTGTTGGTCATTTGCAAATAATTATGGCATGTGTGCAACAGATGGACATATGGCCACATTTTACCTCAATGGGAACTCCATGGCATATAGAGCTGTTTGATTTCACAATGGCACCTCTAGGATATCGGAAGCAAACAGGTCTATCATCAATGCAAGATGCAGTGGCCACCATGTTAGCAAGCTCAACCTCATCAGAAGGTGCCATAACTATCATGTTTGGCAAACACGACATAAAAGTTATATCAAAAGCTCCACAATTTGTGGGACCATCAGAGCCTACTAAACCGGCACTTGGAATCACAAAACGTACTGGTATCTTTTGCCTATCTACATCATGAACCACCTAAGATGTGCAATGAAAACGAAAACAGTTAGACCTATTATTGTTTGTGTTACAAAAATTCATGCTACACATAAATAGAAAACTGCTTGATCTAGTTAAACCCTATAATGGCTTTGACGGTCAAATACACTACAAATAGGATGAAGATAGAGACTTTTGGGTTTTGAGTTTCATTTTAAAGTCTGCAATTTAATTAAAACTCGTTTTGCTACGAGCCTACGAATTTGTTTTGATCAATCACCTTACCTGCCCAACTAGGCCCATTTCACTACCTATAATAATTTGTATCATAATCTTGAGACTTTGTGAGGGAGAGAAAGGAACCTGATCATATGCTCTCTGAAGAAAGGTAGATGGTATTATACAAAACGGCTTCAAGCCCCCACATGATAAACCAGCAGAAAATGTGACTGCATGCTGTTCCGCCATCCCAACATCAAATAACCTATCTGGGAACTTTTCCTGAAATAATCTAAGTGATGGTTCCATTCCATTTCCTGCATGAACCACCATGATATCCTTGTCTAGTTGTGCTTCCATGATCAAAGCCTCAGCAAACCGGTCGCTATAAGTTTGACTACGACGACTCGGTTGCGGGTCTGAGTCATAAGGATCTGATTCATATAAGAGGAAAAAGAAGTAAAGTATCGGTTTTAGTCAATGTGTATCGATGTACGTTTTAAAGTGATTATTGCAAATTTGAGAACCAAGTCCCAAAAAACCTTATTTCAACCCATGTATAAAACCTAAAATAAAGCACGCCTTGTAAATTAAAATTGGTAATGAACACAGGGCAGGATTATCTCTCATCACCTTGCGAATATAAAACTTAACGTTTTGATTTCGTCTGGGGCTAAATACACCTTATACAAAGGACTTTATGTTGTTTAACCTGTGGGTTCAGTCCACAAACCTTTTTCTTTTTGTCTTTTAAAAAGCAAACCACAAACCTTATTGGAGCAATCCCCAAATTGCTTATTCTAGTAATTGCTTATTGTAATTGTGCTAAGGCCAAAAGTTTGTTTTTCTGTGTGATTTATTGAAGAACTGAAAAGCATATTATAATTATAAATACTATAAAATAAAGAATTAAAAGTATAAAAAATAGAGGGGATAAAAGCACACACCTTCCTTGTATTTGTTGGATATCCCAATCTGCTTCTCAATTTTCACTTCTTTATCTTCATTTGTTATGACATGAACCAAAACAGGACCAGTTGAATCCAGAGATGCCACTTGATTAAGAACACATATAAGGTCTTCGATATTGTGACCATCCACAGGACCAATGTAATATAGACCAAGTTCTTCGAATAAAGTTGACCCTAGTGGACCAAGCATACCACGTGCATATTCATCGACTTTGGCCGCCCATTCGTACGTACCCTTACCAATTCTCTTTGTTAAACCCTACAAGACGAGATCAAGGTTAAATTAAGTAAAGAGTATCACATGTGCACAATTTATTCATTTAATTGACAATAAAAGGAAAACTAACATAATACAAGATCAACATGCTTTTGATAGGCAGCCTGCAACCATCTCTCACATATGAACTACTTTGAAGAGGTATGTTCTCTCTAATGATGCCTAACTAAACCCTTTATTGATACCATAATTGAGCATAATATATAAGTTCTCCTAATGACTAAAAACTGGGGATGCTCACAACACAAATAACAGAAACTAACGTCTCCTCCAAGAAAACCACTCCAACTTTACATCTTTGCCCATTAGTCTTACTTATAAATATTCATCAAATGGATCTTCACCCCCTATGCAATCATATATTATAAGTATTTATATTTATATGACTTGAACCAACAATCAAAAAACGTGTATTCAACCACATTTTCAGAAGAAGAAAAAATACCTTAGCAGCTTCTCTAAACTTGCGGAACAACTTGCTAGATTGCAACTTGCTAAAAGCACTTGAAAGGCCATTGATTGGCGTTTTAGGAACCTCTAATTTTGGGTGTAACGATTGACGACTATCATTTAATATCACAATCATATCTGAATCCAGATATCCTGCATTGCTCATAGCCTCATAAAGCTGTCCAGCCATGATGGATTCATTGCTAATGACTGCAACTATGCGTTCTCTCTTTCCTTTAAGATCTCGTGCAACTGCCATTCCTGCAAGTAACCACCAGCTTATTTCAATATAGCATGAAATTCATGCAGGAATGTACTTGTAATGGCAACTTATTGTAAAATCTCCACTAGATATACATGCACATGCTCTGAAAAAGTTTTAGTAGTTTAAGAATAATATTTCGTTAATCTAATGGATCTCATGGTAAAAAAATATTATATAGGTGGAGAAAGGGTAAGTGGGGTTGGTGGGTTGATAGGAAGTAAAGAAGAGTTCGGGTCAAACTGGGTCATTTATAGTGTAGATTAATATGGATCAAGACGGCCAGCAAAAGAAGGAAAAAAATAGGGAAGTCGATTCATATTCATTTTAATTATATTTAGTTACTTTCAACAAATTCAACCCATTGCCATTTAAGCTAACTTTCTAAAAGCTACCCATTTGACCCACTAGAAACGGCATAACCTTAAATGACCGACATTGCCACATCTAACTAATATGTTATGGTAGTGCTTATCCTAGCTGGGATTTCCCATTAATTATGACGTAGCTTAAGTCTATACAAGTCGATAGGAAAAAGGGACATGACAAAAAATGTACCAAGTCCAGCAGAAATGCTGTTGCATCCATGGGCAGCACCAAAGGGATCAAACTCACTCTCAAAACGACAAGTATAGCCAGAAATTCCATTCTTTTGTCTAAGCGTGCGCATAACTGACCTTCTTCCAGTAAGAATCTTATGTGCATAAGTCTGTTCCCAATTCAAAAAATTCACTTAACATAAAGTGTTTATTTATATATCTATCTACATAAATGCATCAAACTTCATATAGTTTTATCACAAAAGAAAACACATTTAGCCTAGATTTGTAACACTTCTAGCATTTTCAATCTGATTTTGCAGTTTAATTCAATAAATAAAAATAGGAAGCAGCTGCAGTAGCATATAAAAAGAATCTTAATGCTCTACTATGTTAGGATTTTCAAAAGACAAATTGTAACAAAACACATGGTACTCTTATTATATTTATATATTGGTCATTAGACTTTTAAAACTGAAAGCTAAAACTAACGTTGGCAGGCATGTAATACGCATAAGATACAGTCTTACTTGCTCTCCAACATCCCACAATATTTTGTCCATTGGAGCAGAAAACACACGGTGTATAGCAATTGTCAACTCCACTACTGACATGCTAGCTTTCACAGACTTTTGTGTCTCATTTCTTATAAACGTCAACTCTGAGCGGATATCATCAGCCAATTGTTTCAAATCCTGAATATAGCTCGGTTAGTGAGTGATGGAAAAATTTGCAAAAGAATCCATACGATGAGGGTAGAGGTGGCACACTGTGTGGGTCGGTTCCTTTTTAGCATGGGTGGAAACTTGCAGGGTCAGGTTGACCCCCAAACACTTTTGTCCATTTCTTTTGTAAACAATTAATGTGTTCATTATAAGTACAAACTAATCTAATTTTATTTTTTAATAATTAGTCTAAATCTATGAATAAAATAAATGCATTAAAAATAGACTTCGGGTGACTTTAAACCCTTTCAGACTCAACTGACCTGAATATAATACAACCCAATTCGACCCATTCAAAAGTAAATGGGTTAAAATTGCCACCTATAGGGATGGTTTAAGCAATTAATAAAACCTTATGAGATAGGTTCTTTAAGTGCATAGGGCTTTCAATTGTATCAAGAATAGGTGTTGGGAGCTTCTCTGAAAACATATCACCTACTTCAGGCAGAGCACGTAATGGACCTACAGATCCCTGTATCATTTAAACCAAAATGAAAACACATGCCATTAAGAGATGAAAAGATGAAGAAGGATTAGAAAACAGACATCCTTATAAAGAAGCACAAATGAAAAACAATAAACTTGGTATGAACAAGTGAATTTGAACTCTGTAAATGTAGATGCAAAAAACAAAAGCCATATTCTATCATTTCGGTCCAAAAAGCTCTCATTCCTACAGAACTATTTATCTTTCTTTTTCTTAGCATTTTTGTTAAAATAGCATGTGTATGTGAGTTTTCAAAGTCATTTTGTCAATTCTAAGAATTAGAATCGCTGTTGCTTATAATTACGGATATGTAACTAAATTGGCATCCATCCCAGTAAAATTAATTTTCATGGAGCAACTTCTTATTTCGAGCTGAATGCTCATAAAATCAATATTATAACCGGTTTTTCCCTCACACTAATATCTAATATTGTCGCGATCAGCTGAAACACACATCCCCTAAACTCGCCAGTTGGCCATTTTGTAACTCAGATATAATATAACATAATAAATTTAGTACTAGTAGCAATCAAGCACCTTTTGGTGAATAAATTAACACTACAAGCAACCAATCATAAAAAGAATGCAAATAAAAATAATAAACAAATGTAAATCTTAATTCACAAACAATTCCAAAAGGATCACACACTAAATTATAAATAGCAAAACATAAAAATGATGTACCTTTGAGCAAATTGTTGAAGCAGAGCTAGAATTCAAGCTGATTTTTAGGTATTCACTATTAGAACTGAAATTAACACTTGAGGAATCGAATTTAGAAGCGAAATGGCTTGAATATTCATGGAAATGAGGAGTGGCAGTGAAAGAACAATGTGCAGAAGCAGCGGTAGTCATTATGATCAGCGAAAAAGATACGACAATTGATGTGTGTATGTATGTATGTATGTATGTATATGATCAGACAGGTTAGTTAGAATCAATGAACAAGAAAGAAGGTGGATATTTTGATGAACAGAATCAATTAATCAATTAATCAAATGGAGTATGTAATATGATAAGAATAAGAACAGGAATTAGGGTTTGGTGCGTGTTAAAATGTGAATCAGTGAAGTGACAAGATGGGGATAGAGATTCCACAACTACCAAAATGTCAATTTAATAAAAATAAAAATAAAAATATAGTGATTGTGTATCTGTGTTTGTTGTTTGTCTGTTTCTGAATTCTGTTTGGTGTAATGAAATTTTGTATGTGAAAGCCGGCCACTCTTGGCTCTTGCATAGCCCCCAACGCCCCAATAATGTAGTTTCCAAAAACCTTATGATGAGTGAAATAGACATAGTAAACACTTTAGGGGTGTTTGGAGTAGATTGATTATTTGGGGCTTTTAGCTTATTGCTACAAAATTCTTGAAGGATCTGGGTGAGCTTTTTCACAAAGGATTCCAATGGTGCGTTTAGTTGTGGAAAATTTTCCATCTCTCATTTTCCAAAAAATGAAAAAAGTTTTCATTCTCTGAAAAAGTGTTGAAATTTGAAAAATGTGTTCAAATGTTATTAATTTTCCATTTTGGAAAAACTAATTAAGTGTAAGAGGTTGTGGAAAATTTTGGAAAAGTGAGGGGAGTAATATAAAGGAAAAGAGTGGAGAATTGGAAATCCAGGGTGCGTTTAGTTGTAGAAAAAAGGAGAGTTTTCCAGAAAATTTTTTCAAGAAAAGTGGAAAAGTGGAAAACGCGTTCAAAATGAAGTTTTTTGAGAAAATTTTCCAAGAAAATGGAAAATCCACTTTTCCAAAATATAACTTGGAGGTGGAAAACAACTCCCTCCCACTTTTCCAAATTTTCCTTTATAAACTTCCCCCCTCTTTTCCAAATTTTCCAAGATATTACTAGTTTTCCAAAATCCACTTTTCCAACATTTTGAACGCGTTTTCTAAATTTTCAACACTTTTCTAGAAAACTATTTTCTTTAGAAAATTGGAAATGGAAAATTGTGGAAAATTTTCCACAACTAAACACACCCTGGCATATTTTCCATTTTCAAGTTATAAGTTAGAAAAGTGATTTTCCATTTTCCCGAAAAAAATTTCTTGAAAATACCTAATTTGAACGCATTTTCTAGTTTTTCACTTTTCTTAGAAAACTTTTCTAGAAAATCACCACTTTTTCTTCAACTAAACACACCCTAAGTTTTTTTAGGGTGAAAAGCTAAAAGTCAAAAGTCTCAGATTTGAAGGGGTTTTTCAACGCATAAGCTATTTTTGAAAAGCTAAACCAAACATCCCTTTAGACTTGAGTAATAAAATTTATCATGTTCAAGTAATTAAAAAGTGAAAACCTTCTCTGCTTACTCGTAAGGTAAATTGGAGTTGGAGTAGTATTTATTACTTCCCGTTCCAGTTAAAATGTTAACTTTGGCTTTGTACACAGTTTTAGGATTTTTCACTAACTACACTTTTTACCAATCATATAACATATCTATCAACTAAAGCCTTTGGTTGTAACATGAAAGTATACGCTTATTTGGAACAACTCAAAATAGTAATGTAGACAGGTTAGAAGGAGGAAGTATACGAAATGTATATATGTAGAATAATAAGGGAGTATATTTTGTTGACATAAGATTATGATGAGTGAACGTGTATCTTATATGTATATTTTGTTAATGAACAATCAATTAAAGAAGCATTGAATGATATGTACGTTAGATCAATGTTATGATTTGCAAGTTAAGATAGAAATTTAAATATAATTCCGATTTGATTTGATTTCATTTCATTTTTCTTTATTTGGCGTAGGAACATTGTGTGCATTATTACTGGTCTATAATTCATTTGATGATAAAAAATAACTTAAATTATGTTACTCTCTAATCGTAGAATACGTTCACATCAAATAGTAGAGTGACAATAAGTTATTTTACTCTATGTTCAGTTTAACACTTTGAACAAGTCAAAGCCAAACTAGTAAATACATCTTACGTCGTTGGTGTGGAATTAGAGAAGATAATGCAAGATCTAATCAAGACACCACCAATCGGTCATAACAATTCAATTTTCTTAATCCTAGATAACAAAGTTTATATATTTATCCAAGTATCCAAATTTGGAATTTGTACACGAATTTCATAAAACTAAACTGTGCAAAAACATTCAACGATACCATACAAAAAGATAACTGCAAAAGTAGTGAACATTTATCTCTATATTCATTCATGTTAAAATATAGTTATAAATGCGACTAATTGAAAAAAGTTGGATATAACGTAGTTAATATATTTGGAATGACCGCGGTAGTATTTTGATAAGGTGGTGATAATTCCACCATACATTTTGATAAATCAACTATGATTATGCATTGAAATTTTGTACTGTACAAATACATACTGCACAATTTTGGTGGATTTATCAAAAAGTGTAGTGGAAAGATCACCACCTATTTTGATACGAATAAAACATATTTGAGAGTTTAAGAAATTTAATAGTCTAAATTATAAAAGGAAAAAAAGAAAGATGAAAAATGAAGATGAATTATATCTCTCATGTTTACTCCCGTCATGTGTAAACAATTTGATTTGGATTGTAATCCGATCCATTCATGTTAAAAGGGAGTTTTACAAGTCATCTTTTCTACTAGATTACTCTATCCCTCCCACTATCAATATCATCTAAATTTTTTCATTTGTTTTAAGATATTCATGACGGATTCATTAAAAGCATGACAGAACAGTAAAGAATGAGAGAACCAATAGAAATTACTCCATTTCCTTTATAACCCAACTTCCCTTTGAATATTTAAAATTAAATATCTCACAAATGACACAACTAAAAATTGTAAAAATACATATTTGAAATCAGTGTTTTTTTCACTTCGATTAGAGATCGTACAAGCTATACTTTTGATAAAAGTATTCTTTTTCTCTTTTTTGTCGGGTTTTAGAAAATGCTACTTATATAATCACATGTAAGTTTATGTATAATCAATGTACATGTGATTTATGATAGAAATTTAATATTTTTACACTATTATTATTCAATGGTGGATGTTAAGCCACTCATGATTACAACTTATTAGACATTCACATAAATAACCATAATCAGAATTTATATATTGCATTCGTTTTGTGCCAAAATCACCTGTGCTTTTGCTTATTTGAGGTTTAATCACATGTGTTTTTGAATTGAAATATGTGATATATAATTCATATGTGATTTCACATTTTTTTATTTACATATATAACTATAGTTAATCATTTGAAATTCGTATCTATTTACACTTAAATACATGTGATTACTAATTCAATGTTTAACCAGAAGCGATTACAACATCTTTTTCTTTTTGTTGGTTTATTAAATTATTAAATAAAAAGTTGCATGTGATTTTATAGTTGTAATTTGTAACTTTGATTATTTACAAGTTATTATTATATTGCTTGTGATCTAAATATTAAATCTGATTGTAAATATATCTATAATCACATGTGGTTTAACATTACGAATTTTAAATACTCATTAGAAAATGATAAAAAAAAATATTTTTTGAAATTAAGGAATGTGAGATCACTAATTAAAGATAAAAAGACGTTGCTTCCAATAGTATAATTTTTATAATTTATAGATTTATGGTTTGTGAGATAAATAGTTTTAAAGTAAAAAAGTGAAATTAGGTATCTGAAATGGAGCTATCCTATTGATTTCTCTATTATTATTTTTTTATTCTTTATTGAAATTTTCTCTATAGGATGAATATCAAGTTGCCTTATAAATAAGGTAATAAGTGTGAGTGTGTGACTGAAATGTTGTAAGAAATAAATAAGTGTGAGTAATAAATTACGGTAAATTTTGAAGTTTAATGATCGTTAGTATGTGTTTTTTGAAAGTGTACAATCTTTTTGAAAAAATGTAAAAAATGTAGTAATATAGACATTTAGAATTGGATCGAGAGAGTAGTAAAGATGACATTTTAATCGTAAATAGGTTATTAAACGTAGAACGTACACTATACATCATCATGCGCCATTTTGGGAGATGGTGCAATCTAAATCTGTACAACTATCTCATTATGGTGATAATCATATACACCATTTAATAAAAATTAAAATTATTATATAGAAGTGGATCTAGAAAATCAAGCAACTGTATGATAAAAAGGTCAACTAATACTTGTCAATAATGTTTGACTTTGCCATTCTAAAAACGTTCTAGAATCTATAACTAGAACATGTCAATTGCTCAATAAATTAAATATGGACGAAACTTGAAAGTATTGCCGATGTAGAAACGCAACGTCGATCGATTTTCACACCCTGCATGCGAAACATAGATATTTTAATTATTTTAAATATTGAATATAAAATGATTATGTCTTGCTAAGTACAACCATTTTGACAAAATAAAAGTATGAATTTGGTTTACCTAAGAATAAGAAATGGTTTGCAACCATAGTAGTTAGATTATGGTAATTGACTTTTATATAATTATAACTTTTAGGTGATAATTTTTTTTTATCGATATGTGAAAGCTGACATCAACTTTATGTATCGTGCTATCTGAAAAAAGAGCATTATTAAATTAGAAGCGTATTTCGTTTCACTTTTTACTTTTTCATTTTTTGAGAGTTTTGTGTAAACTATAGAAATTCCGAAAACAATAGATTGAGTTTTCATTTTCTATGATAGAAAATGCATGAAATCATAACGTGAACATGTTTTTTTTTTCAAAATTGGAAAATGTTTTTTATAAAAATAGCACCTAGAGTTTTCCGTTATTAAACGGATTCTAACTATTTATTTTTCAATTTTGTCATGAACCAATGGAACATGCACATCAGCTTCCATTTATAATTTACAAATTTATATATGATACGGAAATCAACGAATATGCTTACTAGATCGACACGAATATTGCCGCACTTAATTATATATCTGTCACACGATCGTTCATTTAAATTTAAATTATATATATGTGCTTATGTAAGCACCATGATATGAAAAGAATATAATCAAATAATTCAAAATGGTATTTAATTTGAGAATGATATTTATCTCTTCGATTCCAAAAACGTCATTGAGAACATCACCGTTCTTTTTTACAAGTATTAGCAATATTTTAGTTTAACAACCATAGAAAACTATGTTCATATTATAAGGGTAGCTAATTAATTGACATAATATAACTAAAGATAAAAATAGGCAATAGCTAGTCAGTTGCATATATAGGTATGGAAATGAGAACTTACTGTTGAAATTCAATGTTGATGGATGATATTTGGTTTGCTACTATGGTGCCAAACGCAGTATCCGAAAGGACCATAGTCGTACCAGCCCTTGTAGGCCTAGAAACGGACGATTGTGCACGATCAATGATCCTAACTTGAACCGTCTGACCAGAAACGCAGGTTCCTGGTATGGCTGCACTTATACATCTCACCAAGTATTGCCTCCCACAAGCTGCACCATTATCCCATATCCCCTCTCCAGCTGCCGCAAACAAATTACTAGACGGAAATTGAGAAGCGTCATTTCCATAACATGCCGAAGCTGCAATAATTTCATTTTGGCATGTAAATGTTAATTAGAGTCTCATTCATGATACACCGGCCGCCATTTATAATTTGTACACATCAGTTTGTATCGTATAATCTTTTAAAATGGTCAAGTAATCAAGTTTAACATTTCACTGTGTATGGCTCGTAGAGCTATAGACGTTCTAGTATCGATGAAATTAGAAAGTAAATAATACGATTGAAAGGGCGGGATTTAAAGAAGAAACAAAAAGATGATCATATGGACTTACGAGTGTATGGTGGGTTGTACATGCTAGCCGTGCCAACTTCGCAACGTACAACCTCGTACAGCATTGAAGTTATAAGAAAGGAAGAAAGCCATAGAAGGGGGTGATGAAGCTTGAAGTTGAACATCATTCTAATATAAGGTATGAAAACTTGATACACATAAGCAAAATGTTGGTGTGTGGTTGTAGACATGTGAATTTATAGTTAGATAGAATGATACTCATCATATGAAAAGTCAACAAATTAAAAAATTCGGTTACAACCAATTAAACTTTGCGTAAAAAATATATTATTCTAACTGATTTCCATTGAAAACAACAAAAAATACAGATAAAAAGATTCGTCAACTATAAAAAGTCATGATTCGTGTAGTTCAGGTAGAGTTTCTTATAATAGCAGTTGGATTCGTTTGTAACTTGCTGAATTCTCGGAGTGATATTCGTTGGTAATTAAGTTTATTACGGCTTAACATAAGCACAATATGTTAGATGCGGGATTTCAGCCGTATCTTGAGTGAAAGAGGAGCAAACGATCATGGCCGTTGATTGTCTTGATCAACGTAATGACATAGATTCGCAACACTATATTTTACATGCATATTATGAATATTGTGTTTTACGTAATGCAATGTTACATATATATAACTTAGTAATTTTTAGGGTTAATTTCATCTATATCCTTGCAAACTTTCAAAATTACGTTAATATTCTTACAAACTTTAAAATTACATTAATACCCAAACTTTAAAATATCCCATATATATTCAAATAAACAATTAAATCAGTTGAATAGTTCTAACTGTTTTGAAGGTTTGCAGGGATATAGATGAAATTATCCCTAAAAAAAAGTTTATAAATAGGCATTGACTTTGCCGGTTCAATTCGGTAAAGAGCCCATACTTGATACTTGGCATGCAGATCCTCCATTTGTCAACTGTTTTGTTTGCCGACTTATATCCACACTTGAATGGTTCGCTAGTATTTTGTTTTTGCATTAATCAGTTGAATAGTTCTAACGATATTTGTTTACAGCTTGATTGTGCACACAAAATTAAAACAGATTTATTACGATATACTTTCGTTATATGAGTATAATGAAAAGAATCAGCCGTTTCAAACACCGTTTGATTTAATACGAATTTCAGATGTTCTGGAATTTGAAGTTATGACGATTATAAGATGTCATATGATTATGATGTGTAATATATGTAAAGTCTAAGAAAATATGAATCTTATTTGAAATGGTATTTTAATGCCTGAAATAAGAAGTAGAGAGGACTAGTCTAAAGATGTATGCTGAAAGAAATTTAAATAAACTATATATAACTAATTTTTCTTATATTTATTAATCTACTCTACAACTTGATATGTTGACAATGGAAAATAAAGTCTTTTATAAAGTTTCAATTACAACAATAATGAGTTGATGTATGGATTTAATGATCTTTTGTTACCGTGTTTGGAAGTTAAATGCCTTGATGGAGTAGGCAAAAATGAATCCAAAGAGGACAGTAATTCCAACAATGATAACTGCAACATACCCTATAAAATCATGTTCAAAACCAAAGTAAGTGTTGATGAACTCCGAAACTGTTTCGCCTGATTCTAATTTGTCTTTCATATCTCCATATTGTGATGCAACCAATCCGTATAATGTCCAAGAAACAGGGCAAATGTAGTAGTACCATCTCCACCATATCGGCATCCTCTGTTGAAAACGGAAAATGTTTTTTTTCAGTCTTTGCAGGTGATAAATATATGCGTAAGCAGAAAGAAAGTGGACACTTCAATTTTGACCGATTTTGTTGTGAATGTATAGATTTGGTTTATTTGTTATATCCAAGATCGAATGGACAAGACAAGGCAAACAAAGTGGCTTAAAAGGAAATAAGTCAACTGTATCTAAGGGTCAAAAATCACCCAAAATAAATTATTATTTTGTGTAAAACCTTCTCATTCATTATTCAAAAGTTTATTTTATGTAATAACTTAACTCTTGTTAACACACTGGACAGTTATTTGTGTTTCCAGTCAACCAAATGACCCGTTTTGACCAGTTAGCCAACCTGCCCAAACCACCATTTTTCCACTTCTAGAGTGTATCGTTAATTAGACATCCACAGGATGCTCAAAACTTACTGTACGGGGAACAATGAATCCCGAGAATAGGTTCCATAATGCAAAAAACGCAGATGAGATGATTGCAGCGATATTGTGGTTAGGGGTGACTGCCACTGTCATCATCCCATAAAATGTGAAGTACAGTAATGTGAAGTACATAAAGAAGAGATGCCAAAAGAACTTCACGATTGTCCACTCGAATCCAATCATTGCGTATTCAATAATTCCATACACAATTGTTTGAATTAAAATGTACGGTATCTCAATCATAACCTGCATAATAGTTTAGCTATGAGTAATAAGTTCATTTCTAGTAATACTCATAGGTTTTGTGCACATTAGATATTTATTATACCTGTCCAAAGGCGTACGGAAAAGCTGAGTACATCCCAGCAGCTCTTTCCCTATAAAATACTGTTCTTTCGATGGAAACAACGGGCTGTACCGTTACAGCATTTTGTACTCCAATAAATGTTACAGCAGTATACATAGAACCCATTGCATTAAATAGATCTTGTTTTTTCCCCCTATTATCCAATAGTTATATGAGTTAGAATCAATAAAATTGGAAGATGGAAGAGGTGCCAAAATTGGCAGGTCGGGCGGATAGGGTATTGCGTCAATATAAGTTCGGGCTGAAACGAGACAAGTCAAGTTGGGTTTAAAGCAGTCGGGTCAGGTTGACCCACAAGCAGCTTTTTTAATTCTTTTTATTTACTAACTAATTTGTTAAGTATGATTACAAAATTATATATTTGAAATGACAATCTAAATGTTTAAAAAGGAGATTCAGGTCGTTGTATGGTTAAGAAAAGAACACGTTGGATGAATTTTCAGCATGCCCAACTCATTTGACCAATTTAATTATTAGATGAACTTAATATGTGACCGGTTTGGGGTGAAACATAAACAAAATCGACCCATTTATAAGTACAGGCACAATGCCCCTGCCTCATCTTCTGCAGGATTACCTTTTTGAGCCCATCTCCCAGAAGATTGTGCCAAACATTAAAGCGATAGTTGTTGTGAAAAAGAACCTCACTGCGGTGTATGGTGGGTTTCGCCAATATGACCAATGTTGTTTCCAGAGACACGCAATGCATTGTGTCCAAAAAGATTGTGAATATTGAGTACGAAAAGATATATCAGTAGAACCTGGTACAGGTTGGCTATTTTCATTTATCAACTCTTTATTTCTCCTGAATTAGTCACCCAATTTTTTTTATTAGATTAATGAATAAGTACACCAGCTTCAGATAGTACATATTGAATGTTCCGATCACTTACTTGTATAGTTCTGAAGTTTTGTACAGTTGAGCAAAGTTAACACTTAAAGCTGCTTCCTGTGCTCCTGAGGTTACCTCCAACATCCAAGTTGCCGGATTGTAACCATCTTTAATTTTGTTCACACCATCAATGTCCTTGAATAATTGGAATACGTTGCATCGATGTTAATGCTTGAGCTGAAGATATACTAGGATACGTTGGTATTTACTCACCTCAAAGTACTTGATCAATTGAGAACAATGACGACCTAATGGACCAACATATATTTCTTCTCCTCCTCGTGCTAAAAGAAATAGCTGCAAGTAATAAAGATCAGTGATCTTTTTGTCTTCCATTGAATACCAAATCATTTTATTTTTTACAGCAAATAGGAGCGGAAATTTTGACCCATGTACTTATGAAATGGATCTGTTTGGGTCATCTTTTATCTATAATGGGTCAAACTGGTAACATTACAAAAAAATCAGATCAAAAGGAAACGGGTCAAGCCGACTCAAACGAGTTGAAACTCATCCAAAATACTACCAAATATTGTATTTAAAAGATTAGATTATTTTTGTTATTGAAATAATATAATTTAAGCAATCATATATGAGACACTAATTAATTATAGGGTTATAACAATTTAGAACAATTAAATGTTTCTTGATCAACCCAACTTGACCCGTACTGTGATTTTCTATCATTTTGACCTGTCACCCAACGCACACATTGATCCTCCTCTAAATGAAACCTACCTCATCGAAAGCATCAAAGATGTCTATACTTGGCTGATGTATTGTGCACACCACTGTTCTACCTGTGTCAACAGTGTTTCTCACTGTTCTCATGACTATTGCTGCTGCCCTTGCATCCAATCCTGATGTAGGCTCATCCATAAAGATTATCGATGGGTTAGCCACCAGCTCAACTGCAATTGTCAGCCTCTTTCGTTGTTCCGTTGAAAGCCCATTCACACCGGGCAATCCCACAAGTGCTTGACTTAGTGGAGTTAGCTCCACAAGCTCCATAACCTCCGCAACAAACATCTAAAGATCATAAAATTAAGATTTAATATAATATTATATATATATTATAGGGTAATTTGGAGGGTAACCCTAACCCTCGTACCGTATTTCAATGGTACACATCCGCCCCACCCGCAAGGAGCATCAGCGCAAGACAATCACATGTTCACAAATCACCAACATGTGTTGAGGCATGGATTTGAACCCCTGACCTGTCGGTCACATATGTGGGGTCTAGGCGTTTGCGGTGGTGATACTACTCGAGCTATGCCCTAGTGGTGTGTGCGCGTGCACGCACTCACACGTTAGAGCATTATTAATAGAGGTGGCAAGAGTGGTGGGTCAAATGGGTTGGATAACATGACAGAATAAGTTATAGTCTATTTTTTTTTTTTTTAAATCTATTTGTTATTTATAATTACAATATATTGAAATGTTTATCTATATTTATGTAGATAGAACACAACCCATTTTACACATTCGCCCATTTGACGTGTTACACTTTGAAATTAAACACAACCCAATACTTATGTATTAGTACTTATTTATAGAGTTTTTCATTCATTTTCACCTCTCTGGTCACTGAATCAACTTCAGGAGGTAGCCGTAGCCATGCAGAATATTGCAGGGACTCGTAGACTGTGACGTGTGGGGAGTGAATATCAGTTTGCTCACAGTATCCTGCAATTCGAGCAAATGTTTCTTGCTTCTTTGGGTACCCGGAGATACTGATCCTTCCTTGTATGTACCCACCTGTTTTTCTTCCTGCTAAGACGTCCATTAAAGTAGTCTTACCAGCACCACTGATTCCCATTAGAGCTGTGAGTACCCCTGGCATAAAACAACCACTAACACCCTTTAACAGTTCTAGCCGGTCTTCCACAACGCCTTGAGCTTTCATTTCCTGCAACATTTTCCTTTAGTATGATAATGATAGAGTTTTAGGTAAATGTATTTGACTATTGACTTTTGACTTTGTTACCTGAGGCATATCGACTGCATACTTGATATCATCAAATACAAGGGAAAGAGGACGAAAAGGAAGAACCATTCCACGCCGTGTTTTCTTATCAGTTTGAATTATAGTGTTTACTCTTGATGACATTGACTTTGACGATACACTTCTTAGAACTTTCATCTCTGCGAATATGTTTCTTATAATGTTAGCTCTGCAATTCCAGTCAGCTATGGTACACAATGTTTCCATAATAACGAACCTGATAACTTGATTGAATCTCCCGTTTTTATAGCTTCTCTTGTCGTCAATGTTTCTTCGGATAGAACTGCCTGAGGCTTCCCTAAGGCTGCATTGTAACGAGAATTTTTCAGACCGTTGCAGCTTAAATAGGTAATAACGTAGAATATAATTTATTAATAGAATCCTTACGATTGAGGTACGTGAGAGCAAAGATGTTGAAGATATTGAAGATGACAATATATCCAACTAAAGCGCCTACTGATATCCAATACCATTTTGTTTCTGTGAAAAGTCCACGAGACCTTAGGACAGCAACACCTACTGTTTCTGTGGAGTTTGGCAATACCTGCAAGAAAAATGCACTTACATTGTTCATGCTTCATGCATGGTAAATAGGTTTAAATGTACATTTCTAATAAATAGGTTTAAGTAACGGATTACCTGTCTCCAACTCTTTCCAAGTAATTCATTGACAGCCATACCAGTCTGCCCATACATCAGAGGTGAAATATAGTAACCCCATGCCCACCAACTCTTTATATCATCTGAGGTGACAAATGGATGTTAATCGCTTGTTATATATTATTGGAATGTAGTATCATGATCAGATTCTGTGTAAATGATGTGTTGTAAACAAAACATTTCGATACATTTAAATGTTAGCAAACGGGGTGCTTCTACAATCTTCACTAATATGTTTTACCTCTTGACAATACGAATCCACCAAGTACTAAAATGGCGAGAAGTGCAACTGATCCAAATGTGTTAGCCACAATGATATTCCGTCCTAATGCTGCTATGAAACGAAATAGTGCAGAAGCCATCTGGTGGACGCATATGAGCAGAAGCAATTGTCTGAAAAACCTGCAGCAGTGATACTTCATCAAATTGAAGCATGTAACATTCTGCACAAATTTATATTGTTTTATCAAATCAACCATCACTTACCTTCCAGCATCTGGATCAAACCCAATGACATAATAGGTCATGAATACCCAAGTGGCAACTTCAACGATTGTAACAGGAATCTTGAGGATCCATGTGGGTAGGGAGTATATCCAAGCAGGAAAGAAAAGAAGGTCTCTTTGCTTGTAGAACACAGGAAGTTTTATAATGCTTAATCCAAGTTCCGAGAACCCATTGAATGTAATTGTAAGTAATGTGAAAAACAAAGCTCCCAAGTAAACCGTTCCATCCACAATTGTTTTCTTTGGCATCTCGGTTCGTAAGAATAATGTCATTGCTGTAGTCGCCAAAAAAATAAGCTGAACGAGTAACACAAAATAAACTAGTTATATCCAAACACCCTGCAAGAACTTTCAATTGTAATGATTAATATCATACCTGTGTCATTTTGAATATATAGACAAAAGAGTTTCTCTTCATAAGCAAGTACTCTCTAGATGTGCAAGCTTTCAACAATTCCTTTGTGCTAATACCGTATTTCTTTGTAGTTAAAGCGGAAGGGTGGCTTTTGGTTCTGTCAAATGGAGTGGCAAGTTCATCACCTAGCTTTCTTCCCACATGGAACAACTGAAATGCTTCTGCAAATTCTCGTACCGTAACAAAGCTATAAGGCTCATTGTTTCTTACCCAGTATTGTTCTTGATCTTTCTTCGATGTTACCTATAGTTTTACACATTAACAATAACATGAACCTAGAGTTCAATAAAGCAAATTATATCAGGTGAATGATTACAAGCTCTGTAATCACTTGTGTGCAATTTTTGGGGGCATCAGTTTCCCAATGTATGAATAATAAAGTTTTGGTAACTATATCTAATGTAATAATTATTATTATAATTTAATTATTTATAAACCTCAAGAAACACTGAAAAAATCAACGCTATGATGATCGGCCCAACACGAACCGTATCAAAGGGTACTTAAATTGACTACCCGACCCGCCCGTGAGACTTATACTAGCAGAATAAAAAGTTGAGAGCTAATGTTACTTCTTGCAAAAAGTCGGCAACTGCTTTTCTCTCAGGACATTTGAAACCCATGTACTCAAAGAACTCTAGCACATTTTCTCGGGGACCTTGATACACAACTTGTCCATCTGATAGAAGTATAACATCATCGAATAAGTCATAAGTTTCTGGTGCAGGTTGGAGGAGTGAGATCACACAAGTTACTTGAAGTATATGAACTGATTGCCTGATTGATTTCACTATTTGGAACGTTGTCGAACTATCTAAACCAGTAGATATTTCATCCATAAATAGTGCTCTTGACGGTCCAACCATCATTTCTCCTGTTGTGACTCGCTTCTTTTGGCCTCCGGAAATACCTCTGAACATTTCATCTCCTACTACAGTATCTGCACAGACTTCAAGACCTAAAATCTACATAAAAAATAAACTTTAGTTGTATTATTTTGTATAAATTCACTTTATGTTCTTCATTTGTTGAACTATTACCTTGATAACATAATCGGTGACAACACTAGCTTTTTGTCCTGCAAGTGATGCTGCCTAAAAGGGAAATGGGCCAGATAGTTAAAATAAAATAAAAATAGCTAAAAGGAAACGTTTTAAAAATATATCATTGCATAATATAGTATCTATACTGTTCTATGCTTAAATGAATTGATCGTTATGAAAATAATAGTTTTTTTTATCATATTCGATATATCAACTGTTTATGAAAAGAAAAAAGTGTTGACAGTTAATAATATCTAGATTAGTATATGTCTCACCTTCATGTAGATGTCAAGATCAGGATCAGGCTTGATGTTTGCTTCCTTTTCTCTCCTTGACAATTCCGCCAACATTTCTGGAAGATATTCGTAATCATATGAACTGATTGAGATATAGTTGAGTGTCTTCATATATATATCTATATAATCATGTCAAAGTTTGTAGAGATATATTTTTTATGAAGTATGTATAGCTAGACTGACCATAATTTGCTCCAACTCCTTGGCATCTGGCCGAGAAAGCTAGCGTTTCTCTGACTGTCATTTCTCCAATATGCAGATCATATTGACTTATGTAAGCAGATGTTCGCTGTGGGACAAATTCGCTCATTTCATGCCCATTGTAAGTCACTCCTCCAGATACCTGGTATTATTAAACATCAGTTTTTAACTTGTTAAATTTTGCACTACAGCTATTATAAAGACTTTTTCCACTTACCTTTAAATCTGACCCAAGTTTTCCAGCCAAAGCCAAAAGCAATGTTGTTTTTCCAGAGCTTGGTGGGCCTAACAGCAATGTCATCCTGTAGAACCGTATAGAGTTTATAACTTTTTCCGACTTAGAGCTTATGTGGCACACACTTGGTGCTTATCTGGTGCTTACTTGGCTTGGTCATATTGGAACAAAATTTGATAGTTTAATGGGTATTTGGGTGATAAAAAGTACAATGTTCATATGGGTGTTTTTTGATAAGTACATTGCTATAACATGGCCTAAACCCTTCTTTGACAAAGCAATTTAGGAGGTTGTTGTTGATTTTGGCTAAAATAAAAATAGGGTTTTTTGTCCCACATTGATGGAAGGAACAAAGGAGGGGGTGACTCCTTGATTATAAAAGGAGGCTTAATCCTTAGTTTCAAAATGTACCAAATCAATATACATCTTAAGTATTTGATTCTTTCTTTCTCCCTTTGGTTTAAAGTGTCTAAGGTGTGAGTCAAATTCTTGGAGGTTGTGAGTGTTGGTTGGGCGGTGGCTTAAGAGGTTAGTCTATGTGATTGTAATAATTTTTCATATAGTGGAATCTTTTCTCTTTGGAAGCCCGTAGTTTTTCCCCGGTTTTAGAGTTTTCCACGTATATTCTTGTGTTTATATTTTTTTACTTTTTCATTGGCTGTGTTGTTGGGGAATCTTTGAGACCGTTTTTTCAACAAGTGGTATCAGAGCCAAGGTTTATGACGGAGGTCTCGGTTTTAGAATTTCATAGTATTCTCTGTGGTTGCAGTTTTGTCTGAATTTCCACATCAGAAACAAATTCTATTTATCGTATTGGGGTATCTTGGTTCTATTGGTTGTTTTGTATACGATGCAATTATATGTGAGCCTAGTGGAGTATTTACACGTGTAGAAAAGGTTCTGGCTGAGGAAAAACTTGGTATTTAAGCGTGTCCATTGTGACCCACCTCTCTTTCCTGGGATCCTTTTTCTCCTGGGTGTATTATTAATTGGTTGGAAATATATTTTTCTAGTATACAATACTGGTAAATTTTTTTAAGATACAGATACGATGTCAAAGTTCAGTCCAATGAGGTTCGATGTAGAGAAATTTGATGGAAGGGTCAATTTTGGCTTGTGGCAAGTTCAGGTCAGGGATGTATTGATTCAGTCCGGGTTACACAAGGCATTAGGGGGGAAATCAACCCCTGTTTCTAGCGGTGATTCTAGCAAGGCCAGTAAGATCGATGATGAAGAATGGGATGATATGGATTTGAGAGCGGCAAGTGCTATTCGTTTGTGTCTTTCAAAGAATGTTCTTGCAAATGTGCATGGATTATCAATGGCAAGGAGCTTTGGGAGAAGCTTGAACAGTTATACCAAGGCAAAGGCATCTCAAACCGGTTGTGTCTCAAGGAACAGTTCAATACTCTACGTATGGAAATAGGTTCAAAAATTCCAGATCATCTTGAGTGTTCTTAATAATATCGTTTCAGAACTGTAGGCTATTGGAGTTGAGGTTGATGATGAAGATAAATTATTAAGACTTATATTATCTTTACCATCCTCCTATGAGCACATGAAACCTATTCTGATGTATGGGAAAGAGACCCTGAAGTTTGAAGACGTTACTAGCAAACTCCTATCTGAGGAGAAAAGACTGGAAGGTAAGGGCGGGACTTCATCGGAAGGTACGGTTTTGGTAAGTGAAGATAGGAAGAAAAAGAACTCCAAGAAAAATCTAATATGCTGGAAGTGTGGAAAGTCTGGGCATGTCAAGATGGATTGTCCAGGTGGAACGGATTCGGCAAAGGGCTCCAAATCTGCTGACAATGTCTCCGTTCTCACGGAGAATAGCGAGTTCTATTAAGATATGACATCCTCATAGTGTGTCCGCGCCACCATGGGAAAGGGATGGTTGTCAGCGATTCCACAGGTATTTATACATGGGCATTGGTTTGGCTTAAAATGCAAGGTGTGCGGTGGAAATTGATGTCGATGGCTGAGAAACTTCCAGGTGAGCCAAACAGGGGAAGTTGCACCATAACAATTTCAGCAAGGTTTTTCGACATGTGCCGAGGTGAAATGCTTAGAATGAGTTATTCTAAGTGGAGATACTCTTTTATGGTGGAGTATGATAATTCTCTTCGAATTATGATTGTCGGTCAAGACAATGGTTCTGATGTTGGAACAAAGTTATTTTTATTTTATCCATGGTGGAGATTGTTGGTTTTGGCTAAAATAAAAATAGGGTTTTTTGTCCCACATTGGTGGATGGAACAAAGGAGGGGGTGACTCCTTGGTTATAACAGGAGGCTTAAGCCGTAGTTTCAAAATGTACCAAATCAATATACATCTTAAGTATTTGATTCTTTCTTTCTCCATTTGGTTTAAAGTGTAAAAGGTGTGAGTCAAATTCTTGAAGGGTGTGAGTATTGGTTGGGCGGAGGCTTAAGAGGTTAGTCTATGTGATTGTAATAATTTTTCATATAGTGGAATCTTTTCTCTTTGAAGGCCCGTGATTTTTCTTCGGTTTTGGAGTTTTCCACGTATATTCTTGTGTTCATATTTCTTTACTGTTTTCATTGGCTGTGTTGTTAAGGAATCTTCGAGACCGTTTTTCCCAACACTTGTAAACACTTGATGTATTTTACAGCGTTTGCCCGAGGGATAATTTACAATTGAACCATAACTTACTAACTTACCTGCCAGGCTTAACAATTCCACTCGCATCATGAAGAATTGATAAAGATTTCTTTCTGCTTGGAAGAAAATGCAAACAATTTAAAGATCCCTGTGTGTATAACAGAGAAAGAGAGCTTAGTTATGATTGTAACTAAAAGTGACAAAATGTCTGGGTTGCGTAACTATTAAAAATGAGATCAGGTTGAGCCACACATAAAATCGCCTTTTTTCTGTTGATACTTAAGGCCTTAATATGGTTACAAAAATTTATTACAGTAATAAAATAACTTCTTAAAACCAAACGATTTGGGTGGCTGCGAGCATAAATAATACACTTTGGCAGACTTCGACTAGTTTGACCCGTTTGACATATATCTCTTCCATCTAAAACATATTATTCTATCTGCCAAGGTAAACTATATGGACCCAATCGTAACTAAATTGGTTCCATCAAAGATTTGGATATCAACTAGTAACTGTAGGAATCTTAGCCTTTCTAGCCAACAGAATCGATGTTTAACTATATCTATATGTTTGGGATCATTTTGAGAATCGGAGATGAAAGAATAAGAAAAAACCTCTAGGATGTTAACCACAAAGTTGAATATAGTAGGCAATGCTCGACCACCAACATAGGCTTCTGCATCGACATTTAGATGTTCAAACCGGACCTCGATAGTAGGAAGTTGAAGTCCAACTCTGCATATATATTTAAACATCCAATAAACATAAAACACCAAGAATCCAAGAAAATATATAACCATAAATTCACTTACCGATCTATTCGTTCCTTTAACTTTAACAAGAACCTCTCATTATCTTCCTCAGCTATTCTAACAAGCCTATCTAGGAGATTTCTTTTCTCAACCAGCCCGAGATTCTTGATATCGATATCTTTTGGTTGGCCTTTTTCTTCTGTTAATATACCTCTCTCTATTCGAAGATACGTTGGAAGTTTTTCGATTGCAGCCCATTTTAAAGCTTCTTCGTCATCTTCTTCCACTTCATGTGAAGATCTTGAAAAAAAATCTCTACCACTGTTCCTCCATACTTTTGAACTGTTTATAGGTGCACTACTAACTCTAAATACCTCCCCACCCTCCATCATTACCACATACAATGATACAATACAAACCTCTGCTTATATCAAAAGTTTTTAACTTTTTACTTCTCTATGTTTACGAAGTTCAATGGGGTGCTAATTTTCTTCTTTCCATAGATCCCACACTTTTTTTAATATATATGCTCTTAAAAACTTTGTCTTTTCATTTCATGTGGCCACGTGGCAATTTATAGAAATATATAGTCTGTGATTAGTTAAGAAAAGGTGAAACTTGTATATCTGTTTAGGTATGATATAATGTGGTCACCAATGTTATCATGCAAAGTTCCTTGGTAATATTATTATTAGGTGGAATGGAATTAATCATCACTCACTCCTTTCATTCTATATTCTATATTATACATCATCTTTACCTCATCATTACTTCATAAATGTTTTTTCTTCTTTATTTGGGTCCATCAACACTTTAATTATTTTCTAACTATCTTAATATATATTATATATTATAGTATATTAAATATGAATATACGATTGTAAAGTGAATCAAAAATGTATTTATAGATATATGAAAAGTACAAAAATCATAGAATCTTAAAATGTTTCTTTTTTTCTTTTTTTGGGCCCATCAATACTTTATTTACTAACTATTATAATATATATTAAAATATATACGATTGTAAAATGAATCAAAAATGTATATATAAATATATGAAAAATACAAAAATCATAGAATCTTTTTCAATGTTCTTTTTTTTTTCTTTTTCAAAAGAGTCATAGTTGTAAGCTAACTAGTTAAGTATATATGTCAAAAACATACTCCGTACAAAACAAATGATTTATTATCTTTATTATATACAAAGCATTTATATCATATCTTATTTTTGGTACTCAACATATGGAAAAAAAACAATATCACCCTTAACTTATCTATAACATTTCCATAAATACCCTTATCCCATTATCTATTACTATCATTATTATGTATTCTTCACTAACTACACTTCCATTAACACCCCTATCCCATTATCAATTATTTTAATTACTACTTATTCTCCACTAACTACACTTTTCATCTATCAAATATTAAATCTACCCACCAAAATCTTTTTTGATTGGTTAAATATCAAAGTGGTTACTTATAATGGGAAGGACGGAGTACTATATGTTTTTATTTTAAAACATTCATTCGCACCTCCATTCACTGTCATCACTTTCACCGTTGCATTGTACGGGTATTATACTATTATTTAATAATTAGTAGTACAGTCTTCTGGAAGCGACATATTCAATTGCCACTGCCACACAAGTAGTTTTGAAATATCAGCCACGCACGTATCTTTCGTTGGAGACTTCTCTTTCATTAGAGACAAACGTTGAGCCCTGTGGTGTAGTGGGTTATTATATATATCTATGATGTTCAATAAGAGTTTTGATTTCTTAATGTTCAGTAATTTGTTTAGTTATAATGGAATCAATATATTTCTTAATAAACTATGGTTTAACTTATCGTTTGTTTCCTATTATATAACATATCGTTTGATTTAGTGAAGACTATTTTGATCATTTCATATATTTAAACTTGCAAATATTCATATAAAATGCTTAAACTCTTTACAAGGAAGTAAAGATTAAAAATAGTCCGTTGATGTTCGATACTTCACTCAATTACTCCTCGTATATACTGACTATGAATTCGTGTGTCGGTTGGGGGTTTATGTATAGTATCTTGAATGCTTAAATACCATCCTCTCGATTAGTCATACTAATATATCATCATAATAGTTTTGAGAGAGTATGTTTATACTTTGAAAGTGCACGTAACTTTGCAATACAATGCAAAGTAGAAATTAATAAACGTCATATTTCGATGATAAAATGTAATTATCACGTTGAAGTTATGGGTGTGAAAGAATCTTTAATGTTCTACTCGTACTTTATATTCACAACCCTCGACCTTTATTTGACTACTTTTAAAAACATTATCACTACTGGGCCACTATGTAAATGGCCCTCCTTCTCAAGTTACTAGATTTTAAACCCGTATATATATATAGGAGCCGTTTAATTTTAAATATGAAATTTCGTAATTAATATCTTGTTTTTAATAATAAAGTGTGTAAGTTAATATGTATATCACACATTTAGTTGGATTAATGATAATATTACTTTGTGTAAGTTGATTTATATAATTAGAAATAAAAAAATAATAAAAAATTTAAAATCAAGTTAGTGAAAAAAATTAATTATTTTATGTATATATTAACCTTTTCAATTAAATCTATCTAAACTTGGTGAATTATAAATAGAAACATTACAGATTGATTTGGATTAGAAATCTAATCTTAAATTTTACTAAAATCAAAATACTTAATTGACAAATTGAAACTTAATTATAACGATGAAATCATAAATGTGTTTCTTATATATAAATTAATTTAAGATTACTTATGATAAAATAATCCTTTGATTTCAGTCTCGAAAATTTCGTGTTTAAAGTAAGGCAAACAAAGTGGATTTTACACAAATTAATCACCTTATTTATGTTTCCACCAATCTGTCTAGTCGATATCCAGATAAGCAACCACTAACACTTTCCCCCTTAGACCAATTATTATAACGGTTCCTTGATCTAAAGATACATACAATCTTTTCTTTTCTTCCAAATTAATTAATAAAATAATACAAACGGGTGTGTATCAAACTATAAAGAGATATATTTGTCTTAAGGTCTTTGCAAAGAATGTTTGACAAGAACATGAACAATTATAAAGTTTGTGACACTTACAGATTATAATATTTTATAAGACTGCTCCCATCAGTCACAAAAACTGACTGAACCGATTGAGCTATGTCAGCGCGATGTCAATTTTTGAAAAAACTGACTGAAACTGACGAACTTCTACCATCAGTGACCTCTCACTTTAATTTTTTGGTCCCACATTTTCCAATTTACTTTAATATTATACACATAAATTAAACACAAAAACAAAACAAAAAAATGAACTCGTCACTTTGGTGACGAAAAAAATGACGAAGCGAAGTGACGAGATTGTAACATCGGTGTCACTTAAGTGACGCTCGTAAGTTTGAAACTGACGAAAACCGATGAATACCAATATGAGTGGCCGAAATGTCCGCAAAATATGACTTTTGAGTTTCGACATTTGTTTTTGAGAACCAGAGTAAGGTTCAATTACAAATTTTAGTAAGAATGAAGAAACCAACCAGAATGCGATATGTATCACAAAATCCAATTTCTCCACATTTTTTAAACGTAAATATCTATCAAACGGTAAGTTGAATAATCATAAAAATTACACCAGAAAAATCAGCGTTTTATTCTTTTCGATCAGAGATGTAACAAGGTATACTTTTGACGAACTTTTTTCCCTGTTGTTTGGTGGGTTTTGAAAACAACCAACACATGTGTTACCAGCGAGTAACACATGTGTTACCAACAAGTAACACATGTGATACCGGCTAGTAACACATGTGATACTAATTTTGTACAATTTGTAAAACCAACAAAATTAATAGTCGTTGAAAGTATACTATGTGAAATGCTGATTTTTATGGTATATTTTTATCATTTTTTTACTTACCGTTTGTGAGATATTTGATTTTTAAAAACGTGGAGGGAAATGGGTTTTGTGACATGTGGTACATTCCATTTGTTCCCCTATTCTTACAAAAAAAATTTGTACTCATTTGAACCCCGCTCTTGGGAATTACTAGCATTATAAAAAAGTTCAATAAAGTACTTGAATTTTTAAATGAATGAAAGTACCAAAAACATTGTGACATTTGTATAAAAACTCATTTATCCTCAAGATCTTAAAAATTAATTATCTCACAAATGGCAAATCGAAAAATTATAAATATTGCAACATAAAATTCAACATTTTATCCTCTTCGATTTGCCATCTCTCAAGACATACTTTTGACGAGTCATTTTTTCCTTCGTTTTTTAGTGGGTTTCACAAATTACTAACACATGTGTTAGTGCTTGGTTGTACATTTAATTTAGGTTTAGGGTTTAGTGTTTAAAAATGTTTAATGGTTAGGGTTTAGTAAGATTTAGGGTTTAGATTTTTGTAAAATGTTTAGAGTTTAGAACCATACTCCATAAAACCCTAAACCTCAAACCCTAAACGCAACACTTTAACACACGTGTTATTAATTTGTGAAAACCATCAAAAAATGAAGAAGAAAAAACTCGTCAAAGGTATGCGTTGAGCGATGACAAATCCAAGAGGATAAAACGCTGAATTTTATGGTGCAATTTTAATAATTTTTCGATTTGATGTTTATGAGATATTTAAGTTTCAAAGTGATACAGGTAAATGAGATTTTGTATAAATAACACAATTTTATTGGTTGTTTCATACTCTACAAAATACTTGTACTTCATTGATCACATCTCACAAGGTAATTTTGTTAAAAGCTCAACGGGAAATGAAGTGATATTAAGATCGCATTACAAGCTAAATTTTTCACTTCATTGATTTGAAACGCTTGTGTCACGCCTTCATCCTCAAACATGTATATATTAGAGTATATAAATATGAATATACAAATATGCTATGAAATCCTTATATAGTGTCGCCATATATTATACTACTAGTTTACAAACACAGTATAATATATATATATATATATATATATATATAGAAGAGACACGAGATCATGTGAGAATAAGAAGATTCCGTGAGAACGGTGAGAACACATCTTAGCCATCCATTTTTTGATCGAAAAACTTGATTTTAGATGTGACACTTTTGTAAAGACTTTGAAGTTTGATTTTGGAGGGTTCACATAAGGATTGCTACGTGAAGTTTATTTTTTTTTGCTTCACAATAGTTTTAACATGGTGAAGTTTTATTTAATTTTTGTTAACAACAATGTTTAAGGTAGTCAATTGATAAGTATAAACATTAATCTTTTCAAAAACTAATGTTAACAAAAAATATATTTACTTAATCTCATTAAAACTATGTGAACCTATAAAAATAAAAATTTATAGCATCATAATCTTATGTGAGAACGGTGAGAACACATCTTAGCCATCCATTTTTTGATCAAAAAATCTGATTTTGGAGGTGACAATTTTTAGCTCATGTGAAGCTTTTTTTTTTTGCTTCACATCATTTTGCTCATGTGAAGTTTTTTTTTTTTAGCTTCACATCATTTTGCTCATGTGAATTTATTTTTTTTAGCTTCACATCATTTTGCTCATGTGAAGTTTTTTTTTTTAGCTTCACATCATTTGTTCAAGTGAAGTTTTTTTTTTTTTAGTTTCACGTCATTTTGCTCATGTGAAGCTTTTTTTTAGCTTCACATCATTTTGGTGAGGTTAAGTTTAATATTTTTTTTCTTAACATAAGGTTACGATGCTATGAATTTTTTTTTTTATAGGTTCACATAGTTTTAATGAGATTAAGTAAATATTTTTTTGTTAACATTAGTTTTTAAAGAGAGATTAATGTTTATACATATAAATTCACTACTTCAAACATGTTGTTAACAAAAATTAAATAAAACTTCACCATGTTAAAACTATAGGTGGCAAAACGGGCGGGTTGGACGGGTACGGGCTCCGGGTCTTAACGGGCTTGGGTTCAAACGGGCTCGGGTCAAAACGGGCTATTCTAAAATTTCATCAAAAATTGTTTTAATTGACGACAAAAATACATCTATTAACAAGTAACACATAATTTAATTTTCTTATTAATTTTTAAGACAATTGTTATTTGGAAGTTGAGTGTTACAGTAATAGTTAATATAGTAACTACACGCTATTGTTGTGTTTTCGGAAACAATAAAATGATAACATGAATTTTTAAAATGAAATGTTTATTCAAATAATCTAGAAGTAGCAAATTGATACTGGACATAGCAAAAAAAGTTTATAAATCTGGAAATATATATTCGTATTGTACTATGCTACTGTGTAATTTTAAAAATAGCAAAAATGAAATACACTTCCCAGTTTCCAACTCCCCCATCTTCCCCAAAAGTCCAAAACCCCCATCATCCATCCCCTGTATATGAAAATTGTCCATATATCTTTCTGTAAAATAGTGTATTAATTTTTACCCGGTTAAACCCGTAAGTCTTCCAATTATTGGCCATTTGTACCCATTGTCAGACTTTAAGTCGCCCAAATCAACCCAGGAGAAGAGAACAATAGCCCAAAACCGCCCAATCAAAGAGCTTTTGGGCAGAAATTGCCAGGACTAATTAAAATTATTGTAAAGCAACTAATATTAAACTTCACATAGCAATCATTATGTGAACCCTCCAAAATCAAACTTCAAAATATTTACAAAAATGTCACTTTCAAAATCAGGTTTTTTGATCAAAAAATGGATGGTTAAGATGTGTTCTCACCGTTCTCACAGAATCTCCTTGTTCACACAGTATCCCAAGTCTCTCTCTCTCTCTCTCTCTCTCTCTCTCTCTCTATATATATATATATATATATATATATATATATGCTAACTATAGTGGACTGCAACCCATCTAATTAGGTTGGGTGATGATTTGTACACCACCAATTTTAGCTATACACCACTATTTATGAATCAGACTGTTGTACAGTACAACTATTTAAAGCATACTTGGTGGTGTATGGCTAAAATTTGGTGGTGTACAAATCACCATCCAATTAAATTGGTAGTCTATTTTTTGGATGTGTTCTCAACATTCTCACATAATCCTTTTTGTTCTCGTAGGATCTCAAATCTCTATATAAATATATATATAAAAACTTAAATTTCCTACAATATATTCTTGGAAGATCTTCTATGGCGTTTTTACGTACATACGCATGCACCGATGCAATTATTATATGTAGGCCATATTGCTTATGGCAACTCACATAAAGTAGAAAAGAAGAGGAATTCATGAATCATGAATGTTTAGTTCACTTTAAAATCATAAAATTTTGATAGTCATCTTGGAATTTTATAATATTCTTTAGGCCTTTAGAGTAAAGACTAAAGAGTGCAAGACACCTATTAAACACATGTCCAACTTCATTAATTTTTAATTAAATAAACTAAGCAATTAAGATGAATGCGGATTTCAAGTTTGGTACAAGATTTCAACTATTACTCCTTGGTAATGATGGAGTATTTTATTAATTAATTAGAGTCGAAAGAAATTGTGCAATTGATTAATATATCTTAGTATCTTTATCAATTAATAATCGAATTATATGGTTGAAGAAGAAGATACACAGTTGGAAATGCATAGAACATGGTCTTGTTGATTACTCATTAAAGCACTTGTAAAAGCATTCTTTGTTTATAAGAGGACTATTAGCCGTCGTGGAAATTAGACAGATATCAGTATGTATGATTATAATGAGCTCATGTATAATAAATAATCTTATACTAAACATATATTGAGGTATATGATCTTGATCTTATAGATATTTTCATTCATATTATCTGATTTAGACAGAAACGTTACAAAGTCGATCAACGTTGTATGTCCCAAGATATGAAAACAGTCTATATGAATAAGGAAAATGGGTATTCGGATCACCCACTGAAGGTGCAAATTGTGAAGAAGATCTATTCACCAACGAATTATCTTCAGTTTATCAAAGTGGTATGGCCCAGATTTATTCAGCAACGAATTATCATTAGTTTATCAAAGTGGTATGGCCCAGATTATACTGATGTTGGTATAGCTTTGTACTTGAAAACGTTAAGACCACTCGCAATCGCAACACCAGAATGCCCCCTTTACAGGTGTCACGTGAGCATAACACCACAACACCATTATAACACCAGAACGCCAACTGTGGACTTATTCCTATTGTATGGGACCATTCTATTGTATGACGTTAACTTTTTAAAAGTTCTATCGTATGTTTTTTGAGTGTTTTTGGCTACATAAATTGACTCATTTTCTTCAAGTTCTATACATACAATAGAAGTTAAATGCATACGATAAGAGGTTTTTGAAAGTTTACATCATACGATAAATGGTTTTAAAGTTGAGCACATACGATAGTTACAAGTCTAAAGTTTACAGCATAACGAAACAATAAACCCAATTTGTTTTTTCTTTTTGAAAACGTAACAAAAAGCAAAAGAAAAAAAGAATTAAATCCAAAACGCCCGTCATCCTCCCGTGGATTCCTGCACTACGCCCCACCACAACGCCCCGCGTTACGGGCGTTGTGGTGTTCTCCAACCCCAAAACGCCCATTTCCCCTACCGTTGCAAGTGGTCTAACTAGAAAGGATTTGTATTCAATTTATCGAAAACTTAAACCCATATTAGTCAATAACACAGCCACACAAAGTAAGAAAGCAGACAGCTACTAACTTGAGACCAAGAATAATATATCAAAACTCCAGGTAAAACTACATTGGCCGCATATGTTACAGTTCAACAATTAGTTTCTCTCTCAACATCTAACAACAGATCAACAGTATAATTAACAAAACTGAAACAAAATAAAAAAATCCTGGAGAAACAAAAGAGAGAAACACATAAATACCATTTCAAGTTTCTAAACCATCCAAAAAGCTCTGCAACTCCTTCAACCCCTCGGCAGAAACACTCCTCTGCACTCTCCCCCGTGGGACCACTAAATTCGGGGGCGGTTGTGATTGAAAGCAAACCACAACAGCAGATAAATTGTCTCCACTTTTCCTCTTGAGTGCCTCATTGACCAAATCTTGGCTACATAAAACTGGATCATTGTGTTCTTGCAGTTTCCTTCTTGCAAAGTCGACTGCATTTTGACTCATGAAGACATCCCATATTCCATCACAGCCAATGATGAGAAACTCATCCTCTTCGGTCAGTTTTGTGGTCATGAACTCGGGTTCAGAACTTAAGGGTCCACCGTCTTGGTTCTTGAGTCCATCCATGTGCCAATCTCCAATAGCACGAGCAACGTTAAGTTGTCCATTGAGATAACCATCATATACATATCCACCAGAAGCTTCTATACGCTTCTTTTCTCTAATGCAGATAGGTTTGTGGTCCCTGGACATTTCGATTGCTTTACCACGCCGGCATAAAACTGCCCGACAGTCTCCAGCATTTGCCACCACCAAAGACCTGCAGTCAGATACAAATATGTATAATGTAGGTATACATGTCTATGTTTGACATTACTTGTATGTTATGGCCTATGGGCACTGAAGTGTTCAAAACTTCTATGACCATAACAAAAATGGTCACTGCTCCTGACCCATCTGATCCCATGTCATTGTAGCCATATTTTTTAAATTTCACCCATTAACCCCATTGGAACTACCAACGCAGATCGAACCACTTAATTAAATGGGTCAAAATTGCTAGCTCCAGCACCACGAATTTAGAATGAAGATACAACACTTGCCAGTCAATAAACATAGTCCGAACAATTTTCATCTTAAGACTATACCAACCTTCGAAATAAATGTTGATAAAAAAAATATCATGTGTCATATCTTGAAGCAAATAAACAATTAGAATGTATAAAGAAATGTAAGACTGTACCTCCCAATAACAAGAGCTGCCAATGCAGTTGTACCAGAAGCAAGTTCAGCATCCAAAGTGCAAGCTTCAGCAAAAGCAGTGTCAGTCTGTGCAAAGGCTGAAGCAATCACCCCTTCAATTTCCAATGGGAAGTCATCATCCTCGAAGATAAATCTTGGCAAATGGTGGCACGCAAAGTCAGCAGCATGTTTTCCTCCATGTCCATCAAAAACCTGGAAAACCATACAGTATCAGAACAAAAGCTAGATGCTTACAGCCTTACACACATCAAACAATAATAATCTTGCCCTAAAACATGCAATTAGAGGTGGGAAGTGGGCAGGGCAGGGCAGGTGGGTTGGGTAATGGGTTTAGATCAAGACGTATCATTTTGTAAGGGTGAAATGGGTCAGTTTGGATGACCCGAAAGCATTTTGGTCCAAAACCTCTGGATTTTTTTTGAAGGAAATAGGGAGTTAGATATACTTACAAACTTGCATTGCTTCAACAATAGCCTACTTACTAAAATGAGATATTTAGAATTTTATATATTCAGAACACATTTTGGGCAACTTTTGGGCCCAATTAACTTGTTACCTTATGTTTATATTTTAGCTATCTGACCCAATTACAGATAGAGAAAATACATAGTCCAAATCAACCCATTCATAAGTAAAACCTCTACAGTGCAACATTGTAGTGTGTCATACTGTTCTGCTCTGGCTTCGAAGAAAGAAATACTATAAGCAAGTTTCAAACTCCCAACCCTGCTATATATAATTACTTAACTCTTGATTACAATAACGAATCATCTCGCAAAAATGTTGTAAGGATGTAACATGAGAACAAGAAATGGAATAAAGCAGAGGTGCAAAACATAAAAGAAGATAATGTGAAGAAAGAAAAAAAGGAACAATATTATAGATATATCCGATCCTTGCCTAGAAACAAATTCAAATTTTAATCTCCCTTTCTTTTAAGACGACAATTGGAGTTTACTTTTTGTACTCAAATTAGCCATGTACTTATTTACTTAATATCACTTCTTAATATGAGTGAATTATAAAAGGTTGTACAACCTGAGATATGCCAAATTTTGCTACTTAACAATATCTGGTCAAAAGATGAATTCAGCGACATCTGCAAGAAACTCATTGAGACACCATGACGGTCAAGACATCCTTTCTGCAAGTCAGAGCTTCTAGAGTTTTCCCTAGCCTGGCTGCTATGTGTCATATGATCTGCAAATGTTTGCTTTCATTAACCTTAAGACAATGCTTTCACGTCCATATTTAAATTAAACCATGGGTTTTTGAAACTAAGCAATGTCCCTCCTGAAACATAACTATCATGATGTTCTATAAAAAAATGGGTTTAAAATTAACTAAATCGCCCGAACACTTTTTTATCAAGAGATTAGTTTCATAATATACTGTAGGTACAAGCTGGGTTGATGTGTCCAACACCATCATGGAGTCTAGGAAGTGTCCAGACACCAAATATAGATGTGTACAAAATTTGTAAAATGACCCAGAAGTGTTTGGCAAGTATCAGCAAAGCATTGGTAAGGTGCGCAATAAAATGGCACGATCACCAGATAGACTCAGATGCTCGAATGTAACTAGCAATTTGATAAAACTCGCAATCATGAATCTGAAACCTAACATTCCTCCTGGTAGTAACATTTTGTTGTCTTATCACAGAATTTATATAACATTATGCCACTTCAACCATAATGAAATATCGATCAACAGCATCCAGATACCAGAGTATAACACCTATTCACCTCAGCTAAGAAGCAGATCTAGGATTTCATATCAAACCCTTACCCCCATAGAAGAGTAAACTGTAAACTAAGAAGAAAAAGTCTGACACGCAATTTTAGTAATGTAGAGGAATCATGTCCCATTGTTCACTATAGCACTACTAATCCTCTGAGAATTCTGAAAGACCACCTCCAATATATGCACCAAAACACTATAATGGTGCCTAATTTGGTGTTAATCATCTCCAACCAAGACGGCTAAATGGTGTAATCACTTGGTGTAAATACTATTCATTCCACCATTACACAACAAATGTGAAAATTTGGTGTAGCATTATTCATCACACCAAGTGGTGTAATCACTTGTTGCACACACAATCATGTGGCCTTAAACTTTGATTTTCTGCTCAAGTATATTATTAGTTGACAAAAATAAGATTAAACAAACACAAACACCAAGCACCAGGTTGATCCAGTTAAATGAATATGTAATTATGAATGCTTCTAGCTTAAGTATCACTTTCTCATGTGTAACCAACAGTCCAACACTCAAGGAAGAAACTAAATGTTGAGAGAAAAGTTGTGAGCCATGACAGATAACATACCGCATAAAAGGCAGCTGGTCCTTCAACGGGATTCTTCCCACCATAGTCATGCACATAACTGTCAGCACAGATATACACATCCTCCATGCTCCCACGGATTCCTATGTCTGACCATGCTCCTGACCGGAGTAGCGGTAAAAACGTAGGTTTACTATCATCGGGATTGTCTGGATTGACAATTGCTTCAACAGATGTATCTGAAATCCTTGTCCTCACCTATATAAGTTCTGGTCAAAATCCAAACACGGAATTACCCATTTACTTGACAGCAAGAATGAGACCATCTCATGCTTTTTGGTTCAACAAACTCAACAATAATATACTTGAAAACACCATCCGCGTATACATGTTTATATATAGACTTTGACAACATCACAACATATGAAATAGTGATTTGTATAAATCATAATCAATTCATGACCATTAATTACAGGACACGACATACTGTCATTCTGGCACACAAGACAAGACACATAGAAGAAGTAACATGCAGATATACTTATACATGATTACCCATGTAATTAGTTCAAACTGACTCACCTGTATCTCTTTTTATCACCCAAAAAAGAAAATAAGTTTGGGACATGAAAGGTATATGATCCTCTAGACCATGCACAAGTTAGCAACTACAAATAATAATTAAAATTTAAGGGTTCTGTTCATTTGAGGAAATATTTATGTCCATGGTTATAAGCACAAATTACAAGTAAAACAATAATAGTCAATAGCGTTCCTGAAATCAAAGAGTTGTCTTTCGTTTTATGTAAAAATGCTTCAAACTAGAACGATAAACTAGCTTAGTTAAAAGGGTTCTATAAATTAGCTGTCTTTCCTGGTTACACTATAAATAAAGCATAAGAGTCAATAGCATCCTCAATAAAACATATCATAATTGTTGTGCGATGTTCAAAAACTTCCATCCTTGCTTAGTAATACTGTAATACAATAAACTGTTTCATTATCTTTTATCTTTAATTAATATAGCAACATTTCATCTTAAATGATCAAATCATCGCCTTTATGAATCAACACCAAACAATTTCCTAGAAAAGCAGCTTGATTTCACTCAAAATTTGGTCACTGAATTTAGTAGTCTATCAGAATCGCTAAACAATCCAACTTGCAAACTCGTTTTCAAAATCAATTTAACTTATCATAACTCATCCAAATTCGTAGCTTTTCTACCACAAGTAAGCAAATATAAAAGTGACAAACCATTTATTACGATTTGCCCTAGATTATTACGCAGCCGGCAATCGCACCAAAAAATCGACTTCCTTAGCTCACAAAACCAACAAATCTTGTAAACTTACCAAATCATAAAAGTAAGATCTACAATAGATACATTTATAGTGAAAGGATAAAAACAAGACGCATAATATAAAACAATAAGAAAACGTCATATACACACATAAAGTCACAAATTCAGTAAATTCAACATCATATATCTCACACATTCACAAATTTTGCTCTGTGCATCAATTCTAGAAGTGTTGTTCAAACTATGGGCATCTATCGTTTTATCTGAATTATGTAAGTTTCTGTGTATGTGCAAACGACTTCTATTTATGATACATGAATGTGAATTTATTAAAATTTGTCAACTTTACGAGCGAATACGATATGTATATCTATATCACATTCCCAATCAAGAAAAAATAATACAAAAAGTTATAATCTTACGAGAGATGGATGACGAACTAAAGACTTCTTTAATGAGGAAGAAGAAGGATCTATGACGTCATTGATGCAGCGACGATATCCTCCGGCGAGTGGATTTGGAGGTTTACCATCAGCTGATGAAGAAGACGAGGTTCCATTTTCTAAAATCGCAACTTTTTTAATTCCTTCCATTGTCATTCTCAATCTTAATCATCACTTCTTCTTTTTTTACGGAAATTGAAACCCTAGCTAGCTCGCTATCTCAAGGATCCTTGAAGATTAGATTTTATAATGCTGCAGAAATCAGATGCAGCAAAGTAATTAGCTTTAGAATGTGGATTTTGTGTTGCTAAAAATTTAGGGTTTAAGCGGTGGGATTGATTTTATTGGATCTCTAAAGAAGAAACAAACAAAGAACCGAAGATGGTCTTATGTGGTTGAGACTCCGACTACGATACGAAACTACGAGTATTTGCAAGTGCAGCCCGCTAACGACGTCGTATCGCTTTTAATCCCCACGTGTTTTCTTTTTCGCTTTACACGTGTCCCTTTCTTGTAAATTGGAGCCGACTGCGATATAAAATGAGATGAGTTTACGTATAGATTTGAAAATTTTAATCTGTACCGCATTATTTATGTTCTCACAAATGTTTGTTTAATTTTAAATATGAACATTTACATTAGAATGAAGTTCAAATCTTCTAGGATAACTAAATGAAATGACATATCTAGTAGCAATGTTGAAACAAGAATCACAATAGTAAAAAAGTGATAGCCATAACAACTTTTTCGGTTATATATGGTGAGAGAGTGAGAGATGCAAATGGAACATAATACATATACATATACACCTATTATACTCCCTTCGTCTCAAATTTATAGTCCACTTTTTATTTTTAATTGTCCCAAATTAATTGTTCACCTCCATAAATAGATATAAATGATGAAATAAAATTCTTTTATACCTCTAAGTTATATATGTAAGACAAAAAGCAGGTAAAAAGTAAAGGGTAAAATTGTTATTTTATTAAAAAGTAAGAAAGAAGTTGATGCCTTTTTAAACTGCATGTTTTTTATCTTGGGACAATTAAATTGAGACGGGGAGATTATATATCATCCATCTATATATCTATCTACATTATAAGAAAAAGCATCGAAGAATAACGGTTATTAGATGGAGGATCAACAATAATGATCCAACCCTTAAGCAATTTGATGACATACTTAATCTCATTTTTATGTAGTTACAAGGCTAATATACTCGTCTATATTTATAATATATATCCTAGTCTATATTTACAATATATATCCTGTGTGTTTTCATTAAATGTATATCACCCCTCCAAATATGTCGCACCCCCAAATTTATACAGCGGAAACGAATCGGGTCGGAACGCAATTAATCAATAATCATTGCACAAAGTTACAACAAACGACCTCTAAATGAACGTTTAGAAAATACATTTCATAAAATAATAATGTTTACAAAATATCGTTTGCGAGTTCGCAGGTAAGCCTGGAGATCCTAGTACATAACCACTATTACAAAATAATAATGCAAGAAAATCTCCGTTGTTTGTAAAATATGCGACTCGAGCTAGTGCTTCCAATAACAGCCTACAGCACCTGTAAACCTGAGAATTACATGCTAAAAGGTCAGCATAATGTTGGTGAGTTCATAGGTTTGCATAGTTGAAATCATAGTAAAATCATGGTTTTGAACACAATGTATCAGAGTTATCGTAGTAGCACAGTTGCCAAAGTAGTACACTATTGCCCTGAGCTCATAGTCCGAAGCTTAACCAGTTGGTGCCCCTAGTAAGTGCACCCCTCTACACTCAATTACGAAAAATTATGCGTCTGTATAGTGGTTAGAGCGATTAACCCGGACGGCGGAAGGTCAATTCCCAATAGATCTATCCATAATGTTCGCGTTTAGTATTAACGGAGCTATGAAATTTGTTAGAGGACAAATCGTAGTGATATCGTAGTTTTACTCAGGCAATAAGTATAAGAGTTTTCATTTATTTGTGTTCACAAAAATAGAGCATGTAATCTCACCCCAAAGTAAAAATCAGTAAAAGTGGGGCTATGAGACTCACCTGAGTCTAGCAAGAAAGCGTTTAAACCAATAAGCATATATCCGAAAGCAATATCAATCTGTAGGTTCTCCGAACCCTGCAACCTTCTGGCGTCCAAAACGCACAAGGTTGTAAGTAAGTAAGTATGTGGATGTCTCAAGAGACCACCCATGCTAGTTGTTCACTCAACTTGTTATGTCCAAAATATTTAATCGTTTGTTTAATTTAAACGTTTGTGGCCCGTTGGTGATGTTTTGTAATAATAGTTCCCTAAGACATTATTATTATGTTTGATTCCATGTATACCTATGAAGTATATGTATTTGCGTGTTCAAGTAGTGTCGTATACATTAAGTTTGTTGTTACGCGTGTTCGATACTTGGTAGGAAAAGTGTACTCCTACATTTTGTGTTTTGCGACACTAGACGTGACACTCAACGAGGTTGCAACTAGAGCTGGCAAAATGGGCGGATTGCGCGGGTATGGGCTACGGGTCTAAACGGGCTTGGGTCATAACGGGCTATTTAAAAATTTCATAAAAAATGTTCTAATTCTCTAAGATATATATTTCTTCAAAAATAAGTTATACATTTTTAACTATATAATATAAAAAATATAACATGATGGCCATTCATTTAGATACATTCATGATTTGAGTTTTACACAATTAAGCCCATTCCTAAAAATTTCTCGAGTCCATAAGAACCTAAACTTTATGTCATTATACCCAGAATTGCCCAAATATGAAGCAAATGGGCAAAATTTGTCAGCATTAGTTGCAACACTAGGTCAGTGTCGCAAATTTTTTATTAATTTCAATTAAGTAGCGACATTAGAGTAGTGTCGCTAATAGCGACACTAAGTAGCGACACTGAGGTCGGTGTTGCTATTTCAATGACATTAAGTTGCAACATGAAGGTTGCGACACTCGGATGCGACATTAGGTTAGTGTCGCCATATTACTGTCGCATAAGTGCGACACTTGATGTTAGTGTCGCTAAATCGGCTGTGTTGGTTTTTACTTTTGTGATTTTGGTCAAAAATGCTCGGTTTGACCCGAAACTTTTACACAACACTTATTATTTTATAAAATCTATAGAAAATGATCTTCGTGACCATGGGTGACCCATAAGTATCGTTTTCAAGTTGTTTACAAAAACAACCCCTAGGCTCGGTTTCTCAGATTTTAGGTCTCGTTCATGGTTCGTTTTAACTATGTTTTCGTCTGAAATACAATTCAAGAAAAATATACATTTTTCTACTATGTCTTAGCTTTCAAAATAATATTTTTAATCAATTTTAGCCAAACACATCTCGAGATAAAAATTTGCAAATTAAAGTAGGTCCAGCAGGTCGTTTTTATGATACATGTACAATGATTTGATCATAACTCGAGTATCACAAAACTTTACAAGGTGTGCGAGTAGGATTTGAAAAGCTAACATGAAAATACAGATTTCCCAAGTGGGTTGATGTCCTAATTCATGTTTTTATACCATTAATCATTACGTAATTTATGATTTAGATTGAATATCGATTTCATTAAGTCTTCTTTCTATGGTCTGTACTGTTATCAATCATAAAATAACTTATGAGACTCCTCCTTCTTAGGTGTAATTGATATCCGTGATTGATTCGTTCAATCACTCCGTAACCTACATTTATGATAAAGACGTGTTCTAAATGCAATAAATCGTTACGTAAATTACGATTTGGGTTTTAATAAAAATAAGTGCATACTAAAGTTCTTGAAAATATAATAACAATCTTATAGGTTTAGCAATTTTCTTAAATATAACTTACCTTGTTTTTGAAAATTATATGTCAAAAATCCCTACTAATTTCTTGAATGTAACTTACATTATTTGAGTAAATTGTTTAGACGATTTCTCACTATTGTAACAAATATAATCTAACAAATTTACGAATAATGAAAATAATATAGGTATTTTAACAAAGAATATTGCAAAATTTATCTTATCATACTTCAAATAAATAAAAAAATCAAAGTAAATGATTTCACAAGATAGTCGTGATTCACTGTCGATTAAGATGAGTAATCCCATTTAGGCGGTGAACATGTATACAGTCTTTTGGTCACAAATTCCTTAATCTATTAATGTAATCCCTAAACACATTCACTATACATATATTCATATCATTTGAATTATATCTTACAATTTGCTTCATATGCTAAAAAGACGTGACTAATTGACCGTTGACGTACATTGATAATGTAACTTACTTCGGACGTGTGTGTGTATATATATATATATATATATATATATATATATATATATATATATATAAAGCGACTTAAGTATTTTTCGAGAACGTTAACACGAATTTTGCGAATCCTAAACTAGTATCAATATTATTTGATGTTTATATATTATGAAGTTATGAAGTTAAAAAGTACAAGATAGCTAGTAAGTTATAAGTTTAAGATATTTACATCATCCTAAATTTTGCATTCTCAACCTCGTCCTTTATGGGGATCCCCATCAGAAATTCAGGATTTTCTTTTTCCATTCTCAATTTAACTTTATATAAATAAATAAATTAACAAACTACCGATATGACAACTTTAGCGAATACAATATATCGTATAAACTTTCAAGATATATTACAAGACTAAATATGGCATCGACTTATTATTATATAGAGATATACGAAAGTGTCTAATGTGAGTTGGAACAAGTTCAAGTAACACATTAGTAAAATGAGATAACGACTTCGACAATATGAAGCGTTGGGTTAAAAAAATGAAGTGTACGATACGATAATATATTACGACTAAGGAACATCAAGAATTTTAGTATATACGTATGTAGCTTATATTATAAAATGTATATAGTTTATGCCTTGTGATATTTAGTAAAATATTTAATTTGAGTATCAGTTTAGGGACTCGGTAAAATCACTACTGGGTGTAGTTTCGAGTACGGGTACGAGGACCTAAGAGAAATTCCCATCTACGGACCCCATTTTCGGTTTTCACATTAGGGGATTCCCAATACTTGTTCTCATATATGGTGGGGAATTCCCGAGTCAAATTGGATATGGGGATCAAGTTCCCAACTTCCCATCGTGTGCTGTTAATTTTTTTTTGTTTGCCATCTTAATCAAATTGTGAGGTGTTGCATATAACCACTCTAGAGGCTATAATCAACAAATATAATAGCTTAATTTTGATTCTTTATTTTCTTGTTCGATCTTTGTCACTTTTCTTTCTCTTTTTTATCCCCTTTATATAGCAATCCATCAAATTCAACGGAGTTAAAATTGATTATTTTGTTAGTTGTATTAAACTTTAGTTTGAAAAATTCAAAGAATTCTATCCAGTTGAATACTCTTTTTCCTCTTAACTTTTAAGTATTCTTTGCATTTTCATACAAATAGTACTTAATTTCCATTTTAAATTAAAGGCATGTCAAATGACCAAGCACCATTATGTTTTTTGTTGTTGTAAAATCAAGTTTAACGTATAATGTGCATACACCTTATCCAATGCACCTTTTGTCATTTGAAATATTTTATTCGTAAGACATATAAACAAGGTAAAATATAGGTTTACATGAATTTTTTTTTTTAAATAAATATGTTGTATTAATGTATATATACTAGTAAATTTCAAGCCGTGTGATTCACGACATAGGATCGAAATACTAATTTTGACTGTTTACAATGTTACGTGCATATAATTATATAAGATTCATGCTTGACCAAAACGTAAACAAACTATAATAACGAAAAAGAAGATGTAGACGTGTCAAAAGAGTTGAATAATTTAAGTTTACATACAGAATATTCTCATTTTTATATTCCATAATGAAAATATATACCGATAAAGTGATAATATTTACTAAATAAATACAATAATGTAAAACAGTATGGAATCTCGTAGAAAAAGTAAGCATGACAAGGTTTGACATTTTTTTAAGTGAAAAAAAAAAACTTAAACGTACTAGTTAAATGAATTTTACTATTAAAACAAATTATAAAATTTATGATGTGTCACTTTATGAAGTGATGATATGTAAAGTAGTGGTAAACAATGTGCATAACTAAATGTCTAAATGGAACTATGATTGTATGGTGATGTCAGGTTTTGCAAATTTTAAATTGAGTATAAATGTCTTTTCAAAGTATAAATTATCATTTTTGTTAGTTAAGAAGTTTAGGAATTAAAACTTAATTCATTGTTATTATGGAATTTTTTATTTGTGTTAATTGACACATGACACCATTTTAGGTGCCTATGTGAAAACATATGGGTAAACACCTTCTTCTTATATAGAACCCGTATACTAGTAAACACGTAGGGCCGTGCAGAAACATGACCCACATCTATAATTGTTAATGTTATTTTCAAATGATGTTTGATAGAAATATATTAAAGAAATTATGTATTTTTCGGTACCGTTTTCAAGTATCCACCTTTGATAAATGTGTTTGATTGTATTAATTGTAATGTGGCTATGACAATGAGTTATATATGAAAAAATGTTGTCTTAATTGTGATGAATACATAAAAGGAATGTTATTAGCCCAAAGGTTACATATTAATAACAAAATAATGTATTCAAAATTATTATGAATATATGAAATAAATGGTTTCATATCTTCTATAACAGTAATAATGTTTTTTCCTGTTTTAAATTTATTTTATTACGTAGTTAATTTTTTCCCCTTGTATTTATTATAGTATACATGAAAATATCTTAAGTGGTTATTTGTTAAAATTAAATGAATTCATGTTGTTATCTAACTGGATGAGTTTCACAATTAGATTTTTGTGATTGTATTTCAATTAGTAAAGAAAATTAACTAAGAGTTCAAGAGAACTTGATTATTCATTTTAGAGTATGTGATGATCATCTCTAAGGTGTTAATGAGCCTTTTATTTTATACTACTAGAGATTCATTTTCAAGATGTTTAAGAATTTCACATATTTAATTATATAAAGATTAAGATTATAAGTAAGTTATACTATATTTTATTAAAAATTAAGAATAAAATACTAAAACAGTTAATGACACATGTCATGATTATGTGTCTCTTAAGAGTAAAAATGGTGGTTATGTTTATGTATATGGTAAGGATAAGGATATTTCCCCTATTTAAAGGGTATTTAATTACATTATATATTAATTTGATGACATCACATTTGAAAACATGTTATATTTTTGTGTTTTAACTAATAAAAAATTGTTACAAGAAATTAAAAAAAAAACCCTATCAAAGGGTCGAGATCTCTTTGTGTGGTTTTGATATAATTATTTTACCATATGAAGACTTGCGACAACGCGAACGATAATATTTGAATTAGTAAATTTCATTTCTTTGGTGGGCTTTTGTGCTATCTGGTCATTTATTATATAAAATTTATTGATGGAGGAAAGTGTAATTATCAAAAAACAAATCTTGATCGTCGGATCGATTTGAAAAACCCCATTGAATGGTTAAAATTCTCCATGGTATTTTGGTTTAATTTTATTTATTATTTATAATTATTTATTTAAGATTAAGATTTTTTTAATCCTTTATTAAGCCTAAAGTAGGAGATTCCAAATTATTTGTCAAGTAATTACCCATGCCACATCATATGGGTGTTCATAGGGGTGAGCTTTGGTACCATACTGGTACCGAACCGGTATCGACCGGTTGTTACCGTTTTTTTTTGTCCACAAATCAAATACCGAATACCGGTACCACTTGTATCGGTTGGTACCGGTTCGGTCCGGTACCGGTCGGTTCCGGTTCGGTGTAGGTATTTTGTGTGTATTGTACCATACCGGTACCGACCGGTTAATACCATTTTTTTTGTCCACAAATCAAAAACCGAATACCGGTACAATTTGTATCGGTCGGTACCGGTTCGGTACGGGACCAGTACTTCGGTTTAAATGCTCATCCCTAGGTGTTCAATATTTGGTTTGAAACCGTTTAGTCCGAAAACCGACCGAATTAAAATCGAAAAAAATGAACCGAATTTAAATTCGGATTTCGATTCGGTTTTGGTTTCTGAATTTGGTTTTCGGTTTTAATTTTTGAATTAGGTTAAACCGAAATCGAATATAAAATCAAATTCAAAATAATAATATATTAACTTATTAATTAACTTCACGTTTTTCACTTTCAACTCTTGTGAAACCCTAACACACGGCAACTTACAAGTTGATACATTTTAACCTTAAATTAATTTCACGCCTTTCACTTTTAACTAGTGAAAACCTAACACACATAAAATTACATGTCGAAACCTATTAACTTAAAAAAATGAATTTTTCGGTTTTAATTGAAACTTAACCGAATACTAATTCGGTTTGGTTTCCAAATGTGAAATCAGTTTTTGGTTCGGTTTTCAGTTTTGTTCAAAAAAAATTCAAAACCGAATAAACTGAAAACCAAACCGAGGAACAACCCTACCACATCATACCCATCTTATGTTTCATCATCATATAAAACAACTTGATGATTTGAATTTTTCTACACCATTACTCTTAATAACGTAATACATAATTAAAATTCGTATTATAACTGATTTCATTTATTAAGGTAATTTACAAAATTAAATTTATAACCAATTTAATTTGAATTATGTGTCATGTGATATCATGTAATTTATGTTATATACATACATACATATATATATACATATATATATATATGTTTTGGATCATATATGCACATTAGTTATTCAACAAAACGTATAAATTGTTATAATAATTGTTACAATTTATGTTTCAAAAATTATAAATATACGCATTGTTCGTCAAATTATTGCAACTTTAACATATTATAACTACTAGAAACGAATATGCCACAATGACTAAAAAACAATTTTTAGCTAGAAACATTTAAATGTTATAGCATACACATCCTTTTTTAACTTCTCATTTCATTGATATAATTGATGTTTTTTTAGGGTATAAAATATTATAGAATATTACTAATAATTGTAAAAAAAGTTTTCTTTTATAAAAAATTTCCCCCACTCCTAACCCACTTACTAAATATTATCTATTTTTTTAAATGTGAACAAAAAGGATTATATAAAGATAAGCGATTTATACACCACATTTTTTAAGTTGTACACCATAAACATGATTCACACAGTTGTACAATACAATAATTTAAAGTATAATTGACGACGTACGGATACAAAACTATAACGTTCTAATCATTACCATTATATAAAGTGCATACAACGTAAAGTTGAATATGATTAACATATTTTATATACCATTTTAACTTATGATCCACATATTACGAAATTATATATATCTAGTTGTGCATCGACGGGGTTGATGCTAGTTATATTATAAGATAAGATCTATTGTTAATAAATAAGTTGTAATATGATCGTGTACTTGTGATTTTCTAGTTGTGCATGACACGGGTTTAATGCTAGTTATATTATAAGATAAGATATGTAATTAATAAATAAGTTGTAATATGATTGTGTACTTGTGAATTTAGGTATGTAAACGAACCGAACGATTACGAACGGAGTCTGTTCGTGTTCGTTCTTTAAGGTTTTGACAAACAAACGAACGAACGCGAACGGATAAGTGAACATATTTTGTTGTTCATGTTCGTTCACTAAGAAAAATTTTTTGTTCACGAACACAAACGAACGTACACGAACAAATACATAATTTAATGCATTTATTTGTTAATACCTTAATAAATTTGCGATGTATGTACAACATTACAAAACGATCACAATACGATGTTTAATTTTAATATATTAACAAGTTTTATAAGACATTCAAGTGGATCACAATTTTGTACGATGATGTACTCCTTTGCTTTGTCCGATCGTAGGAAATAGCAAGAGATTTGAACTATAGTGGAGGGAGAGAGTGGATGTGTCTTTGGAGTATAGGGAAATTCCTGTTCCCTCTTTCCTCTTATATATTAAAAGAGGACTTGATTAGCCTAATCACTTTTGAAATAGCTATTAGCTATACAAGTTTATAACTGATCCTCATTTGATTACCCAATAAATCACTAGGCTTATTACTTAATTATTACTATATCACCCTTAACCTCTCAACTAAATCACCCTTTAATTACTTCTAAACCTAACTAGCTAAGCTCACGAACACAATTTGAATTCATTGCTCTCTGCTTCCATAGTTCCATACGCGCCCATTATTCGAACGACCCCCAAAGATACTTTCATGTTTTGATTGCTTAATTCTTCAGCCCGATATATGATTCATCATTGATGTGTGTGACTGATTGAAGTGAAGATACGATTCAACGTGTGTATGAATAATCAACATGAACGATTGAATTGATTTTTTAAGAGCGTATTTGCAGATACACACAAGATATTCATATATTGTCGTGAAGGTTTTCGACACAATAGAGTGAATCTGTTGTTTTTTATTTGACCATTCGATTCAAATTTCTGATACATGCATGACGGTTTCGATTCAAGTTATGCATGTATGATGGTTTTGATTTAAGAGGTTGATTTCTTATTACAATTAAAGAATATGTATTAAAGAATTTAGTTTCGTTCATCATCACCAAGTAGCGATTTTGAAGTGATATGATATTAGGGTTTATAGATTTTCGTTTGTTACATTATATAGTGGAAATATATATTATTATTAATCTAACTGTAATCTAATTCAAATAATTTTTATGCTTTAATCTATCATGTTACTATTTAATTTTCATATATTCGAATTCTAAATATCATGTTGGAAGTTTCTGCCGAAAATTATTTGAATTATTGTGATTACCAAATTCATGATATGTGTACAGGATCCTTGCTGCTACCTTGGGTGACTATAATAAAAATTGCTCTTGGTGCTGCAAAGGGTGTTGCTTTGCTTCATGAGGAACCTGAAAGGCATGTCATTTATCGAGATTTCAAGACTTCAAATGTTTCACTAGATGAAGTTTGTGGATTTGACATTAGGTTAATGACAGATATCTACCGTATCAGTTACTCTTACTGACCTAAAACTTTTCTTTTTTCTTTTAGGATTACAACGTGAAGCCATCTGATTTTGGACTTGCTAAAGATGGTCCAGAAGGGGATAATACTCGTGTATCTACTCGTGTGGTGGGAACTTATGGCTTTGCTGCACCCAAATATGTGATGACTGGTTAATTGGTGCAGCAATCTGTAACAGATAATTAGTGTAATGTCTCATGCTACTGATACCACCAGTTGGTATCGTAGCACAATTGAGCAGTAAAATGTCTCTACACCTCAGGTAGACTAACGAGTTCTACCTTTGATATAGCGTTGTCCATGGTCTGCTACCAGTCAACGTGATTCGACCACATTAAGAAACAAAAGGGAACTGCCAAAAATATAAACATTTTTTTTAAAAAAGGTTGTTTTATAGTTAGGTATGAAACAATTGTCTATATTTTCACATATGAGTACGAAGATGAAGTTTGACTTGATGGTCAATCTTAATACATTCGGTTGTCATGTTGTTTTGATAAATTCATATCATCTCATATTTATAGGTTCTTGAAGCCATTCATTATGGTACATATAGTTATACATGTGATTAATTGTGATTTTTAGAGGTAAATAGTATTTGATGTTATATCTATATTTTTAAGAATAAGGAGCTATTAATGTTTGTCGTTGCCCTCATCATTCATGTGCCCCTTCCATTGTCTTTTGCTTCCGCATATGCACACACACACACACGAAATCCATTAAAAGCTTTGTGCATACTTCCTGGTCGTGAGACGCGTCTATAAATGTTTAGGTTTAAAGCATACCTCCTTAGCACGTAACTTCCAGTACTACTGATCATTAACGGGTTCACTTTTTCCATTGATAGAGAAAACCAGCATAAAACAAAATGACACCAAGGTTACTTGAACTATCACATTTGTACTATTTAAATGGTGATTCTAGATAGTTTCTAAAGGATTTAACAGTTATGACTTACATTTGTACGGTTATAAGTTAAGTCACCATATCCTATAAAATGGTGGACTATAGCAGGTTATCTGTATTAGTACAACTGTAATCGGTACAAACCTTAAATGCCTTAGCTGCTGACCCATTTATGATCTAATGAATAGATTGTGTACTTTATTGAATTTTGTATCATTTTCATCCATTCTCATGTAGTTCTATGATAAAATCTGTAGGAACATGGGCATGGAGCATACATCTATGTTGTATTAGGGGATACCGGAAGGAAGTTACTCTTCACAAGAGTGAGATGAACTGGAATTTGAGACATCTCAGGTTTGAGTGTTCATTTCTATACATGTTCATCTACATTTATTGCTTCCCAAATAACCATTCTTACCATTTATTGCCGGCTGTTTTTTGTGCTTGAAGATCTTAGGTCCGAGTGTTCCTTTCTAATTATAAGAATATTTTAAATTAAATTGTGGTTAATTGATCAAACTACATGATTGATGCATCTTATAAAGGAAAGCTAACAAAGCTTTAGGAGTAATCAGAGCATCACTAAAAAATATCAGGTTCACAAATTGGCATGCATTCCTTCTACTATCAATATAATTGTTGTAAGTAATTGTGTCAAACTGGATGCGTCAGACTGGTTAAGCTTAAAAATATAGATTGGCATGCATTCCTAGAATATTGGCTTAAGCTTTATAATGAAAGTAAAATAGAACTTGGAATAGGGATGAGTAAAGAATCTTTTTTTGTAAGTAGTTCATACCGCGCAACCTTATAAAATATATGTTTAGCTAGCTCTGCGCGTGATCCCAAAAATTAGCTAAATTAGTAATTATGGCTGCTTAAGTATAATGTATATATAGGCCCATAGTTAAGTGAGTACATTAACTTATTTTTTTACAAGAAATTAAGTGCAAGTCATCACCTCGCTAAGAGGATCATGGCAGTGCGAATTAAATGTGTAAATTAGATAACCTTTTGTTGAATGAGAGCTAAGTTTACTTATTGATTCTTCCAAGTGGATTTGTATCCCAAATACAACACCTGTAGGCGTACACTTGATCTACCTTATTGTATGCCAAAAAAATATCAGTTTAGTTGGTGATGATAGTAGTGAATCTAATTTTTTTTTATACCAGGTGCATATCCAGTTTTCGTATCTGACCCATATGTTTGTAAATACACATGTACTTTGCCTCGATTTTAAGCTATGACATTATAACAAAAACTTTCAAGCCTTCTTGACTGATTGTTTCTAACTCTTGTGGTGCCTGATGATACTGTTGCTGATATATATTCTGATATTAAAATTCAAAGTACGAGAAACAACTTGACTGCAGCACCATTGAACTATTGAAAAGGGATACAAGAACCCGAAGAAGAATACAGTAGGCGCAGAAGATAATGCTCATTCTCGCAATTTTGCTAAAACTACTCTTGCCATCTTTATGGGACAATGCCAAATTACATATTCATATGGAGAAAATGGATGCCTTACAATTTCTTTGACCCAACTTTTCTCATCATAATACCGTATCATATATATCTGCAAAGGTAATATTCTTGATCCACTTACGCTAAATATTAGATATAGAAGTTTCAACCCATTTAGTTATCAGTTACGTCAATACGAATAATGTTTTATCTCTAATGGGTCAACGGGGTTAAAATAAGAAGCCTAATCAGGTTGAAAGTCCCCAAAAGTGTACATTTATACGAATTTATTAGATTGATATCGGAATACTATTAAACAAGTTCCAATGCACTCGAAACCACATAAAGTTTTTGAGCATAGGGGGACCTTGACTTCAACAAGGAACTGAAGTTAACAAGATGAAAATATACCTTCGTTGTAGAATAATTTTATTGTTTTCTTTCTACCTATTCTTTATTTCTATTATGCTATATAATTTGGTGACCACAGTTTGTAAAGAATGTATTATGCTTTATTGCATATGTTGGAAGCGCAGTATGTTACAAATGATATTTCTTTTATCATATCACATTTTCTTTCACACCAAAAACATACACGTTTTCAATATGTGTGGTTGATATAGCAGATGAAGATAATTGCGCTTCGACGTCAATTTGACAACAAAGGTAAGTGCAGTTTTCCAGAACTCGATAAAAGGATAGTACTTCTTTTTATTCTTTTTCCCATAGCTCATTCAAATTTGTGTTTGAAAAAGAAGTGTGAAAGGTTTATTTTTGTGAATGGTAACAATGGAAATCGAACGACTGTTTGGACGCTAAAACAGCTGCATGGTCATGGTATTTTGTTACATGTTGCACCTAATGCTCACGTTTCTTATAAGTTTAGTGGTATAGGAAACATTACAACTCTTTTGTATCCCTAAAAGAAAAAGTGCTACAGTTGAGGTATGAAGACTTTAAAGTGGGGGTCGGGGTCTTATTCATTAACTTTCCTTTTGGCATACCCAATTAACCCATTTCCTCTTATGCTATTTAAATTTTTTACCTGTTTGGTCTGTTTGGAGATATAATATAACAGTGATTGATTGATCCATTCATTAGTAATTTAATTTAAAATGTCATCTCTACTCAAAACGAATTGTCATGTTTACTTAGTTATGTTGGTTATTTTTATATGTTGTAGCTAGAGTTCACCCTGTAGACTGGTTGAAATCCTACATTGATCAGACAATTATTGAACTTGAGGAGAAATGTGTCAAAAGTCTTCTAGCTATACCCACCAGGTAGTCGAACTTCATATCAATGTACACATGGTTGGAGGCCTCTTTCTTTATCATTTTCTTATTTTTTTTATTGCGGTTTGGTTATTGAACATATTGAAACATTAAAGGAAATTGACTTTGAGTACAAGGAGTTAGAAATGAAATATGCTATAGAGAAATGGGGTTGTTTTCCTTCACCAATGAGATCAACATTCTTGAATATGATTTGGTAACAAAATATTGTATCAACCATTTCTTTTTCTTTTGAATATAGCAGTTTTTGCAATGGCTAACTCATAACGGGTTGTTTTAATAGTACCTCTTGTCTTTTGAATCAAAAGAGTAGTAAATTTTTTAAAGCTGTTTGTATTCCAAGTGTTGCAGTATGATATTGTGCTATTGTGAAGGAAAAAATTACATGAATTGCTTTCTTGGGCAGCTTTAAACTGTACTCCCAGGAACTCATAACTGCAAATTATTCATTATTGAAAGTAAACGTTCCCGGGCTATGGTCTTCAAAGATTACCCTGGAACCAAAGTGTTATGTGATTTATTTAGGATGTGACATGGACCAAGTATGTATCTTTTAATATTTTTGGGCATTTTTTGAAACTAATTTTATCAAGGTGAGGTTCTTGACATATTATTTGACATGCAATAATAAAGAGTAGGCGTTTGCGTACACTTGGGGATTATTTTGTCTTACTTTATCCTTCTTCCATGATCAAATAAAAATGATGCTTGATTTATAATGTAGCATATTTACTTTTTATAAAAATTCTTGAGCGCCATTTTGCAAAGAATTATAGTAGAGTATATTAGTTCAATGCACTTAATGTTTTACTCTATTCTATTAGAATTATCTTATTTGATTTCATTTTCATGTATATGCTATCACTTTAAAGATGTATATGTGTACAAAATGATGGAGATATGTGAATAATATCTTCTTTATCAAATAAGCCACAACAAAGTTTAGAATGTGGTTTGATTTTTATAATGTACCATATTTATAATCGTTTATATAATGTAGATATGTGAATACTATCTTCTTTATCAAATAAGCCACAAAAAAGTTTAGAATGTGGTTTGATTTTTATAATGTACCATATTTATAATCGTGTCGTATTTTAAACATCAGTTGAATGAGTCATTGCAAAAATGAAAATTTTACTTTAATTGTTGAAGTAAAATCAGTTAAATTGGCGTGGCGGACAAGTTGGATAATGTTTATGCAATATGAAACTCCAAAAAAGGTAAAATCAATACACACTAAAAAGTAAAATATACTATAAACCTCGGCAAAGTATCCAACAATTTCATTTGTTGTACGCTCTCTTTGATGACATTTATCATGGCCTAATAAACATATATTGTATTGTATTCCCACTCAATGACTCAATCATTACTTCTTACTTAAGGCGCCTTTGTTGTTTTTACTTGTGGTACGTACAAATTTATATAAGTCTAATGTTATTCCATGACATATGTACAGTCTCGCAAAAGTTTCAAAAGTTATGCACGATGGTTAAGTCAACATTTTCATCTAATAGGTGATCTTAAAAAAACAATCTACTGGGGACAATGGGCAACCGAAATTCAACTACTCGTCCCTCAAACATCGTTACAATTCAATAAAGAATTTCGTATAAAATAGGTTGTCTCTAAAGCTAGTGTGTTTCACATTGTAAAAGAGGTCGCCTTCATGCGAATTTGTTTGCCCTCAAACAATTTAGAACACATGTTTGCCCTCAACCAATTCAAACAAATTGAACTCATATATATACATAATTTCTACTTGATCATAACTTTTTTTACTCCAATATTTGTAGGCTGATTCATTTTGGGAGACTACTTTAGTACAACTTCATAGATATTGACAACACGACAATCCGCGTTAGCATGACTGACTATATTAGACTACTATGCACGTCTAAATGCTCTAAGTACTCTATAGGTTGCAAGGCCTCGAGAGCCCAGCCAATATGATTTATGCACGTTCTCATTCGTATTAGATTATTTTAAATACATAACATACAAAAAAATATATATTATATGATGGTAAACGATGCGTATTATTCATGTTTTCATATGCGTACTTCATTCATTCAGTTTTAGTTGCTTGCATTACAGCAACATTAACAATGGTCTATGCCTGCAATTTTGCGGGTTATGATCTAGTTTGAGAGTAAATGTAAGTTAAAAATATTGAGATTTTTAATATTATTATATGAAAATATCTAAATATTTAATAATATTATATTTAAAATTTAACTTAAATTAAAAACGACATACAAATATGTATTAATTTAATTTAATTAAACTAATAGTTAACAAATGAACAATTATGAACGTTCACGAACATAAATGACGAACAAGACATGTGTTCATGTTTGTTCACATAATTAAACGAAAAAAATTTGTTCACGTTCATTCCTACAAACGAACATAAATGAACTTCCACCGAACAATTCGCGAATAGTTCACTCAACGTTCTGTTTGCTTACATGCCCTATATCTGATTATATATATGTAAAATTGTACTCCGTATTACATTACATTACAGTATAAATTATAAATTATTAAAATTAAAATATACATAAAATATCATACGACTGCAATAAATTCTGTCCATCCATCCATCTCGTTCGGTTCAATTGTTTTGTTTAGTAATCGTACATATATAAACACAAAAGTACTAAATTCCTTGTTATTCTCCCTTTTTATTTCTCTCTTGTTTGTCCTGTGTCTTTTATTAAGATATTCTGGAGATTTCCATAAATTTGTTAAAAAGGGTTTTGTTTTCAGACAACAGATACACAGAACCCAAAAGCCCAAATTTTAATTACATGAAGAAGAAGATCTAACACTTTGTTTCTCTTCTTGAGGAAAAATGTCTCAAGCTAACTGGGAAGCTGATAAAATGTAAGTCTTTCTTTTTCCCCTAAATTTCGTTATGCAGTAATCTTGAAAAAAAAAACTCCTTTTTATTGATTACTAGCTAGATTTAAGCTGTGGGTGATTTTCATCTTTACTGGTTTTGTTCTTTTTATGAATCTTCTTGATTTCCAGCTCTTGTAAGTTATTTGTGGTTTTAGGGTTTGTACGTTTATCAAGCTTCCAGTTTACCTTCTATCCCTATTTTTTTTATATATAGTAAATTGGTCCAACTTGATAGATTTACTATTTGCTGCATTTGCAGGTAAAACAAATTTGGAGAAAGAAATAATATTTTATTTAATTCAGCTCATGCGAGTATTTTTTTTTCCATTAATATTTCAAAGTGTATCTAATCTAGGGTTTAGACTTTTTAATGTTGCCCCATCTAGCTTGTAAATTGGGTGTTTGTTAATTCTGATTTAGTTGCCAAAGTGAGTTTGGTTTAGATTTTATGAGTGATTTTGCTTTAATTTGGTTGGTATATCTGCAGATTCTGATTATGCTGCTTGTGCTTGCCACAAATCAGCTTTGTTTGTATTAAGATTCGAATTTTGTGTAGTTCTTTGACTAATTGCTGTCTACCTTTTTTTTTTTGAATTAAAATATTAACAGGTTAGATGTGTATATACATGATTATCTGGTAAAAAGGGATCTGAAGGCCTCTGCTCAGGCATTTCAAGCTGAAGGAAAAGTCTCATCTGACCCTGTTGGTATAAAATTTATTGCAAAATCTATTTGGAAATATATATTTGGTAGAACCTGGTGACATAATTTTTCTATCTTAATTAATGTCTTATTATATATGGGATGAAATCCAGCTATCGACGCCCCTGGCGGCTTTCTATTCGAATGGTGGTCAGTGTTTTGGGACATTTTTATAGCAAGGACTAATGAAAAGCACTCGGACGTTGCAGCTTCCTATATTGAGGCGAGCTTGATTATTTGATTTACATATAAAAATATCCTTAACACTTTGTTAAAACTTCATAATCTTGCAACTAATCTAATCAGACACCTCTACGCTTATATCATGTTATTTCCATAATTCCAGACACAGTTGATAAAAGTAAGGGAACAGCAGCAACAGCAACAGCAACAACAACAACAAGCGCAACAATCTCCTCACCCACAACAACAACAGCAGCAGCAACATCAGCAGATGCAAATGCAACAAATGATATTGCAACGTCAGGCTCAACAAGCGCAGCAGCAACAACAGCAACAGCAACAGCAGCAGCAACAACAACAACAGCAACAACAACAGCAGCAACAACAACAGCAGCAACAGCAGCAGCAGCAGCAGCAGCAGCAGCAGCAACAACAGCAGAGGAGAGATGGGGCACATTTACTCAATGGAACTTCGAATGGGCTTGTTGGGAATGAGCCTCTTATGAGACAAAATCCTGGAACTGCTAATGCTATGGCGACAAAGATGTATGAGGAGAATTTGAAAGTGCCACTTTCAAGGGATTCGTTAGATGATGCAGCTATGAAGGTACATCATTCACCACTTTTTAGCTTATATGCGTAGTTTTCAAGTCAAAGTGTGGTACTCTTGTCATCATGAATTGTTAATATCCATAAGTCAGCAAGAAAAAGCTAGCATATATGAATAGATTGACATTAAATCTTGAATCTTGAACGATTAGTTTGATTGTGAGATAAGTTATGTGTTAACATGCTACAATCAGGAAAATGGCAGTGTTCAGTTTGTTCAAAATGTATATCAATCTTTAATTGGTAAGTCAGCTGTTAAACGAAAGTTAAAATGTATCCATTTTTGTTGAAACAGTGAGAGTATGTAACATGTGTTGCAAGCCAGCTTTTGCTGATTATTGATTGTTATCGGAGGTATCGATTTGTTTGTATTCTTATCATATTTTTTTAATTCAGCAACGCTACGGTGAGAATGTTGGCCAGCTTTTGGACCCAAAACATGCATCAATCCTGAAATCAGCAGCAGCAGGGCAACCTTCAGGGTAATGTTTTTACATTATGTAGTTAAAAAAGATATTTATGTTGTTTGGAACTGTGTAAAATTCGAAACAACATTTAGTTCTAGTTACGAAACATCAGAAAACCATACCTTATGAATTATTAATAAATTCTAAGTTAGTGGCCAATATTACAGGCAAGTGCTACATGGTACATCCGGTAGTATGTCTCCTCAAGTTCAAGGCCGGAACCAACAGCTTCCGGGATCTGCACCGGTGAGAACTCATTCATCTTAACAACCACTTGTGGTAATAATGAATTCAGAGCTCAACAGTGCTACTTATAAAATGATCGGAATAAAGCATCTCTCCACACTACATAGAAGCACAAAAATTCTTTGTTAAAATCTAAGTCTTTTGTATTTGATCATTTAAATCTGTCAGTTATATTGCTATTTTAAATTACATGTGATATGATCTCATTTTGCACTAATCGGTGTTGAGTAGGAAATAAAGACGGAAATGAATCCAATATTGAATCCCAGAGCTGCTGGTCCTGAGGGGTCGTTAATCGGAATTCCTGGTAATATTGGTTTAATTCATTAAAGTATGTTTTTAGACCATCAAGCTGTGATTTGATAAGCAACCACCACTTGCTGTGTGTTTTGATCCCGTTAACCCCCCCCCCCCCCCCCCCCCCCCCCCCCTCTTTGCTTACATTCTTAGAAAGGCAAACATTGAACAAAGACTAGCGTTCGATAAATACATTTATAAAAAACCTTAAAATAGCACAAGATAATTAGTAAATGGAAGGTATATATTGTAGTATTGGACATTTTCATGGTTTACAGAAAAGGACACACATTGAATGTATGACTTTAATAGATTGAACCGTTAGATCCAATAGAAATGTTTTAATTTTGTATAAAATTTTCTTGTTTATATTTCATTTATTTACTTTTATTTTTTAAGTAAATAATCAGTTTTGTCAAGTGCTTTTTGTGGTTTATCATATTTACTACTCTAATTACATTAGGACTGAGACACAGAAAACAGAAATTGAAGTGTTATGAAAGATGCCTTAACAATCAAATCATTAACCCAAGTTCGTCTTACAGGATCAAATCAAGGTGGTAACAACTTGACGTTAAAAGGGTGGCCTCTAACGGTGAGTTAATGAATGATTTTTGCAGCTAGATAACTTTAAAATTTTCTACAAGAAACATGACAAACTTGTTATAATAGTGTATGTTCTTGTCATAAATCCTAGACCCATCCTTTATATATTGAATGGTACTATTATCATTAACGTACTTTAGTATAGTTGGCCATTTGGGTGGTTTGGGCTGGCTGTGTAACATGTTAAAACAGGTAAATATTTTGGTGCGGGTTGAGACGGGCTTGGTTGTTCATATTCTGTAAACACATGTTTTGTCCAAAACTTTCGATCGTTTGATAACTGTTTATCGTGTTTTGATATTTTGATAAGAATCTAATAATTTAAATAGAGTTTTATATAGCATTTATGGTTTAAAAACTACTTTTGGGGGCAAATTTTGACCTGTTTGGCCCATGTGGTCCGTTCGACCCATTTGGAATGTTAGGGAAACCCGAATAGACCCATTTAGAGGTATATAGGCTGAAGTTACCACCTATTATATATTTTGTATGCATGTAAATACGACTCACCAGTAAATTTTATGTAATAAATGCCCAATCATTTGTACTAAAAATGTATCTTTGATTTGGTACAACAGGGTTTAGATCAGCTGCGGTCTGGTTTACTACAGCAGCAGCAGAAGTCATATATGCAGGGTTCGCAGCCTCTTCATCAGCTACAAATGCTTACGCCACAGCATCAGCAGCAACTTCTGTTAGCACAACAAAACATGACATCACAATCGGCTAATGATGAGAGCAGAAGGCTGAGAATGCTTCTTAACAATCGAAGCATGAGCATGGGTAAAGATGGTCTTGCTAATTCCGTGGGTGATGTGGTTCCAAATCTTGGATCATCTATGCCTGTTCTACCTCGTGGTGATCCAGAAATGCTACTCAAGGTGTCTTACTTATGCACTCTCTAAGTCACTATATTATGATACATTTACGTGGAAATTCGGGTTATTTATTATGTAAAACGGATTCGACGGTTATACTTAAAAATCAGCCAAAAGAAGGGGGTCAAACAGTTTGCAAGTCTTTTGCAAACTTAAGTGTTTATGACATCCTAAAATGATATATTCAGTAAGTTGGACCAATTTTTGATAATATAGTTTTTCGTGATCATTTTTGATATATTGTTAATTCATGAAATTTAAGAAATGGACAAAATACTTTTGACAAGTCAACGTAATCCGCCTGTTGTATAGTCAATTTTAGCTGATGCTCATTTTGACTTGTTGCTGAACCAGCTCGACCCACCTTGCTTGTAGCTTCTATGAAATTTTATACTTTGGAGGAGTTTTATGGCGTTTAACCCATGTAAAATTGTTTTCGCATCAGCTAACTTCTTTGAATTCACCTATTTGACTTGTCATCGAGAGTATATCAATTTCACATACATGAGTCGGCATTGTGCCCCTTCATAATAGAAGATTTGTTGTATTTCTAAACAAATTGGCTCTTTTTTGTTACCTGCGCGTTAAAAAATTAAACTTTGTTTGTCTTTCAAATCACTAAAACACATCTTCTGTAGTTAAAAATGGCTCAGCTGCAGCAGCAGCAGCAACAACAACAACAGCAGCAGCAGCAGAATGGTAACCCGCAACAGCAGCAGCAACATCTTCAGCATTCTCTTTCCGCTCCTTTAATACAAAATTCAAATCTCAATCTTCAGCAAGATAAAATAATGGGGACAAGCAGTGTAACCGGAGATGGTAGCATGTCAAACTCTTTCAGAGGAAATGATCAGGTCAGTTCACTTGCATTCGAGGTGTAGAGTTTAGTGGGTGTTCGTGACGTGCCTTAAGGAGATGTAAGAACTTCTATTGAGATAGATGTTAGGCAGAACTCATTGCAATTTTCCAAACATATATGGTCGGAATAATCAGATATTGGCAAGTGTTTAAGGTTATGTAAGAAAACTGGCTATCGTGTTTGATATATAATTACCTAAGTCCCAAACTATCCCTAGCTTTGAGTGGAGGTGGCAAATATAGCTTCATTCACTTATGATTGGAATTTAGTTATGTTCTATCTCTAGAGGGTAAGATAAAAAGATTAGCTTATACATAAATGGGTCTAATGGGTTCTAAGTCGACCACTGTGTAGTTTTAGTGCCGACTGCCGAGTACCCCCTAAATCATGTTTTCTATAATCTACATTAGAATATTACTTTATAATCATATATGACACGCTAATTATGCACTAAACATTAATATACTCTGACATAGAGCGTGATCAGTCAACCCATTCCCACACGTATCACAACCCTTTTTACCATTTACCCAACCCATCTATTTTGACTCCTCTAGCCTAAAGCAACCAGTTACGTGCTTTGAAAATTTCCAGTTACAAAAATCACTTTGTGTAGGCACATCCTAACACCCTATCAGATTCGTTGTAAGTTTGTCAATATTCACGAAAATGGAAAATAATCTGTAACATCATATAACCTTTTACCACGTGACATGGTTTCTAATAATTCTAATAACCAGGCTGGAAGAAAGAGAAAGCAACCCGTGTCATCTTCGGGACCCGCAAACAGTTCTGGAACTGCCAACACTGCAGGACCATCACCAAGTTCAGCACCGTCAACTCCTTCAACTCACACACCTGGAGATGTGATCTCCATGCCTGCGTTGCCACATAATGGCACGTCTTCAAAGCCTATGATGATGTTTGGCACAGATGGTCCCACCGCTCTTACCTCCCCATCAAATCAATTGGTGAGTGTGAAGTACCGTTTGTGGTGCGATGGTCGAGGTGAATTTGCATTTTAGCTCTTATTGGCAATATAATTTTGCAGTGGGATGATAAGGACATTGTGCAGGCTGATATGGACCGTTTTGTGGAGGACGGATCTCTTGATGATAATGTGGAGTCTTTTTTATCCCATGATGATAATGATCCTAGGGATGCAGTTGGTCGTTGTATGGATGTAAGCAAAGGTGAGTCAAATTTTATACCGTTTTGAACAATCGCATAAGTATAGATTTACTTGAATTAGTTGTTTGATAGGGTTAGGTTCACCCGTTGACACTTATTATTGGGTCAAAGTTGGTTTGATATATTATTGGGTCAAATGACTTGTTAGACATACTATTGGGTCAAAGTTGGTTTGATAGGGTTAGGTTCACCCGTTGACACTTTTGTTGTTGTGTAATTCTAATTGCTTAAGAATTGATTGTTAGGTAATTTTAACTGCTCAAGAATTAATTTTGCATCAAACATACTTACAAAAGGCTGTTTGTAACTGAATGATAAGTGAAACAATATATGAATTTGTAAGCATGTGAGCATCTGCAGTTTATAAACCGTGAGATCTGTTTTCTTGTTAGCTATTTTAATTTTACGAGTCTTTTCCTTGTAATTTTTCATCTGACCTTGTTATCAGCAATATAACTTCTCTTTATCTACGTCTGTCCTACGACTCCGTTTTGTCTGGTTCTACAAATTACCTTTTCAAGATAAACTTTTTGAACCATTCGACTTCTCTGTTGGCTGTAGAGAGTCATTTCCTTTCCAAATGGACTAGTTAACCATTATGGAAGAATGAACCAGTTTGGACTAAACCATGTCTGTTTAGAATTATTCTATTTTGCGTGTATTCCAAATTCACTAATTTTGCAAAGTATAGTGGTTTTTTTAAGTATGTGTTCTCACTTCTCACTCTATTCTGTCGTATGTTAGAATTTACATTTACGGAGGTGAATTCTGTTCGTGCAAGTGCAAGCAAGGTAGTCTGTTGCCACTTCTCATCGGATGGTAAACTTCTTGCGAGTGGTGGCCACGATAAGAAGGTGAAGATACCGATATTAGTAATTGCTGATTATTACTGTAATAGCATAATGGGATCTAGAATAAAAAACGATTTATACCATCTTCTCGGTATTGAAAGTGGAATGAGAGAAAGCTCTATGAACACGCACGGGAAGAATAGTACATTAATGTGTAATGATTTTGTGATGTAGGCTGTATTGTGGTACACTGATTCTCTAAAGCCAAAGACCACTCTCGAAGAACATTCATCATTGATCACGGATGTGCGCTTCAGCCCCAGCATGCCCCGTCTTGCAACTTCATCTTTTGATAAAACAGTCCGTGTTTGGGACGCAGATAATGTTAGTTCACCTTTCTTCTATTCATTTTGAATGATCTATTTTCGATTGAGTCAGATCTAATCATGCATTTTACTTGAACTTGCAGCCTGGTTTTTCATTGCGTAACTTTATCGGGCATTCTGCATCTGTGATGTCCTTAGATTTCCACCCTAATAAAGATGACCTCATTTGCTCATGCGATGGGGATGGGGAAATAAGATACTGGAGCATAAATAATGGTAGTTGTGCACGTGTATTTAAGGTATACAACTCACGACCGTCATAATTTTATTTTTATTCTTAAGTTGAGTCTGTCCTCCATTTATTCCTTAAAAATCCACGATAATTCAGTTTTTGATTTTAAATTATGGTTCATGAAAGTTGCAACATTTTCTAAATGGATCAGGGAGGAACGGCTCAAGTGAGATTCCAGCCACGCCATGGAAGATATCTTGCAGCAGCTGCTGAGAACATCGTGTCAATACTGGATGTGGAGACACAAGCTTGTCGACATACGTTACAGGTTTGTTTCAATGCGTCTTTTCATATTTTATGAATATTCTCTTTATAGTATTAGCTGATGAATTTTGGTGTGTAATTTTGCAATGGTAGGGACATACGAAACCGATTCATTCTGTTTGTTGGGACCCAAAAGGCGAGTATTTGGCGTCTGTTAGTGAGGATTCCGTCAGAGTTTGGTCCCTTATGTCAGGAAACGAAGGGGAGTGTATACATGACCTTAGCTGTAATGGGAACAAGTTCCATTCTTGTGTGTTTCATCCTAGTTATCCTTCGTTATTGGTCATTGGCTGTTATCAGGTTAGCTTTCGGTTCTTTTGAACTATCCATGACAAATGGATCAATTCGACATCGTTTTATATTCACACACTCAAGAGGCCATGCCAAATCGCTTCTAATAATCCATACTTAAGAGTGTGGGGAAATCTGTCATTTCTCCATTTGAACATTTTTCTACATATAAAATTTTCTAGTCTTAGCGTTTTTGTTTGGGACGATTATCTTTTTCTGCACATTTACGAGTTTCTTCTCTTTTCACCACTTTTTAATTTTGTATACATTTGTGTGAACTTCACATGGTTTTTTTTTTATTCTTTATAGGGCAAATTTTTGAAAAAGGCAACATACGCATCGTAATATTTTAATTGGGGAAACCAAACATATATTTAACCCAAAAAAGTTCAATTTTATTAAAAAGACAACACAATTACAAAAATCCACAAAAAAAGGTATACTAATTATTAGAATTTCTGAACTTGGAAAACTATCTATGATGTCTATAAGTTTCTTGCATATTACCTTACTTAAATTGTCTTTTTTTTTTTGTAAAAGTTGACCTTAATTTTATTCTTCCTACACATTTTAAACATTTTTTATTTAATAATAATAATAATTATTTTTCAAGTTCGCATCAATTGTGTATATGCATGAAGAGGTCATATGTTTGTTATAATGATGACGTACTCTTAGTTCTTGACATATCCCTTATTCTGGCTCTTGCGGTTTCGTGAGGAAGTGCATATACTAACAGTCTGTGTAACCTAAACAACTTGTGTTCTTTGTGTTGTTAATGCAGTCTCTGGAGCTATGGAACATGTCAGAGAACAAGACGATGACACTGTCAGCACATGAAGGGCTAATTGCTGGTTTAGCATTATCAACGGTTACAGGTTTGGTAGCTTCCGCCAGCCATGATAAGATCGTTAAACTTTGGAAGTGAAGAACACACAAACTGTATGTGGATTTCATCTGTCGGTTCTTAGTTGGACAATGTAGTTTGTATCATTTCGTGTATCGCCTTCTGTTCTAAAGATGCAATGTTTTGATCTAATCAGTGTTAACTGTTGTAGCTTACTGATCCTGTCTGTCCATTCACTTCAAATTAAGTTCATTTAGGGTCTGTTTTATCTTTGAAGGACAATAAAGGTTAAGCTAACGCAGGTGCCAAAGCAACCTCTGCCCAAACATCAGCAATAAAACAACATTCCTACTACAACACATCACAACAACATTTACCCTAATTAGAAACACTTACAGTGCACAATGCCAAGTGGAGTAAGAAACATAAAATCTGATTCAGAAGACAGAGTGCAACATTCTGGTAAAATTTCCCATTTTCTGTTAAAAACCCCTTGCGTCCGTATGTCAAGATGGAAGAAGCACTTGGTTGATCAGATTGTCTATACTTAACCAAGAAGACAGTGGCTTGAGCTTTTGTCTTCCAAACTCTAGCCCTTTCTCTCATTGCTTTACCTTTTTCTTCCACCATTATAATATATTAACAAGTTTTGCAACATGTTTTCTGTGGACGTTATTGTCAATCTCCATTCCAATGCCCCAGTGATTGCAACTATACCAACAGTTTGTCTGTTGGTCTGCAATTAACGGCCAACAAATCATGGGCACCGCTAGATATACTCTCCAATGTGGAGTTCCACCCATTGTGTGTCAAAAACCCTCCAATTGACTGGTGATCGAGAACATTTTCTTGAGGGCACCAACTTGCCAAGAAGACCCTATCGCTTGTTTCCTTGAGGAATTCAGCTTCCAGGATCTGCGTCTCTCTAGACACCAGGTCCGGCCGAATGACCCATAAGAAGGTTTGATTACTATTAGCAAGTCCCCATGAGAATTCTACTAGTTGTTGGGTTGTCATCACCGTTATGCTTCCAGAATTTACATAAATCACAAAATTAGCTTCTTTTGAGTTGAGCCATTCTAGGCATTCTAGTTCTTCTGGCCACAGGCTTGACCCCAACAACTCTAGATCGTTGTTCTTGATATTTTTTTGGAGGGTATGTCACGGTCCAATTGAGTAAACATGGGAATAATATGAACGGAGCTCATTTAGGGCGTCTTTTTCTAGGTCCTCGAATGGGTTAAGGATGACTGCGGAAGCTTTTTTGACTCCGGTAACTCTTTTAATAGTGAAATTAACGGAAAAATCGTCTGGATCTGTCGTTCTCACGAAAGATGGGATCTCCTTCAAGCATATGCCTTTCATGCTAGGTATGCAATCCACAATCATATCTAAGTACCCATTGGTCAAGTCAGCAGAATCTGCATACACGAGGAATTTGAAAGTGAGATTTAGTTGTTAGTACTACAGTGAAATAACGTCCCATAATCTGAATTAGTTTTATTTTAGGATTAAATTAATTGTTTACCAAGTTTATCTTCACCTATAAATATAGTTTAGGTTGATGTAATTTAATTTGCTCTTTCTGTTCAATATTAATGTCCTTTTAGATTTACATATATTTGATGAGTATTTGTTTATATTAGATCAATGTAAAAAGATTTGAAACGTCTTCTAAAACTTGATGTAATCGAGCGTAATTTTGTTTTTCCGCTGCTAGTTTTTTACTATAATATTTTTATAAAATCACCGCCGTTCGAAAAGAAAAAAAAAGACGTATTCAAATTTAGATTGGAACTGCCAACTTTACTACAAATTGGAACTTTTATTGATGGAGTAGTACTACCTTTTTAGTGGGAAGAATCCTTTTTCCATGAGAGTGCTATAGTGTGTATAACCCAATAAACTACAAGCACTATTTGTCAAAAACATAACTTGAGGAATTCCTGATTCATCTGCTGCCTCAAGCCCTCAAGAGTGAAGTTCATTGAACCATCAGAAATGATGCAACTTACAGGTGTGGTCCTTGTATTGTTAAGTTTCGATAGGATCTTTCGATAAGGTTGCAGACAGGTTTCAGAGGTGGACGACTTGCATAGAGCTTTGACATTTTGGGTGGCATCTGGATTTTCTGGTGGCGGAAGGCCATCAGGAATGGTAGCAGATTGGAAAGAGGGGTAACTGTTTAGCTTGTCGGAGCCTTGAGTCTTAAGGAGTCGTTGGTGGTTGAATTCGGTTTTGATATAGGTGATATGAAAGCCTTTAGAATGTAGGATTTTGGCAAGTTTAAGCATGGGATTAATGTGGCCTTGTGCTGGAAAAGGTATACACACAGCATGAGGTTTCTGAGTTCCCATTCTGCTTACTGTTTAGTGCGTTTTTAGATGACTGCTATATTTTCACATTTATAGGCCTTTTTCATCTGTTGGAACATGGATCCAGTTCGACCCGGATTCAACCCGCCCACTAACTAATTATGAGTTAATTAGTAGTTAAACCTTTTTGCATTTAGTTAGAACTAAATACTAATGAATATCCATTAAGTTTGCACTTAATGGAGACTATTCGTTTGCTCAAAAGTTACATGTGGTAACTATATATATTGGGAGTATTGGTATATGCAAGGGTTAGAACATTTAGACAATACTAACACACAAAAGAGAGCCAATCGAGAGACGCGAGTGAGAGCACTGGTTTGTGCGTGTATGTCCGAAGCAAACATGGCAAGGGAATCTTAGGTTGTGAATCTTGTAAGCATTCCGTTTGTGATTGCTTACCCTGACCGATGATCTAAACAACGGTTCGATCGCTTCCGCTACGTGTATTCGGGTACGTACCGAATATCCTTCAAATCTAACATTGGTATCAGAGCTAATTGTTTATTTCCCGGTTTATAATCTGTCAATTTGTTTGTTAATAGTGCATAATTTTAATTTGATAAATTGTGTACGTAGATCTTGCTATTATAATCACAATTTGTTTGCGTGTATTTCCCTTGTGATCCTATCCGACTCTTTATTTGCTAGTGACCGGACCTTCTTGTCTTTATTGCTATAGTAGTAAATCTATTTAAAATGGGTTATATGAAAAGAGTAAGTGGATCACTCGCTTATGATTTATTTCTTTATTGGAATATATTTCTATTATTACATTGACGCTAGAAACATGTATGTCCATGATCCACTGAAACATTTGGTTGTTTAAATAAGGCTTTTGTAAAGTATTAGTTATACTTTTGGAAAATTGCTAGATGTAACTCCCGTGTTGCACAGTGAACAGGCTGTTTTTCGGTGTCTTATTTGCCTTGAGTAGGAGAACTCAATTCAATTAGTTCACTGAATTTGGTTATCATGGACATATTTACAAATATTGAATTTGGTTATCATGAAAAGGTTTATTGTTTGGGATTACTATATTGATAATCTGTACCATGTGGAGTATTAGTTATGTTTTGTTATGCGTACAACTTAATTGCATCGATGCATATTACAAGTAATTATGTGACTATTTCTTTGTGAAATGGGTTTAAAATTTGTGATAACATTATGTCTATAAATAGCACATTTCTAGTTTTTCATTTGTTGAAAATGAAAAAAACCTCATTTACCGTTTTAATACATATTCCGGGGGTTTTGTTTGGTTTTAATTTGATAAGGACTACAGATGAACTCTACTCTATATATTTTAAAACCCACATATCGCAGATTGGGTGTAGTTTGGGATTTTGGTATGAAAATAATGGATCAGATGCCATGAAATGAATTTTTGAATTCATTGTTTGATAATTCATGCCTAGATAATTTGTAAGAGTTGTATTTTGTGTTTGATGTACAACCATGATTTCATATAGTGGAGGCTATGAAATTAATTTTTGGGTACTATGATTCGTATGTCGAATCAGTTTACAGAACATCACAGTCTTGATTATCAAGGGACCAAAAATAGTTATTTTTGTAATAATTAATTACCTTTAAGGATTAATAATACTCATCAATAAATTTGGATCATTAAAATAAATTTGATGTCATGTGAGCTCCTGAAGTTATCTTTGTGATAATTAGAGAGGTTTGGGTCATTGAGTTCTTTATTGTATATGTTACAATTTGTCTTAGTGATAATTGAAATTTTTTAATAAGTTATTATTTTTGTAATAATGAATTTATATTTCACATATGTTGTGAATAAACATGGTAAACCAATTCCGATCCAAAACAATGTTGATATTTGTGATCACACAAATTATCTTTGTGATTGTTGTTTTTTTAATGGAGTTTTTTTTTTTTTTTTTTTTTTTTTTTGTATATGTTACAAAAGGAGGAGAAAAGAAACTCTATGGTAAAAGAAAAAACAATACAGGGGCCAAATGCTATTTAATCATTTATTAGTGGAAATGATTCTGATTCCAATTTCTTTGTGAAAGTTTAAATCGATTGGTTAATCGTTAGTTAGTATAATGATTATAAGGAATTATTATAAGTTGATAGTAAGCCCTTTAATTGATCATTGTTAAGTACAATGATATTTTTTCCTTAACAAAAGCTTGATTTTTGATGAAATTGTAAGCACCCAAGTTAATCATTATTTGGAGTAATGATTTTGATATCAAGTTTAGTTAATCATTTTGTGCCAAATGATATGATGCATTTTCAATATGTTTGACAAACCAATTTCTATGTGAAAATGTGAGCACTTTAGTTAATCATTATTTAGTATAATGATTATAGTGATTTAAATATGTTCAAAATTGTACTCGGTATTTATTTGTGAAATTTGATCAGAGTGCTTGTTAATCATTCTTAGTGCAATGATTATAACTCGAAAGTTCTATTACTTTATAAATTTTTATTAGTTGATCATTTGTTTGGTGAAATGATTATATTGAACTTTCTTTATTTTTTGAAAATATAAGTTAATCATTTTTAGTGAAATAATTATATTGCACTTTCTCTTTGTTTGAAAGTTGTAATTCACTGTCAAATACCGAACGTAGTTAATCATGTGTTAGTGTAAATGATTATTTCAATTTTTCTCTTATGTTTGAAAGTTATATTTTCTTTGAGCAAAATTGAACATATTAATCAATCATTTTGTAATGATTATGATCTTTCATTTTATTTGAAAGTAAAATTTCTATGTAAAATTAAGAGCATATCAATTAGTCATTCTTAGTGAATGATTGTATATAACTTTCTTTACGTATGAAAGTAACATTTCTTAGTGAAATTGAAAATATATTATTAATATGCATAAGTGCTCTTATTTGTTGACTTTGCATATTTATTGGCTATGTTAATTATGGTTTTATGATAGGCTTTATAGGCGATAATTGGAAACGTAGTAACCTTTTTATCTATAACCTATTGTGAACTATAATTGGCGTAATTAATTATATGCGGAGTATTTTGGATATTAAAAGTTCTTGCATAGTTGTCTCTGTTTAGAACTTCGTGTTCAACAATTTTTTTGAAACTTCATGTTCAATCAAACTTTGTGTTTAGTGTACCTCCATGTTTAATTGAGCTTTACAGAACTTCGCGTTCACTAGAACTTTGTTTTCAACTTGAAGTTTGGGTTCAATCGAATTTTATGCTCATCGGACTTTGTATCCAATCAAACTTCATTATAATTGAATTATGTATTCAATAGAACTTAGTGTCCAATAATGGTTTTCACGATATTAAGACTTTGTTGAATTAATGAGAGCATAAAATCCAATATGTTTGGAAGAGCAAAAGGCTCAAAATGCTCCTATGGCATTAATAGAAGAATTTACGAAAGGAAAGTCATAAGGCCGTCATTGCTCGCATTATGTTGTCGAGTGGTATGGATAATCTCATAGATTGATTCAAGCTATTTTTGATCTTGCTATAAAGGTGTAATGGGCATTGGCCGACTAGTTTATAGTCACATCTATTACCAAAATGAGATTCATCACCATTAACGGGTTCTTATTTTTGAACACGTGGTTCAATATATAAGTCTTTCCTAATTTAAATGTTTGAAGCATAAGGAGTTGCACCTTACTTATGATGAAAGCATAATGAATTTTAGATCTTAAAGAGAATTGGCTTAAGTCCTTAAAACACATACTAAGTTGTATGTGGCATGACCTAGCTCTAATAAGGGTTAACCATATGGTTCCGAACCTGAAAACATTGTGTTTGTAGTTATGTTTTCATCATTTGTGGATTTAATTCTTCTTTTTGTACTTCCAAGGTAATGCTATTAAATAGTTTAATTCAACAAGTTCTTGTGATTATGCTTATATCCTAAATGATAATGACATTATGGATATTTGTCACTTATGTTATAACCCAAGTTTTTTCTTAGATACATCTTTAAATAAGTTTTAAGTTTGATGTATAAATATTGATTAAGTGGATTTGTCTGCTTAATATTTTGTTTGAAAAACTGCTAGAAAACTATTTGAAATAGTTATCCATTGCGGGTGATCCATTGATACATATGTGGTCCTTTTCAATATCCGAGGAAGTCACGAAGCGTTTTATTGCATATAATTTTTTATTAAATGTATCCTCGATTTGATTAAGTCTTTTTGATTCTTTACGAATATGAATCGTTTTAATGGTTTTCAAAAATTTAAATTTTCCTGAAAATTAATTTAATATAAAACTGGAGTAGTTTTACTAGATCGAGGAAATGAATACCGATATGATATGTTCAAAGCACTACGTGATGCGTATGGTATTTAAATTTAACTTGTTTTCCCTATGACTCCTCAACAAGTCATGTTGCGGAAAGAAGGAACATAACGCTTCTTGAATTGGTTATGTTGGCTATGAATGAGATAACTATGTCTAACATCTTGCGATGATGATTTGTTATTTTCTTATTCGTACTTAACCAAGTGTCTTGCAAATCAATATCTTCCACGCCATATAAGTTATGGGAAGGTCGAATGAGCGACTTATATACCTTGAGATTGTATAAGTATTTATTACATTCCTCATTTTTGAAGTTTTCGCAAACTTAACACGAGGAAAGAAAATGTGTTTTCATTAAATACTTCGAACAATCCAAAGATTATGTGTTTATAGGTGAACACGAAAGTGGAAGTGTAACCGGATTTGAATCTTGGATGCCACATTATTGGCAAATACGTTTCCAACTGAAAGGGTACAAAATAAAGATTAGCCCGTATTTGTAAACCTATAGAATAACTTCATTCGAGTGGGAGAATTTGAGGAATGAAGGAAAAGAATATGTTTCTTTATGCCAATTCCTCAACATATTGCGAATGAGAGTAATTCTAATATGAGTGGGATGATATTGAGAAATCATGAATCCGTTTCAAGATAATCTCAATTCGAGTGGGAGTCATATGAGAATCCAAGAATTCGTTTCAAGGAAATCTCAATTCGAGTGGGAGTCATATGAGAATCCAAGATTTCGTTTCAAGGAAACCTCAATCCGAGTGGGAGCAATTTGAGAAACCAAGAATCCGTTCAAGGTTATATTAATTGCGAAAAATAGAACCTCCTTGTCGATATATGATCAAAAAAGGTATACTTTGTGGTTCGTCTAAAACTCCCACATATCCTACAAAGATAAAATGGATCAAACCCGTCGACGAATAAATGATTTTATGAGACAAAACCATTCTTGAGAATTAGTTGAGCTTCCCAAATGACACAAAGCTCAGGTTGTAGCAAAAGGCTACAACAACATGAAAAAGATACTAAGGTATCCAAGTGTACTTTGATGTGTTGTGCTGTGAAAAATTGATCTGCTTAAAAGATTGGCTACAGATATGTTGATTGAGTTGTTATCTCTTGGAGTAACAAGAAATAGTCGCATAAAGCCTCGTATAAATACGAAGCTGATTTTATTTGGAAAGTTCAATTGTGGTTCAACAAGTTGTGTGGCTTAACCACTTCCTAAATAACTTGCGAGTTATTATTGATTTATCAATTGAGTATTGATAAGGTCGTATTGTGATGCTTTCGTAGCATATATAAAAGAACCAAATTCTCTATTGTGAGACCAAGCACTGATAAGCATCAAATAGATACTATATTTTATACTATTTATCCCTGTATTTATATACATTTTAATGCATTTATATGATTTTAGATACTTATTTTGTTAATATTTGCAGAAATGTATTTTAATTAAAGATTGAAGAAAAAGGAATGAGAATGAGCTTGAAACTGAAGAAAATGAAGCACTTGAAGAAGTTGGAGCTTAAAACCTTAAAGAATTGAAGACTAAAATGATAATATTGAAGAATTGGGCCAAATGAAGATTAAAATCCGTAAAAGAAAATAAGAGAGTCCAAAATAGAAGCCTGGCCCGAAGTTGGAAGATTCTAGAAAGAAGATCCAACCGGCGGTTGGATTACCCAACCAGCGGTTGGGGTATTAAGGGATTAAGGCGGTGAAAGACGCGGAGTTGGAGTAGGACTCAAGTTAACCCAACCGGCGGTTGGGAAGTTCAACCGGCGGTTGGGAAGTCCAACCGGCGGTTGGACTGGCGGTTTGTAAAACTATAAATAGAGGCATAGTTCAGGGTTAACCATATACGATTCTTAGAATATAAACACGAATATTAGGGTTTTAGGTCGACTTTAAGTGCGATTTTGGAGGCTAAGGAGCTAGGGTTTGAAGGTTTCCAACCCTAGGAAAAGCTGGTTCGACAATTTGTTCGGTTTCTTTATCCTTGTAACTTTATTAATCTTTTGAGTTATTTATGGATATTGTTTATTTGAATTACTTATTAATAAGGTTTTCATTATAAATATTTAAAGGAATGATTGATTGAATTTATTATATGAATTATATGTTTATGTTGGAACTATATTATTGAATGTTTATTATGCAAGAATTGTCTGTGTTATATTATATTAATAATGATTCTTGACATGATTAACTGATTTATATCATAACTTTATTAATCTTTTGGGTTTTATAAATTAAGTGATTATGTTTATGTCTTGATCTTAACCTTTGCGATAGACGAAGAATATTATTTATTAATGTTAAGTAACATTGTAATTCAACCAAATCAGGAATTGTATTAATAAACTGCTGATAGATCTTAATAAATAGTAATATTTTTCTTAACCTTTGACTGTATTGCTATATGAAAATTATCTTAACCTTTGTGATTTTCTACATTAGTAATTCACCAATAATAATAGCCAACAAAGCAAATAGACATGAGTTAATATAATAAGTTTAATCAATAATAGTTTAAGTAATTATAATCTTCTATCCAATTGAGTATTCTTAAGTTGAACCTTAGACTTATCTATTAGAATCTGTATCAATTATAAATATGTTCGATCGGAACTAAAACGTCCCCCCTTATCTTGTATATTATTGTATATTAATATTGTATATTAATTGTAATTAGGAATAAATAGATAATTAGTTATAGATTAGAATCACGTTCCCCGTGTTCGAACTTGGACTTACTTAATAAGCTATAATATACGAACAGGTTAATACTTGCCTGAATTGTGTGATAGTATTATTTAGTATTCCTTAATTTAAAACTTGTGATTATAATTGCCTATACTTAGCACACATCAAAGTTTTTGGCGCCGCTGCCGGGTAACAGCGTATTTCTAAATAATAACTAATTGTTTTCCCTGTAAAATTTTAATTTCAAATAATTTGCAAAATCAATACGAAATATCGGTTCACCCATTGAGAATACTGAAAAAAACAAAGGTATAAGGAGAGTTCCGCCCTACCTCATTGATTTATCATATAAGAGGTAAGGTGCTTCTCGAAAGAAATAGGTTTTTAATAAGCCTCGCGCTGACCTGTTTCTCCACTTTTGTGTACTATCAATGGAGCTACCGAGATCTATTGACTAGCTTTGTATGATCCAACAAACTAATTTTAACTTTGATTGTTGTATAAGTAACTAACTTGCATTACTAACAAATAGAAAATTTGGGTTGGGTATTTCTTTTTCGATTATTTAATTTTGAATGTGTTTTATTATTAATTATCGGGATTCATATATACCAACTTGAATATTTCTGACATATTACTAACATTTAATTTTGAATTTAAAGTACTACTGAATTTTGTTCTTGTCGCAGATAGATGTATGACCCGGACACTTCATCCGGATCCGCTTAGTCCATTTGACGAACCAGAACGAGAATTTCACTCTAGAATACGATTATCATACGCGCCACATAATTCACCAGAATACGTAATTTCATCTGAAGAAGACGATTTAATATTTCATAGCAGTTTAGTCAAAACGGCTGAATACGGGTATTACTCCGATTCGGAGTTAGGCGAAGATAAAGTACCTTCTAGACAACCTACAGTATATCCAAGTGATTCTGAACCAGATCAGGAACTACCATTAAACATGGCGGACATAGCTAACATGACGCTTGAGGATTACACGATTCAAACTCGTGGAGATCCGAGACCGGGAGTGGTTAGGCCTGCCATAGCTAGAGAAGTAGAATTTGAGTTAAAAGGATAATTTCTTAAGGAACTAAGAGAAAATCCTTTCCTATGAGAAGATAAAGAAGATGCAAACGAGCATGTTTAGAAAATTTTGGAGATTGCAGATATGTTTAATATTCCTAATGTTTCAAGAGATCAGGTCATGTTACGAGTATTTTCTCTAACACTAAAGGATGGAGCTAAGAGATGGATTAATAATGAACCAGCCGGATCTAATACTACTTGGGAAGATCTTCGTACAAAATTTCTAAAAATGTATTGTACACCTTTCAAGACTTCGAAAATGATTGATGAGATTAGGAACTTCAAGCAGAAACCCAAAGAATCTCTATATCAAGCTTGGAAAAGATATAAGGAGATGTTACATAAATGTCCACAACATGATTTGAATGTACAACAAGAAATAACGGTATTTTATAAAGGAGTTGATAGAGCAATACGTCAACAGTTGGATGCACAAGGCCCAGTACCTAAGAAAACTCCAGCAGTAGCAAGAGCCGGAATTGAAGAATTAGCTAAGCATTCTCAGTTATGGGATGACGGTTCATCCGGAAGGAAGAGAATATCTGAAGACAGTGATGGTCTAGCAGCTATCACTGCAAAATTGGAAAGTATGGGAAGAGATATTAAGAAAGTAAATGAACAAGTTCATGCAATCAGGATTGGCTGTGAAATATGTGGAGGAAGTCATCTAAAGGAAGAACGTCTTAATAATGATAGCAAAGTGAGTAATGAAGAGGTTATGTATGGGGATTTTCAAGGAAATCTAAATTATCGTCAAGTTTCTAATTATAGAAGAATTTATCAACCGAGCCAACAGTATCAATAAGGAGCACCAGGTTTCTATGTCAAAACGGGACAAAATCCGTCCAATACTAACAAGATCAACTCGTTAGAAAGTATTCTGCAGAAAATGATGGAAGCTAGTAATACAAGAATGGATGAACATGATTCAAGAATGCGTAATAGTGAAGCATCAATCAAGCAAATTGAAAGATCAGTTCACCAGATTGCTAAAACATTACAGGAGAGATTTCCAGGAACATTGCCAAGATTTACTGAAATAAATTCAAAGGAACAAGCTAAAGCAGTAATTACCAGAAGTGGTAAGAATGTTGACTCTCCTACTATAACTAATAAAATTGTTGATTATAAGCAGGTTGAAAAAGAAACGATTGATAAGGACATTGGAGAAAATAAAGTTAAAGAAGTCATCAAAGACTATACACCCCCACCTCCATATCCAGCTGCTTTGAGGAAGGACAGAGAAGATGAACAATACCACAAATTTCTGGATAATCTTAAACAACTTCATATTAACATTCCTTTTGTTGAAGCTATATCTCAGATGCCGAAATATGCAAAATATCTTAAGGAGCTTCTGACAAATAAAAGTAAACTGGATAATGTGACGAAGGTAACGATGAATGCAAGATGCTCAGCAATAATGCAAAACAAATTACCTCCGAAAGTCAAAGATCCAGGGAGTATTACTATACCTTGCAAAATTGGTGAAATGACTATTGAAAATGCATTAGCAGATTTAGGTGCTAGTATTTCACTAATGCCATATACTCTTTATATGCGATTAGGATTAGCAGAACCAAAACCTATTCGTATGTGTATTGAATTAGCTGACCGATCTGTACAATATCCTAGGGGAATAATTGAAAATGTTTTGATTAAAGTTGATAAATTTGTTTTTCCATGTGATTTTGTAATCTTAGATATGGTAGAAGACCCTAAAGTTCCTATTATATTAGGAAGACCATTTTTAGCAACTACACATGCCCTAATAAACGTTTTCAATAGAAAGATTACCATGAGAATGGGAAATGATACAATTGTGTTTGATGTTAATAATTCCATGAAATTTCTGATTATGTGGATGACACTTGTTATCACTTAAATGCTTATGAGTATATCGATAACTCTTCTTTTCAAGATTTTTTGGAAAAAGATCACGCAGATACAGGAATTCTTAAGGAATGGATTGATGATTTTGACACTGCAAAAGATTTGGCAGAATTTGATAAGCTGTTAGAGGAAGATGAATATTTGGAAGAATCAACCGAGGTTATTCAACAACATCCTGTAGAAGAATCAATACAGCCAGTTGTTGAAGCTCTTAATAAAGAAGTGATACCATATTCAGTCAACAATATTCCTTGTTTTAAAGAAGAAATCTTTGAAATCAAGACATCTATCGAAGAGCCACCACAGTTAGAACTTAAAGAGCTACCATCGCATTTATAATATGCTTATTTACAAGGCACATCAGATTTGCCAGTTATAATATCTTCTAAATTATCGACAACAGAGAAGGAACGTTTAGTTCAGGTTCTTAAAAAGCATAAACAGGCAATAGCATGGAAAATCACGGATATCAAGGGAATCAATCCTACATATTGCACTCATAAAATCTTAATGGAATCAGATTTCAAACCAGTCGTACAACCATTAAGAAGATTGAATCCGTATGTTAAAGACGTTGTCAGGAAAGAAATCATTAAATTGCTGGATTCATGATTAATTTATCCTATTTCAGATAGTCCATGGGTAAGTCCAGTATATGTTGTACCCAAGAAAGGCGGAATGACGGTTGTACCTAATGAAAAGAACGAATTGATACCAACAAGGACGGTAACGGGATGGAGAGTTTGCATTGATTATCGGAAATTAAATGATGCTACCAGAAAAGATCATTTTCCATTACCATTTATTGATCAAATGATAGAAAGATTAGCAGGAAAGGAGTTCAATTGTTTTCTGGATGGATTTTCAGGGTATTTTCAAATACCAATTGCGGTCGAAGATCAAGATAAAACAACATTTACTTGTCCGTTTGGTACTTTTGCTTACAGAAGAATGCCCCGGTTTGTGTAATGCACCAGCTACTTTTCCGCGTTGCATGATCGCAGTATTTCATGATATGGTAGAAGATTTCATTGAAGTATTTATGGACGATTTCTCGGTATTTGGTGATTCATTTGATTCTTGTCTAGAAAATTTACATAAGATGTTGCAAAGATGTGAGGGTGCAAATCTAGTTCTTAACTTGGAAAAATGTCACTTTATGGTTAGACAAAGGATTGTTTTAGGTCATAAGATATCAAAAATAGGAATCGAGGTAGATCAAGCGAAAATTGAAGCCATTTCAAAATTACCTTATCCTACAAATGTTAAAGGAATAAGAAGTTTTCTAGGACATGCTGGATTTTATCGAAGATTTATAAAAGATTTTTCGAAGATTGCAAGACCGTTGAATCAATTATTGGAAAAAGATGCAAAGTTCGAATTTACAAACAATTGCAAACAATCGTTTGATGTATTAAAAGAAAAGTTAGTATCTGCTCCAGTTATGACAGGTCCAAACTGGAATCTACCTTTTGAACTAATGTGCGATGCTAGTGATTATGCGGTTGGAGATGTCTTAGGCCAGAAAATTGATAAAAAGTTCAAGCCAATCTATTATGCCAGTAAGACATTAACAGATGCTCAGGAAAATTACACAACTACGGAAAAGAAACTTCTGACAGTGGTTTTTGCTTTCGATAAATTTCGTTCTTATCTTGTCTTAACTAAAACTGTGGTTTATACTGACCATTCTGCTTTGAAGTATTTGTTCAATAAGCAGGATGCGCGCCCTCGTTTATTGTGATGGATTCTTTAATTGCAGGAATTTGATATTGAAATAAAAGATAAGAAAGGAGCTGAAAATGTCGCAGCTGATCATTTGTCAAGGTTAGAAAATCCAGAGTTAGAAGCATTAGATGAAGAGGAAATTCAAGATACATTTCCGGACGAGAAACTGATGACTGTACAAGAAATAAGAGAGATACCTTGGTTTGCAAATTATGCAAATTATTTGGTTACTAAGGTTCTACCTAGGATGGATTATCAGAAGAAGAAGAAATTCTTTTTTGATTTAAAATATTATTTTTGGGAAGATCCATTTCTTTTCAGATATTGTGCAGATGACATAATTAGAAGATGTGTACATGGTGAAGAGGCTCGACAAATTATAAAGCATTGTCATAAAGGACCAGTTGGCAGTCATAATGGACCAAGTTACACTGCAAAGAAAATATTTAATGCAGGATTCTATTGGCCGACGATTTTTAAGGATACATATGCATTTGTTAAGAATTGTGATTCATGCCAAAGAGCTGAGAATATTTCTAAACGAGACGAGATGCCACAAAAGGGTATACAGGTTTGTGAAATTTTTGATGTATGGGGTATTGATTTCATGGGACCTTTTCCTAGAGTCACGGTAATAAGTACATATTAGTGGTTGTGGATTATGTTTCCAAATGGGCTGAGGCAAGAGCATTACCTACGAATGATGCTAGAGTTGTGGTGAAATTTCTTAAAAAATTATTCGCAAGATTTGGAACTCCAAAGGCATTGATTAGTGATCGGGGTACTCATTTTTGTAATAATCAATTGGATAAAGTATTAAAAAGATACGGAGTTAGCCATCGATTCGCTACGCCTTATCATCCACAAACTAGTGGACAAATTGAAAATACCAATCGTGCATTAAAACGTATTTTGGAATGTTCCGTTGGTTCCAATAGAAAAGAATGGTCAGAAAAACTAGACGATGCACTTTGGACATATAGGACAGCATTTAAAACTCCTACAGGTTGTACTCCGTATTAATTTATGGAAAAGCTTATCATTTACCAGTGGAAATAGAACACAAAGCATATTGGGCACTGAAAACATGCAACATGGATACTGATGAAGTCGGTAGGCATCGCTTTTTACAGTTACATGAATTAGATGAGCTTCGGTGGAATGCTTATGAGAATTCAAGGTTTTATAAGGAAAGGACGAAGAAATGGCATGATGCAAGACTTCGGGGAGATAAAGAATTTGTTGCTGGAGAACGTGTACTTTTATATAATTCGCGTATTCGTTTATTTCCAGGTAAATTAAGATCAAGATGGAGTGGGCCATATGTTATTCACCACATTCATACAAACGGAAGCGTGGATCTAGTAGCATTCGATGGAAGTATTTTTAAGGTCAATGGACATCGCTTGAAGAAATATTATGAAGATACTTTCGTTGAACATATTTCAGATGTACCTCTGGAATAGTTAAATACGTACTTATGTCGAACTTAATGACACTTAAACAAAAGTGCTTCTCGGGAGACAACCTGTGTTTATTTTTATATGTTATGTTTTTCTTTGATGATTTTATTTTCAGGAATGAACTTTGTGGGTGTGTTCACTGGAAACCCTCACGAGATGATAACTCATCCACTCGGGATACCGAGGGGTTTAAAGGCGTATTGCATATTCTAAATGCAATCGTGATTAACTACGAAATTGTGGATATTGTATATTATTTTTCAAGAAATCGAGGAATCAATCAAGCAGATTTTTTAGCCGATGATGAAATTTATAATTTCAGTCAGGGGAGTTTTTCTGTTCTAATTTTCTTTCCCTTACTTACTTTTGTTTAACAATTTTTATACAATGAGGGCATTGTATAATTTAAGTGTGGGGATAGGGTTCGTAAGAAAAAGAATTTCTTTAATTAATTATTTAAGTTTCTATTGTTTTTAAATTTTATTAAAATTTAAAATTTTTAAGTGAACAACTAAGTATTTATTAGTTAGAATGCTTTTGTTAAAAGTTTTGTTTTGTATTTAAAAGTTTAGACTTTAATGTGGATTAACTGTTTTGTATATATAAGTTTAGACTTTAATATGGATTAACTGTTTTGGAGGCTAAGGAGCTAGGGTTTGAAGGTTTCCAACCCTAGGAAAAGCTGGTTCGACAATTGGTTCGGTTTCTTTATCCTTGTAACTTTATTAATATTTTGGGTTATTTATGGATATTGTTTATTTGAATTACTTGTTAATAAGGTTTTCATTATAAATATTTAAATGAATGATTGATTGAATTTATTATATGAATTATATGTTTATGTTGGAACTATATTATTGAATGTTTATTATGCAAGAATTGTCTGTGTTATATTATATTAATAATGATTCTTGACATGATTAACTGATTTATATCATAACTTTATTAATCTTTTGGGTTTTATAAATTAAGTGATTATGTTTATGTCTTGATCTTAACCTTTGCGATAGACGAAGAATATCATTTATTAATGTTAAGTAACATTGTAATTCAACCAAATCAGGAATTGTATTAATAAACTGCTGATAGATCTTAATAAATAGTAATACTTTTCTTAACCTTTGACTGTATTGCTATATGAAAATTATCTTAACCTTTGTGATTTTCTACATTAGTAATTCACCAATAATAATAGCCAACAAAGCAAATAGACATAAGTTAATATAATAAGTTTAATCAATAATAGTTTAAGTAATTATAATCTTCTATCCAATTGAGTATTCTTAAGTTGAACCTTAGACTTATCTATTAGAATCTGTATCAATTATAAATATGTTCGATCGGAACTAAAACGTCCCCCTTATCTTGTATATTATTGTATATTAATATTGTATATTAATTGTAATTAGGAATAAAAATAGATAATTAGTTATAGATTAGAATCACGTTCCCTGTGTTCGAACTTAGACTTACTTAATAAGTTATATTATACGAACAGGTTAATACTTGCCTGAATTGTGTGATAGTATTATTTAGTATTCCTTAATTTAAAACTTGTGATTATAATTGCCTATACTTAGCACACATCAAGCACAGATATATCAAGTACAACTTTTTGAGACATGGTTGCAAGAATATAGGCAAATATGTAGTACATATTTACACAAGTAGCAGATCATTTGGAATACCTAGAGAGTTGTGTTTATGTAACAGATCAAGGCTCAAGGTTGTGTAGATGTCAAAAATGTACTAGCTTAATGTTCCCAAACATATTTAAGTTTTAATATCCATGACAATTTGTTTATCAAATCCTATATACAATGGAATGTTGTGTTTACATTCTTAATTTGTAAAGTATGTCGGACAGATCGGAGATCAGCCCACTCACATGGGTGATCGGCTTCATTATTTTAGTAATAAATGGAGCAGTAGCGTATTTTAAGTATATTGTCTAAGTGACAATTGAGAGCATAGACTTAAAATCTTTTATGCTATAGTTGTAAAGTTTACAACAATTGGTGAATTACTTAGCTTCGCCTAATCTATCTATGATACCAGATGCGAGTTCTTACTAAATTTTATGAGTAGATGAGTGAACTCGGATTCAAACATTGAGTATGTTTGAATTATCATATGTGCAACATTGATTGAAAGACATACCTCCATGGGAAAGGAGAAATGTTGCAGCATGTGATTCATACCGCATGTGTATAAGACGACCAATAAGGGAAATAGAAAACGATCTCTACTTCTATGCTATGTGAGTCCCTTGAGGTATGAGTAACCTCAATTTGAGTATCCTTATGACTTTTTCTTGTCTCTGAAGGATTAGCTTGATGTTTGCTATCTTAAGACGTTGCTTAAGGGTTATGGATGATTCGACCTGACAGGGCGCTCTTAGAAAAGCTAGTTAAGTTAAGTCCGAAAGAATCTAAGAAGAGGGAAGATCATTTGAAGTTCACATTAAGTTATATTCACCGGTCGACCAATTATCTAGTCTTAGTGACATATCTTTGTGATAGCAGATAATTGTGAATACATGGTGTTTTATAAGAAAAACTGAGATCACGAGAAATAATAATGTGATTAATGATCTAGGATATTGCATACTAAATCTACTCCTGCCAAACGTTTTTGAGCTGCTATATACTCCTAACAGATGTATTGCAATCAAGCTCTCGAAGTATGCCGGTCGCACGGTCTATTTTTCCGGCATGAACTGTTTGCAAGTTACACGATTGTTCTCTCGTGATATAATGAGTATATCAAATTAGTTTGTATACGAGTGGGAGATGTTGGAACATGGATCCGGTTCGACCCGGATCCAACCCGTCACACTAACTAATTATGAGTTAATTAGTAGTTAAACCTCTTTGCATTTAGTTAGAACTTAATACTAATGAATATCCATTAAGTTTGCACTTAATGGAGACTATTCGTTTGCTCAAAAGTTACATGTGGTAACTATATATAGTGGGAGTATTGGTATATGCAAGGGTTAGAACATTTAGACAATACTAACACACAAAAGAGAACCAATCGAGAGACGCGAGTGAGAGCACTCGTTTGTGCGTGTATGTCCGAAGCAAACATGGCAAGGGAATCTTAGGTTGTGAATCTTGTAAGCATTCCGTTTGTGATTGCTTACCCTGACCGATGATCTAAACAATGGTTCGATCGCATCCGCTACGTGTATTCGGGTACGTACCGAATATCCTTCAAATCTAACCTCATCCTACAATTATACGGAGTATATATGTTCTGTTTTTCTAGAAAAGTTGACAGATTAAGCACAAAACGCTTTATTTTGGTTTTACTTTTTTGTTACACGTAGACTATGTTTTACGGTTTTACCTTTGCTATATTTAAATGAATGATGAAGAGATGATACGTAGTGTTAACATTATATGTATTCTTTCATAATATTAGTGTCATTTATGTACATGTTAGACAATAAGTGTCTAAATTATAACTTTTTATTTATTTTTAGTTTTAACATTACATTACTTAGGTATATATAACCTATATTTTTGTAGCAACCCTACTATGAAAAGTCACTGAATATTCACATATATCGTCTCTAGTTTCACCAACAATATTAAAAGTCATTTGATAAATGTTTTATATAAAAAATAATGACACGAATAATATATATCATTTAAGAAGAACAAACAAACAGATAATCTGAAAAACCTCGGAGGCTCAGACCGAATCAGAGGTAAGAGGTTGTTCAGAATTTTTTTTGCAAAAACAAACAACACCACAGTGATAGTGGTAATCTTTCAGATATTATTTATTAGTTAAGATTTGAACCTTAGTAACTGAACATTTTAAGAGGAAAATGTCAAAAATAATCACGAATTACCCATGTTAGACTATGTACATCTGAATAAACGTATCAATTTATCACTTCATGATACTTTGCAAATATGTTTGAAATCCAACCACTTAACATAATCTTTTATCAAAAATCAATTAACATAGTTCACAATAATTTGCAAATATGGTTGAAATCCAACCTTTATCACATCGTTTCACCTAAGACGTCTGAGGCCATAGTTAAAGTCTACTTTTTAATATAAATTACTACTAGTTTATTATTCAGAGCTTTAAAGTATGAAAAACCCACAATCCTTTCAGATCTAAAAGACTCTCTAGAGACCTTTCAAGGGGTGTGTTTGACAAAACTAGCTTGTAGCTGAAGCTGAAGCTTATAGCTGTAGCTGGTAGCTAAAGCTTATATTATAAGTTAGAAGCTGGAGCTTATGTGTTTACAAGTGTGTGATAAAACTAGCTGAAACTTATTGATGTAAATTGACATAAAAGGACAAAAAATATATGATAAATAATGATATAAGGGGTATATATGTAATTTATACTATAAGCTACTTCCATTAGCTTTTTTTTTCCGGAGCTTATTTTTTCAATAAGCTAACAAAAAATTTTCTACCAAACAAAGCTTGTAGCTTAAACTTGTGAAAAAAATAAGCTTAAGCTCTTATAAGCTAGGTTACCAAACATACCCAAGATCTCTGAAGCAAACATAACCCAACACCTACTCTTCCCTATAAAACATATACCGGTAACAATTACGAGGGTTTTTTAAGAAGTGGCTGGTGATTTAATTTTTAAGATGGACAATTGAATATCATCTCTTTGAAAGAGGATATGTATGCGCCACTTCTTTTTTTGAATTTCTATTTTCTTGTTTTCAGAATGTGACGTGAAACAAAAAAAGAATATAAAAGAACATTAGCCATTTGATGAACTCTCATGGTAGATGAAGTGAAAAAGGATGAATTTTCATTTTGTTATATTCAAGCATTAAAAGGCAATTAATTAGAGCCATTCATTCTTACGGTTTTTTTTCTTCCTTTTTTTCGATAACATCCAAGGGGTGATTTAGTTAATAATGTATCTATCTTTATATACAATTTCTCAATAAAGCTGACATTACTAGTGCTGATTTAGCACATCTACAGCTATTTTTGCTGCTGACGTGTACACTTTAAAATCAATTGCTGATGTCTTACTCAGTTAACAAATAAATGCAACAAAAATTTAAATAGTAAAATATATTCAAAATTTGCCACGGAAATATCATATAATTTCACGCCATGTCTGCTCGAGCTGCACAACTTTTCATCCACTTTACTCTCCCAATTAATTTTTCTACCGTAAATTACACTCTTCTAAGTCTTCATACGTCTATCTCAATTAAAAAAAAAAAGAGTAATATTCAATCTTATGCTCAATTCATCTGAGTTCTTTATCATCTGAGTTATTCATCTTCTTTCTCTTGAAGTTTCTTCACCTTTTTTTTTTTTGATTTTTCTGACGGAATAAACTTCTAGACCTAATTCTCATCTATCTTTTTGTGTTTGTGTTTGTGTTCATGTTTAAGATTTTTTACATGCCCTTAAGCGGGTTATAGACTTGGGTTGTTCGATTGGGTTTTCGTTTTGCTCAAATCTTCATAGGGTTTTCCGTTCGAACCATTGCTTATGTTAGGGGATTTTAATTTACGTTAAATGATTGTTATATACAGGTTGGAATGGTGTTGCAATAATCCTCCTTTCACATCTATTTTGTTCATACATTGCACTTAATGGTGGAAGCAAGATTACAGAAGAAGATATTGGGTAAAGACATGACTTCTACACACCTTCTACTTCATTTTTGCTTTTTGATTATGATCATTTAATTTTTCCAGATTTGAAGGCGTATTATACGGCTATCGACTGTCTTTTTAACTGATCAAGAAGGTTGTGAGCAGTAGCCAAGAAGCTTCCTTAATAATATTATGGTTAGTTTGGTTAATTAACTTTGAAATATTTGCATATCTAAAATATATCATGATGCACACTATGTGTTTGATGAAATGTCTAAATGAAAAAAGTTTTAAAATTGAGCAGTTCGCCGGGGCATCTACTTTAAATTGTTGTTTTCAGTTAAGAACTATCTTGAACCTGATTATCGATCTTCCGACTTATGGTTGTTTTTGGGTATATATTTGTTTGATTTCTTCTGTAGAGGTTTGATTTGGTAATGTTAGAGTTGCTCTTTTCAATTTTGTTAGTTAAGGATCCCAGATTTTCAATTAGGTAAAATTTGACAGTACAACATAATGTCTATGTTATATTTAAGGAATGCTTTTTTTTTGGAAATATATGTGGTAGATACACAAATACATGATGCAAAAGTGATGCTTATTTACAGGTTCTGTTGTTAGTAATGAGTTGCTTAAAAAATGCATAAGCTTGGGGACTTGGGGTTATTTGGTTGGGGATTGAAGTAAACTTTGAACGCCCATGTCTACCTATACTTTCTTTTTCATTTGTTTTGTAGGTGATTATGTTGTGTTTATTAGTTTTTTTTCTCCATTTACTTCCAGGTTCTCCAGTTTGTGCAGCTCCATAAAGTGTACCGTGAAGTCAAGTTCAATTAACATTTTTGTAACACTGATTTGTAGGTATAAATTAAAAACAATTAAATACCCCTTATTGTTTGTGGTTCATATATGTGCATGTGAGGAACTGTGAATAGGTATATGTATTGTGCTTTCATATGAACTAATTAAATAATTAAAAGTTATATTTGTAATTGCATATTTAGGCTAATGATTATGGTTGTTTATTTATTTTTCTTTTATGATTTATGAGGTAGCTGAAATCTGTGCAACTTGGTGCCTCACCTATCTCTTGAACAAATCTGATGGATATTCACATTCATCTGTTTAAGACTTCAAGGTACAAACTAATGTCATTCTGTATCAGGATATAGCGGTATTGGTTGTTGCGTAGAGTATAGGCACAAGATATAATTGAATTGAGAGCTGAGTCATGTTCTGTGATGAGAGTTATAGTGTACACATACTTTAGTAGTTGAAGGGTGCTGGAGTACTTTATTATATATAGAACAAATATTACATGGATAGTGTAATCGTTTGACATAAGGTAGTATTTTTGGAGTTTACATGATATTAGAGTGGTTCATGCTATCAATATATCGTTATATCTATATGTGGCTGAAATGTTAACTTCCACCAAATTATTGTGACTACAATTTTTAAGATCTTTGTTAACTACACTTTTCAACAATCAATTACCAACTCTACCGACATTACTAAATATTGCATTCAAAACGTAAAACCTTATGAAAATACGTTGTTCTTTTCATAATGCTTATTTGTATGCTTATTGACAGAAAATATATCAGATAATCTTTTTTTTATTCAAACCCGTGTATTCACGGGTCAATTAACTAGTATTTAAAATTAGTCATCTGTCCTCGTATACGTTAAGAAAATTCTAAATGGAAAATTTGAAAGGTTTAATTGAAAAACTAGACAAGTACGGAGTAAACTATTGATAAAGGTTCGTTTGAAAAAAATTTATGTAGATATGCTTAAATGCTTAATAATAACAAGGCTTTTATATTGTATCTTGTCAAGTTACTTTTTAATAAAAACACAATTTAGTTTCTTAATGATTAAAGGCATTAAGATGCTTTTCAGATTATAAAAACAAACAGTACTGTTAAATGATTCAGTTTCAGACTTTAGAACCACATCTTAATATTCAGATGTGATTTTCAAATTTTAGACAAAAACCTCTTAAAAAATCAAACAGCACCACTAGAAAATTGAACATTAGAGAGACGGAATTTCACACGGCCCACTTTTGATGCAATTTCTTTGCGTTTTTCAAATTAATTATAAGCTTTCGAGCAATGGATTTCCAATGGAAACGGTATTTGAGAATCTATCAATTTCGTTGGACATTTTCATCAAATTGGTTACCGACATGGTGTTTTCAAACATTGATATTTCGTTAGAAATCCATCTATAGAAGTCATTTCCGACAGATTTCAACGATTTCTGCCGTCACTAATGCCCAGTTTTCTAGTGGTGATCCCACCTCAATGATGATTAGCCAATCAACCTACGCGGCTCATGATCCATGACATTATGTTTCATAATATGTAACACTTGTAAAAAATACGTTGTTAATACTCTCGAAAATTCATAACAAACTACATACTAAACAAAGCAAAAACCCAGTAACTGACCGAGTACTAATATCGATCGATTTATATAGACCTCTTGACACCCTAAAAAACTGTTGTTATCATCTTCTAAAAATTAATTCCGTCAAAATATAATGCTTAACTATAACTTGACCCCACGAATATATAAAAATAGAAAGAAAAGAAAAATGTTCCTTACTTTTGCATCCTTAATCTCAATCTATACTTTATTCTTTGCCTAATTATTTTGCTATCCTCCATTTTTGTAAATATATATAACATACTATCTATATATACTTTGATCAGATTAATCAGTTCTAATGCTTCTATTTTCATAAGCCACCAATATATTCAATTTTCATAGATGACAAAATCTATCACACACTCGGTTTCTTCCTCGATCATCATGTCTTATCAACTTGTTAGCGATTACCTAAGTTGGCTTATAAAGGTACCTTTCTAATTTATGCATGAAAGTTTAGAGCTGAAGTGGTAAACTAAAACTTAATACTGTATATGACATCAAATTTAACAGTATACATACGCTTTAAGCCCGTAAACATCTAAAATGACACATGTTTAAGATAACTTCGAATGATTTTGTACATGTTTAAGCCCGTAACCAATGCTTAATCTAACAAGTCTGCTTAATGTACTGCTTACACTTCACACCAATTCAATCATACTTTCATTAAACAGATTATAAATACAGATAAATAATGACTAGTAAAATACCCGCGCAATGCGGCGTGATAAATATAACTTATTGGAAGACATGTCCATTGAGCAACTGAGAAGGGATGGGTAAGGAGTTATTGGCTACAAATGTGTTCATCTCAAACATCGATTATAAAATATAATTAAAGTTTATCCGACTTCTCGCTAATACACTAACTTTTGTAAGAATCGACTAATTTTTGACATCATGATTTTTGTTAAGAATGAGACAATGATTGAATTGTAGAAGTATGTTATATGTCGATATAAGTATATTAAGAATTAACTAATTTTTAACATCATAATTTTGTTCCTGTACATATATAACATATATATGGTAAGTATAAATAATCATCTTCTTTGGCCAAATTTATGAACTATATAAATAAATATAATAATACTAATAATGAATAAAAAAACCATCATAGTAAGTGAGTATTTCCATCATATATTTTGTCAATAACATCAACTAAAATAATTTTAGATATGTTATAAGAAATTAAAGAAAAAGAATATAAGCTAATTAATCGTGTGCAACTTTACAATTTAATGCCTAGATACAATTATCCACACATTTTCATTTTAAGATTTAGTGCAATATGTTACTATATTTAAGAAGAAAAGAAAAATAAATCATATATGAATAAGTATAAGTACTTTATTATCTTCTATATGGACTTTTGACCTTTTTATAGAAATATATACCACCAAAATAAGCAAAAATGAAAGATTTGAAACAGTGAAACCCAATGACAAATGAAATAAATATGATGAGAAAATTCGAAAACACTTCCAAAAGATGAAAACAAGCAAAAACCGAATGCTTCAAATCATTGTAAGCGGTTTAAACCTGCACAATCACACACACACACCAAATAATTATCTACACTTTTGACGAAAAAATTATTAGAATTTTATATTTTTTAATATGACATTAATTTAAAATAAATAAAAAAGTATATAATAACTGAAAGTTGTTTATTACAACTTTTATATGTGATACTCTTAAAGAAGACACTAATTTTTTATAATGTTATCATTATTTTGTAAAAAAAAGGTTTATCTTAAAAGTGAAAGTTAAAAGTTTATCCTTACCATTCTCACAATAAAAAATGTTCTTATTTGAACTTCCCTTATAACCCAACATTTTCTTCTACTAAGTGGATTTGGACCATGACATATATATATATATATATATATTTTGATTTTCAAATCATTTCCTTTGGAATAAAACATGCATATTAGTTGTCTTGAATTAAATATATATACAAATGTCTATTTTCACATAGTTCGTATTATATAATTTTTTGTTAATACTTAAAATTAAAATACAAAGAGGTACTACATGTAGACAAATCTTATTATATTACAGAGTAATTAAATATCGTCAAATAAACGATAAACACTACGGAGCATTATTTTGGGAATCAATTTAAATTACACTTAATTAGTATAGAGAATTAATTAGAAAAAATCGTTAATAAGAGTTTCCTTCTTTTATCAACAATTGTAAGTTGACTTATTGTTTGAAGTTCCATGAATTTAATACAAGGGGTAAATTGGGAATTTTCGATATCTATTTTTTCAACTTTTAAGCCAAAAGACCCAAATGATTAATAAGGGGTTAAGATTATTTGAATTTATCACCATTTTATTATATAGATTATGAATACAGATATATATTAATTATTATTGCAATTTGGTTAAGGGCTCAACTCACTCAAGGCTCTTATTCTGTTAATATGCAATTTTTTAACCTTTTATATACGGAGTATTAACCAAGAAACAAAAAACATAGTTGCCCTTTAATTGAAACAGCATAATAATGTGTTCATATAGACATTATTTTATTAACAAACATATAGTTTGCATATGATAAAAATATATGGGTTAGTTAATTTAATTTTATGCACTATTAGTGATACCAAATTCGTATATCTGTCAATGATAATGACATATAAATGTATATTACAACTCATTTTTTTTAAAAGCCAATCCTACGAGCTAACTACTTTACATAATATTACACGAATATATACATGCATATCACAAATGCATATCACGAAACTTGAACCCACAACCTCTTGATTCAAGGGAAATCACATACCGCTAAGTCAAAGCGTATATTAGAACCCATTTATGTCTTATATACATCAACCGTAGTCATTATCATTTCTCAAAATACATATATTGATTGAAATTTTAAAAATGAGTGCAAAATGAAAAAAAAAGACAAAAGAAGAGTTGGGTAAAAAGAACAAATGGTCCAGTTCTTACCTTAATGCTATCTATCTAAATCTATCTATCAACTGGGAGACAGAGAGAAAGAAAAGGAAAGAGAAGAAGTGGAAGAAAACTTCAACAACGATTTATAATTTTAAGGACAAAATTTCCTATTTTTTCTCTAAATGCTCTCAAAATACTCTCAAGCATACAAACTCAATAACTCTAAAAATTGTGTTTATGCATTTTCCTTGCAGTTCTTGATGCTCACCTCATCATCATCCTTCAAGAGAATCAATTCTCTGGTACCATCTAATTTCCTTGATTTTTCTGTGTTTATGTCCTACATTATCAATTTTACACAATTTAATTGTTAAAGAATATAAATAATACATTTCTTGAACTTTAAAGTCAAAGCTTTTTGATATTTATAATGGGTATACACCACATATATATATTTTTACAATCAGTCTGATTTAATGGGTATTAATTTATTTATTATAGTTTAATCCAGTATTCTATTGGGTTATGTTTCTTGATCTTTTTTCATTGTTATACTAGCTTTATGTGTTTTAATTTCAATTCATAATTTGCACTTCTTTTGTTGTTACGTTTTCTTCACAGTGTCTCATTTGCAGACACATTTTATAGAATTTTGTAATTGGGCAGAAATACGCTGTTATTTTTGTAAAAAATGGTCAAAACGTTGACTTTTTAAAGTGGGCAAATTGCAATACTTTGCTTTTATTAAATACAGTATGTAGCAGTAGGATTCTAATAATATTTGTTAAAACGACCAAGCTTTCGAAATGGTACTATGGTAGTCGTTTAAATTTCAGCAACGGTTATATATATAAGCCATTTAACTTTGTTACTGTGTTACAAGTTTGTTTATTTTTTAATTTATTTTGTCAAAACTACCCACAAATGGTCATATCTGATAGTTTATGGATGACTGATCATCAAATATAGTTAAATCAAACTAATACTCCTTATATACTTACTATTTTTATTTTATTTTACTGTTCTCATTTTTTGAATAGGTTATGTTGTTATTCTTACGTTGGCACTATTATCTTTTGAGTAATTGAGTTTGTAGTCTTGGTGAATGTGCATGTTTGTTGCCTTCATTGTGTTATTGAGCCTGGTTTGATTTGCAGAGATAGTTGTTCGGTGTTTTGTGATGAATTCTATATCAAACTCAGAACCCACTTTATATATACAGTTGAATTCTGGTATACGTTATAATTTCGTAACTAATTTAGTTGGGTAGGTTCTATAGATGTCTAGCATTTCTGTATTTAAAACTTTGTCATGTTTAAGTGGGTAGTTCATGCATTCCTCCTGCGTTAACTATAATGTACTAAAGTTTTAGCCTTTAAGCGATATTGAGTACTGGTTTGCGGAGACAGTTGTTAGGTGTTTTGGGGGATAAAGGAGAAAGGAAGAGTAGTCTATCTAATATGGCGGGTAATGAAGACGATACTAAAACCGCCAACGATGATGACGATGACGATGATCAACCTTTTACTCCTTGGGCTGTCTCTGTTGCCAGGTCATTCTAATCATTTTAATGCCTTGCTTACTTCTTTGGTTATGTTTATCGCTTGTTTCTGTTTCATTACAGCTTTAGAAGTCAAAAGGTTGAAATGTACATCTTTTCTTGAAATCGATGAATAACGAAATTGTATCAATTATGTGTTTCAGTGGGCACACGTTGTTGCGCAGCCCACAACATAACAAAGAGCTTGCTTTCACAGAGAAAGAAAGAGATGCTCATTACTTGCGAGGGCTTTTGCCTCCCGCGGTATTCACTCAAGAACTTCAAGTAAGTTCATAATAATTAGTTCCCTTTCTTTGACTTTAATATTGACTATGGAGTGCGTTCATACTAACTACTCAGTTGACTATAAATTTCTTGATAATCAGGAGAGAAGAACTTTGTACATACTCCGTCAATACCAAGTTCCGCTGCATAGATATATAGCGATGATGGATCTTCAGGTAGCTGTCATTCTCGCATTTCTGTGACTCAAATACACAGGCTTTGTTTTGAGCTGATTTATCAATAATTTTGTGTGTTTCCGAGCAGGAGACGAATGAAAAGTTATTTTACAAGCTTCTTATTAATAACGTTGAGGAGCTACTCCCAGTAGTTTACACACCAACAGCTGGGGAAGCTTGCCAGAAATATGGCAGCATTTACCGTCGTCCTCAGGGACTTTACATCAGCTTGAAAGACAAGTATGTTCAAATAGTCAAACTTCAAATATGGACATTTTAATATACAGTCGTTGTTCTTGCAATACTTAATTATGCTATATGGTAATCGAATTATCAGGGGTAAGATTCTTGAAGTACTAAAAAATTGGCCGGAAAAGAACATCCAAGTTATTGTTGTGACCGATGGTGAGCGTATATTGGGGCTAGGTGACCTTGGTTGCCAGGTAAAGTCCAGTCAGCGGACCCGCATATAATGATTATTGATTAAGATATGCAGTTTTTAAACTTTTAATGGTTACAGGGGATGGGGATACCTGTTGGAAAACTTTCTCTGTATACAGCACTTGGAGGTGTTCGCCCTTCAGTTGTAAGTGTTCTCAGTAATAACAAAATGGACCAAAGTCATTAGCAAAAATATATTGCAACGATAATATTCCACAGTAATAGTGATATTAGCTTGAAAGACTTCCAAGAAATGAAATAATGTGACATTGGAGGCTAATGATTTTCTCCTCATTTTCATTACAGTGCTTGCCCGTAACAATTGATGTTGGCACAAAAAATGAGACACTGTTGAATGATGAATTCTACATTGGTCTTAAACAAAAGAGAGCAACCGGCGAGGTATTAGTTTATAAACATTATTTTAAAAAAAATCTTTTATAATATCTGTATATGTAACAGTCGTTATTTTAGTTGTTAGTTTGGTAAGTCCTTAAGGTGATTACTTGCTGTTCAATATAGGAATATGACGAGTTGTTAGAGGAATTCATGACAGCAGTCAAGAAGAATTATGGAGAAAAAGTCCTTATTCAGGTTTGTTAACACTATTTAAATATTTGGGGTTTGTTTCTGTTTTTACTTTGTATGTCTAAACATGAACCTGTTGTGTGTATCCAGTTTGAAGATTTTGCCAACCACAACGCGTTTGATTTGCTGATCAAATACCGAACAAGTCACCTTGTTTTTAACGATGATATTCAGGTAACTTCTATTGAACTAAAGGTGGGAAAATGGTCATTGATGAAAATGGGTCAAAAATGGTTATATGTAGGATGGCTTGAAACAAGGGTCATGTTGGCTTGACCTGAAACTTTCTATTTTCAAAATTTTGTAGCTTATTTTGGTGCGTAGTTAGTGGTTAAATTTTGTGTATGAATGTTAAATTATTTTAATTAATATATTCTTTGAGACTATAATTTTAGGGGTTTTATGTATCAAAAATTGTTCTTTGGGTCATGTTTGACCCAAATCGACCCGTGGTTAAGTAAATGAGTCAAAGTTGTCATTTAGTATGTCCTTTAATGTGATTCAGGGTACTGCATGCGTTGTTTTGGGAGGTCTGCTTTCAGCTTTAAAATTAATTGGCGGGACTCTAGCCGATCACACATTCTTATTTCTAGGTGCTGGAGAGGTCAGCATAGAATATATTTCTAAGCCAATTCCTCACATTTACATTCGTATAATTATGATTTGCCGTGTTTTAGTCATGATATTTGTTTTTTTGTTGTAAAGGCTGGTACAGGTATAGCGGAGCTTATTTCACTTGAGATATTGAAGAAGGTCATTGCTCCATTTTTTTTGAACTTACTATTTTGTTATGTCGAATTGCAATAAATATAACACACTTTGACCACATTTATAATTTGGTTCTCTGGACTTTAAAAATCTTTACATTGATCATATTAACTAAAAAAAGTACAGGTAGGTTATTGATTGAAACCGTTCAGGTTGACCTGTATCACTTTTGGTGTAATTTATCATTTTTTTTATGTAAACGATAATGTGTCAAATATGACTACAAAAATTTCATTCTATAAATAAAGTAAACTAGTAATGCAATGTTTCTTAAACGAAAAAATTAATAAAGTAATCTTGGAGGTTCTGAGGTTAAACTTTTGGGGGACTTTTGACCCATTCGACCCATTCCCTTAAAAGATATTTGAATTGATTTTATCCATTTACCTTTGGAAATAAAACATAACCCGAGTTGACTCATTCAACTGAGTCAAAATTGTCAGTTTTTGCAAGTTGGATGGTCTTGGTAACTAACTTATTCCCGTAAAAGATATTTGAATTGATTTTATCCATTTACCTTTGGAAATAAAATATAACCCGAGTTGACTCATTCAACTGAGTCAAAATTGTCAGTTTTTGCAAGTTGGATGGTCTTGGTAACTAACTTAAAGGCTACTGAACATATAACAGTTTCTGTATTTCCTTAATGATTAAAATGCTAGTTATATGCAACTGCCTATACGTTGAATTGAGTCATAAACAGGGATTCGTTAAAATGCAATATCTAAACCTTTAAAAGTGGTCTTTGCAGACAAAATTGACGGTGGAAGAGTCTCGGAAGAAAATTTGGCTTGTTGACTCAAAGGTACGAGGTTGTGTCATATATAAGCACATCATAGTTTCTACTTTCCGATAAACAATGATTGTGTCATATAATGATTATAAAAATCATAGCATCTCAACAAAATTTAACATTTGAATATAGTATTGGATGTTTTATGCACATTAAACAGACCAGGAAACTTTCTAGCCCTTTGACCTGTTATTTTTAGCTGTTCTTGTACCAGTTAAAAAGGTTATAGATAAAATGTAACCTAAATTGACCCATTCAAAAACAAACAGGTCGAACTATTCACCTCTAACAAATTTCATCACTAGGCCCACTAGATTATACAATGAAATTGAAGAGTGCGTTCCTTGATGCAGGGGTTGGTTGTAAGCTCGCGTAAAGATTTCCTTCAACACTTTAAGCAACCATGGGCTCATGACCATGAACCTGTCACGGGACTTTTAGAAGCTGTTAAGGTATGATTATATCTTTGAATAACGTTTCTCTTTTCCTTTTTGGTCACAAGACCAAATTCTTCATGTATTGTAAATACAGATTGTTTACCATTCATATGTTAACACAGGCAATCAAGCCAACAATATTGATAGGAACGTCAGGAGTCGGGAAACAATTTACAAAAGAAGTGATTGAGGCCATGGCATCTATTAATGCGGTTAGACTTTCTTGCTATCTTTCATCCACCCAGAATAAACTGTAGTGTTCTAAGAGGTGGCAATTTTGACCGATATACATATGAATAGCTAAAATGCTAAATAGAAATGGTTAAAAGTTGTCAAAGATGATTCTTAATGCATAAAACCTAGATAGTCATTATTATTGGTATGACATCATAACTTGTAATCATTTTGGACATACTAGGTTTGAAATGGAAAAAAGGTTTTCGTGGTTACCCTGGCCCGTTTCTACTTGTACCAAAAGTTACCCGTATCACATTACTCAATCTGTCCACTTTGCCACCAACATTATTATTTACAGATAATAAGAGATTCATAATGATCATTTGGCATGTAGAAACCTCTCATTATGGCTCTCTCTAATCCAACTTCACAATCTGAGTGTACCGCTGAAGAAGCATATACATGGAGCCAAGTAAGTTACCCATTCTTCATTTTGTGCAAACATCGGGTATATCGGCCCCACAAACATTATATAAGGAATGAAAATATTGAAAGAAAAAGACTACAAAAATACTTGCAGTCTTGCAGAAATGATCCTACACTGGTTAAAACCGTACAAGTCCAAGATTATTTGTTATATGTCTAAAATAGACTTAAAATATGTTGAACTAGAGGACACGTCCTATAACTACATGACGAGTTCAAAATATTCTCAGGGTCATGCAATCTTTGCTAGTGGAAGCCCATTTGACCCTGTCATTTATGAGGGCAAAGAGTTCGTTCCTGGACAGGTTTAACACCCTTACACAAGAAGAAATCACTTACATTATTTCACCTTTCTTGATACTTGACAATCCGATGCCCTTAAGCTATATTTCTTTTGTACTTTTTAAACGTAGGCAAATAATGCTTACATATTTCCTGGATTTGGTTTGGGATTAATCATGTCTGGTGCAATTCGCGTGCACGATGAGTTCCTTTTAGCAGCAGGTATGTGTAAAAGTATTGTCTCTAACATCTACGAGTTCCACACGACGTGACATATCTTTCACGTTCAACTTTATTTTGCTTGTGGGTCCCATCTTCACTTGAATGGGACCCAGAAAATAAAAATAAACACATTGGTAGAAAAAAATAAATTCAATTAATCAATGGAATATAAAAATGGTACCCACAAAACAAACAAAAAACATATATATGGAAAGATATCTAATTTGTAATGTCATATATAGTCATATATAGGGGGTGTTTGGATTAGCTTAAATAAGCACTTATATGCTTATCTGCTTATTTTGACAGCAGATAAATAAGCAGATCCAAACATTTTTCTGAAAACTGCTTATCTGCTTATTTACTAAGGAATAAGCACTTAAAAATAAGTAAGGGGTCACATACTTATTTCTTAAGCACATAAGTGCTTATAAATAAGCTAATCCAAACACCCACATAGTTATTGTTTATTTTATATATTATCTTTTAACATTAAGAGTGAGATAAGACACAAAATGTTAGCGAGTCAAGTCAACCTGACCCGACCGGTTTCATGGTGACCTATTACCCAACATGCTTGTTTTACCTGGTATGTCTGTATTGAATGTGTTGACACATACATACAATATGCAAACAGCGGAAGCTTTGGCATCTCAAGTGACTGAAGAAGACTATGCCAAGGGTCTTATCTATCCTCCTTTTAAAAATATCAGAAAGATTTCAGCGACTATTGCCGCCAAGGTAGCTTCTAGAGCATATGAATTTGGTAAGTATTCTCCTCTTATAAAACCTTATAATACTTTCCCATTAACAACTTCTTAATTGTTATTGATAACATTTTTCTATAGGTTTGGCATCTCATCTCCCTCGTCCTAGCAATCTTGTTAAATTCGCAGAGAGTTGCATGTATTCTCCAACATACCGCAATTATCGTTAATGCTTTAGTTCTTAGGTTAAATGTGTTTGGTGAATTGTTTATAGCGGCTTTATTAGTCTTAAAGGTTACAGGTAATATGTTGTGTGCTTCAAGTATATTGTTATTTAAAATGATGTCACAAGTGTTCTATTGATAGGTTTAATATAGGGTGAATTGCTTCTTTCAACTTTAATAGTTTCTTTCTTTGCTAGCCAATATTGCCTAGAGGTCTTCAAAATATTCCAACGCCTAAAACCAATCCAAAAAACTAACGATGAACGTTTGGTTAACCAGAGCCGATAAAGAAAAAGAAAAAAAAAATCATTCTAGATAACCTGGAACTGTACAAAAATTCGGTATTGGTTAACAAGCATAGAGAAGCAGATGGAATTAGTTATTGTCCTTAAAAGCGTCTGGCAGATGGATACTCAGTGGTATCTTGGTAGATGCCTAATAGAATTGAGAAAATAATGGCAACTTCAAACAGGTCCCATTAATTTGTGGAAGACATTACCCAAATCCATTTACTCCTCTTCTAGTTAGTGTTAACAGCATTCATCATTAAAACAGGTAAATTGATTTGTAATATTCACGTTTACTATGTCTAAACAGATATTGATTAAATAAAAAGAGATCAAACTAAAGTATATGCCGGTCAACTCAACCCGACCCATCCAAGTAGAAAAGCACTGGGAAAAGCGGGAAAGACCACGAACACAAGAGAATACTAATTTATAAGGAATAAGCATTTCAAGGTTTTTAACATGATTTAAAAGAAGATACAACATAAAACTGAACTGGAGACATACATGTAACCCAAGATTTGGATGAAACTTTATGTCGTGGTTGATGTGGATGGAGTGTCTTTACGGAACTCCTTGACAACAGCAGCTAGTGCCTCGGGGTTCAAACCAAGGTCACAGAGAGCAATTAGAACAGAAAGGGTGTGGCGATCTAAACCCGTGTCAAGAATATTTGACATTTGGAAAACCAGCTCTAGAGAGTCCTTGGCAGTTTTTGCAGCATCTGTGTCCATGTATCAAGATGGAGACTTTTCCTGGGAGGAAATAATGAACATCAATTAGATTAATCTGAAATGAAACTAGTACTTTAAAAAGGGAATGAATTTACAAAACCTAAACATCATAATGTGCTTAACAGCATTGTCATCAACTCAACATTGCACACTCAGTTTCCAGGTCACGATAATACTTGAAGCCTACTTTTATAAACAACAAGAACACACAGTACGTACATCCACTACATTACTTACAACCTGGATATGAAAACGAGTAACCTATATCGTCATATATGAAGCTCAAAGCTGGTTGAGGTAACTGCCTCAAATAATGCATGCTTACCAACAAATCGAAGGCAAAACTAGCCAACAAAGAGAACAAATTACATTCCTACAATGCAATACTTTGATCATTCACCGTAATATCAAACCGAAAATGTTGTTGGTATCAGCATTGCATCAGGTGTTTGGATTAGTTTATTTTATGGGCTTACTGCAATTTCGGAAAGCCGATGAGTCCAAATTTAACATCTTATGGCTTATTGAAGCTCATAAGCTACTCAGAAACAGAATAAAGAACTACTACTGTATATTCTAAAAATCAATTATACAGTACAAAATCGAATGATACCCCAAATCAGGTTCTTAGGGTTAAAATTTTCCCCAAAACGCAATTTTTCCAACGATTTTGATTAAATCCGAGAGATACATCCGTTTGCAATGGTTAAGAGATCACAATCTAAATGTGTGTTAATATCAACAAAACATACCTAAACCATCAAAAAAAAATTCCCAGATCTAACAAAAGGGAACCTAAAGTAAATTAAAACCACGTACCAGCTTATTTGTCGTTCAATTATGAGTACAAATAGAGATGTCTTCAGTAATGTTGCTCAATAAAAGAAGCAGCTTCGATGTAAATTAAAATTTGTTCAATTACGTATATACTATGATCAGTTTTAAATTCGATTTGGGTTTTGTAATACGGTGATTAACGGGGTTGTTTGGGATGGATGAGATTATTGCTTATTTAGAACACACAATTTTAGCCTTTTTGGGGTGGTAGGGTAAGTTGGAGTTTTATCTTACAAGTTTTGTTTTGTAGAAAAAAATATAAGCGAAAAATAAACTCTATAAAATTAAACTAGACGACCTAGTTTACAAGACCTTATCAAGATTGAAGTTATCTGGGGTGGTTCAAGGGTAAAGTCGGTGAAGCCTTCGCTTTAGGTCCCATGATTTTTAAAGCCTCATATACATGTATATATGTATTTATATGTATAAAAAATTATTATAAATATTTCCTTATCATATAAACTAGTTTAAGACCCGTAAAATTTGCGGGTTTATTTTATAATATGTCTTATATGGATTTAATATGTGTTTTGTTGTTAGTGTATGGTACATCGATTTGTATTGATTTAATTTTAAATGAAAAATGTATTAAGCATTTATATTGTGATGGATTTTAGATTGATGAGTCCAAATAAATAAATAAATTAAAAGGGATAATATTGCTTATGATGTCACTTTGTTATTTGTATTGATGTTTAATACAGTAATACAATATTATTTAAAATCGTACGGATATGTTTTTCAAAATAAGCAAATTTACCGGTTCAGCGGGTAATACTATTTTGTACTTAAAAAATAACGTTCTTTGAAGTGCATTGGTGGTTTTCGTCTATCCAAGTTACTATCTGTAACTTAAATCACCAACCTATAATGCATTACATTGACTTTTTAACTTTGACGAAAGATGATAAAAAATGAAAACTCAAATGTAGGTTCTACTAACTCGAACGACGTTAACACAACCTTAGATGATTAAGTGGTAAACTATTTTAGGTATATAAATTGAGATATAGAGAAATTAGTTGCAAAAGATAAGTAAATTAGTTAATCAATTATTGATAATATTGTGCATGATTCCACTTCTTTTTTTGTATTTGTATTGTTCTATAATAATAATAATATATATTATATTACGTACCGAAAGTTTGCATTAGTTAATTAAAAAGTTAAATTTTTATCTTTGAGATTTCAAATCTTGTAATTCGGTATTGTTTTTTTTTTGTATTCAAGTTTGCATCGTATTTTCAATAACTAAATAATTTTTGTTTCATCAAAGTTACATACATAATATACGAATATTGTAAACCGGTAAGTGTACAAATACACTAAAACCCACCGGAAATCGACCCGTTGGCATCCATAATCAAGGCGGTAGTGTGGGTACAAATACACTAAAATCCGCTGAAACCCGACCAGTTGACATCAATGATCTAATAATTGTCTATTAGAAATTGATAAAATGATTCAAAATAGTAGGTCGTATAAGAATTTAAATCACTGGACGATGGAATGAGTTATGAATTATTTGGAATTGAAAATAACTTATTGTGTTTTTTTTTATAAAAAATAAAATAAATAAGATTGTATGAAGAGTTTGATTTATAGAGGAAATAATAAATTATAAAATATTTGGAGGATTATCTACAATTAAAAGAAAAATAGATGATTTATATTGTAAATATTGAAGGTTATATAATGTAAATATAGAAGGGTAAATTAGTCTTTTAGTAACATAATAATGGGATTAATGATGTCATGAAATAAATTAAGGGTTAAACCTTAATTGTTGATCTTCATCTAATGGTTATTATTCTTTTAAGATTTTTCTTTTAATATATAAGATAGATAGATGTGTAGACTTTTTTTTCTTAAAACTCATAAACCCTCATTTTTATATCTAGCTCATTCATAAGGCCTCATTTTAAAACTTTAACCAACAAGGCCCGCTTGATAGCACATTAGGTGAGAAAAAAGACTATGACGAGTTAGATTAGAATTAGAAAATAACGTGATTTTCTCAATTTCTTCTTTAATTAACTGATTTCCATTTGATCATCATTACTTGACGCTTTATTTTTGACCTTTTTTTTCTTTTCCAAACGGCTCTTTGTAAATTGTAATCTTCCATCTCCATTCATACTAGTAAATCAATTATCAATTATCTTGCTTCTAGATTTCATTGCTTATCTAATTTTTTAGAGTTAAGGGTTTGAAGAGAAATAATAAATGTAGAAAATGACAAGCCAATTAACATACTATATTATTTTAAGAAACTTGATTCTATTCCGAATTCTTATATTGCATATAGAATTCTATCAACTATTCCTATTATATTCGGTCGAAAGAGATTTTCGAAACTTAAAATTGTAATGAACTATCTATGATCAACAATGTCACAAGAAATGTTAAATGGATTAAGTACTTTATCACTTGAAAAGGAGTTAGTAAATGAAACCAATTTTAATGATGTAATTAAAGAATTTGCATTAAAATGATAAATATAAACTTTATATATAATAATTTAAATTAAAACGTTTTAGTAAAAATAGCCCAATTTTGAAAGTTCGCTTTAGGCCATGTATGAGCTTGAGCTGCTCCTGAAGTTATCCTTTATTTAATTTTACTAGTGTTAAACCCGTGCAATGCACGACTAGAAATATATAATATATGGATCATAAGTTAAAACGGTATATGAAGTTTTTTAATCATATTCAAATTTATGTTGTATGCATTTTATATAAGGGTGTTTCAAGGTGATGTACTATATTACTTTGAATATCATGTTTATGGTATACGGTCTAAAACATGTTGTGTACAATCGCTTCTCTTTATATATATATATATATATATATATATATATATATTTGGCAACATTCGAAAAAGATAATATTGAGTAAGTTGGGTGTTGGGAGGACCGTTTATAACTTTCAAATTATGTACGGGTGGTGATTTGTACACCACCAAAATTTAACCATACACCACTAATATACATCAAATTGTTGTACTATACAATACCTTAAAGTATAATTAATGTTGTATGGCTAAATTTTTGTGTTGTAAAAATCATCACCTATTATGTACAAAATAAACTTTTTTTACAATTATTAGTAACATTTTATAAATTTTACGCCCTTAAAAATGAAATAAGAACAACAATATTCTCTTCCCACGATATATCAATGACAGGGGAAGGTTACAAAATATAGATACGTTAAAAAGGTGATTTTTTACCTAACTAATAGTCGCATACTTAATAATAATTGATGTGTTTGCTTTAAACTAAAAAAACTCTTTTAAAAAATGATGATGAACATGATCTACCTATCCATAAAGTATGTATTCAGATTAAAAAATAACTTAAATTGAGTTCCCTCATTATGTAAGATGATAACAATAAATTTCGAGTTAACAGACTATAATGAACGCTAAAATGACATTAAAAGTAAATTATTGTAACTAATTAAAAGTTATTATTTTTCTTTTCAAGGAGAGAAGTTAGTAAAAAGAAGAGTAAATACTATAATGAAAGAAAATAAAAAATTCTATAAATAAAAAATAGAGGGGGAAAATAGATTAAAAGATGTCATAATAAAATAGAATTTTAATTTTATCAATTAACTTATTAAATTGAATAAGTTATAATAAGATTTTAAATTTATTATTACCTTATTTAAAATAATGGTGTAGGAAAATCCACATCATCAAGTATTTTTTATATGGTGATGACACATATGATATGTATGATGTGGCATGGGTGTATATTTGACAAATAATTTAGAGTTTCCTCCCTTAGTTATAAAGATAGATTTATTAATATGTAAATAATTAAGTTTTTTTTACCTTCTTTTATGTAACTTTATATTTAAAGCTCTATTTTTAGCTCATTTATCAAGCAATAATAGAATGATGTACGTTACAACTTTAAGCTTCAACAAATATTTTCAGCTAAAAACTTTAAAGATAAGCTTTTAGCTCAAGCTACTTTTTGTCAAACACACGGTATGTATTCTTATCATTTTGAAAAGTTAGTTTATAAAAGTCTCAAAAGTATGTCTTTAGAAAGTGAGATTATTAACTCCAACTAAGCTAAAAAAACTAAAAGATGTTTGACACTTTGACAAGTGAAAATAACTTATTGTATTGTCATAATGTAATAAGTTATAAAGTTCCCTTGACAGATAATTCAAGAAATAAAAAGTCACGGAAAACAAAAGACTACTTACTTATATTATTAAGAGATCATATGATGAAAAAATGATATTTGAATACCGTGAATAATAATTTTATAGCTAAATTTTATTTTTTTCGTGAAAAAAATGATAATATTAAATATGATATTGATTTTCGAGTTCATTCTAACAAGGTATTCGTGTAAATATTAAAGTTTGATTGTGAAAATCTCACTTTAACAAGGTTGGTATGTACATAGCACTCATAATCATTTTGTATAACAAATAAAAATCATTTTCATAAACTCTTATAATATTTTGTTTTCGGCAAAAAACTAATTATATTAAATATGATCAAATCAACCCACTCGAGTTACATTGACAACAAGTTACAAGTATCAACTCACAAACAGTGGCGGACCTACAACCATGATAGGGTATGCACTTGCATACCCTATGAATCCAAATTGCAATGTTAAAAATAGTATTCAAGAGAAATTTATCAACTAATTTACATATGTTGCATACCTTGAAAAAACAGGGTGCATACCCAATTTTAATTGACAGTCTCAAAAACGAATACTACTCCTAATATACCCCTCTGTATTTCAATTGACAGTCTTCATTTATATATATAGTCATCATCTTTTAAGGTTTTCTTTATCATTTTGTGTCATTTAGAAGTTAGCTCTTAATACGTTTCCATAATTTCTGTTTTTAGCAAGTTAATATGTTATATTGTCTCTTACCATTTCTATAATTTTGTTTAAGTTTTCAATAAACTGTTTATGTAGGAGTTTTTTCGCTGTTATGTACTACAGTTCGTATCAAAATTGAGAATATTGTCTATGTGTTTATTGAAGAGTTAAAAAATCGGAAGTTCGTATAGATTAACCCGAAGACCCGTATTCGAAGGAAAAACCCGAACCGAAGATCCGTATTCGAAGGAAAAACCCGAACCGAAGATCCGTATTCGAGTTAAAATATTTGTTTGATTATCTTAGAAAAAAATTATACACGATAGTGCATATCTTTATTCGGATTCCTGGATCCGTCACTGCTCACAAAGAACGTTAAACCACAAACACATTGAACTTGTAGAGTTGTAGTGACTATTAACCACCCTAACTTAACACCATTGAACTACTTGAAACTAATAATGGTACAAACAATTTGAAAACATAAAAGAACCCTTGCTTCAACCAAAACGAAACTATGAACTTCGATTGAACTGTAAGATTCTCGGGCTTCCAATTGAAGGCAAAATACAAATCCACTTGATGAAGCTGACGGAACGACCTTTCAAACTCCATACAACTAGTACTCCTATTTCAAACCTCACCAAACACTTATACCACAATATATGGGCGAACACCCACCAAGACACATGAAACCCATGCCTCGAAAGGCCAAGACTTAGTTGGTATCTACTATGTTGGATATAAAAGACAACTGAACCATTCGAGTCTTTTGAAACCATCGCCAATAACATCCAAACTAACCATTTATGGTTAATTTCTTATGATGTAAAAGAGAAATGTTTTCTAACACTTAACATCGAAGTGTTCAAATATTTTTGCCTTGATATTCTCATTTATGGATTGCAATAGTTATCTCCTATATATCTATCTTATATATTAAAAGAAAAATCTTGAGAGAATAAAGATCATTAGATGAAGATCAACTATTAAGATCTAACTCTTAATTTAATTCATGACATTATTAATCTTATTATTATATGACTAAAAGACTAATTTACCCCTCTATATTTACAATATACACCCTTTAATATCTATCTTATATATTAAAAAAAAAATATTGAGAGAATAAGGACCATTAGATGAAGATCAACTATTAAGATCTAACCCTTAATTTAATTCATGACATTATTAATCCTATTATTATATGATTAAAAGACTAATTTACCCCTTTATATTTACAATATACACCCTTTAATATTTACTATATAAATCCTCCGTTTTTTCTTTAATTGTAGATAATCCTTCAAATATTTTATAATTTATTATTCTTTCTATAATTTAAACTCTTCCTACAATCTTATTTATTTTATTTTTCTGAAAAAACCCCCAATAAGTTATTCAATTTCAAAAAATTCATAACTTCATTCAATCGCTTAGTGATTTAAATTCATATACGACTTACTCTTTTTAATTATTTTATTAATTTATAATTTACAATTTTTGGATCATGGATGTCAACGGGCCGGGTTCTGGTGGATTTTAGTGTGTTTGTACCCATACTAACGCCTTTTCAATTCTTTTAATAATTTATAACTTATAATGCTTTGATTATAGATGCCAACGGATCGGTTTCCGTCGGGTTTTAGTGTATTTGTACACATATCGCCATACCAGTTTAGAATATTCGTACTGATACCCGGCCTAATACCCGTTGTGTACCCAATTAATATTACCCATCGATTTTTCATATCTATTTGCGAGTTTCGGTTATCCTCATGTATGTAACTTTGGCGAAACATAAAAATTAGTTATTGAAAATACGACGCAAATTTAAAACACAAAAAAAAGGATTCCGAATTACAAGATTTGAAATCTTAAAGCTAACAATTTAATTTTTTAATTAACTAATTTAAAGTTTCAATACATAGTTTAGTATTATTATTAAGAAACAATACAAATACAAAAAATAAAGTTGTATGATGCACAATATTATCAATAATTGATTAATTAATTTACTCTGTTATCACTAATTTCTCTATATCTTGATTTACATCCCTAAAATAATTTACCATTTAATCTTCCAAGGACGTGTTAACGTCATTTGGGTCAGTAGAGTCTGCATTTGATGTATCATGTTTTGTCATCTTTCGTCAAAGTTAAAAAGACAAAGTAATGCGTTATAGGTTGTTAATTTTAAATTACATAGAGTAACTTATATAGACGAAAAATGCACTGCAAATAGCATTATTTTTTATGTATCAAATAGTATTAACCTGCTAAACCAGTTTATATGCTTATTTGAAAAAATATATCAAAATATTATCCCTATTAATACAAATAACAAAATGATATCATACATAATATTATCCCTATTAATTAGTTTATATATTTGGACTCATCAATTCAAAATCTATCACAATTCAAGCCCTTAATGCATTTTTCATGTAAATTTAAAATAATACAAATCGATGTACCGTACACCAACACCAAAACTATTATTAAATCTATATAACACATCCATATATAAGACATATCTAAAATCAACCCATAAATTTTGCGGGTTTTAAACTAGTTTTCTAATTATTTTGAATATTAAAACAATCAATTTTTACTTTATTAACTTTACATATATGACTAATACTGTTTCCATTTAAAATCATTTTTCATATATTGTGAATGGTTAGAGACTTAAGATACAATATAAATATGAGTATATATGCTAAACATTAATTTTTTAAAACGGTAACTTTGTGAAACACCTCGAATTTTTTTATTTTTATATATATATGTTTACACATCCTAATATATGTTTAGAACCTAAAAATCAATTATTCAAGATGCTGAGGGAGTATGCCCCGCGTAGTCTTAGTACTCACCGGGTACTACTTTAGTACCCACCGGGTACTCATAGTACCCACCGGGTACTTAACCTACCCGCCGGGTAGTTCATCAGATGCTCAGTTCTGCACATTTTTGACCCAAAATACCAATTTTGGATGCGCATAACTTCTAATCTACATAACCTGAGAATACGAAACTTTGCAGACACGTGTAAAATGACATTTGAAACAATTCTCAATTTCCACTTTTCTCAAATTCGCGTTTTATCAGGATTTGAACCATTGACTCGAAAATGACCATTTTTAACTCAATCCATTGACACATCAACTTTCAAATCACAAGACTTCAAGTCACAATATTTTTACCACTTGTCCACTACTACAATTAAGACCTAAAGCCACTTTAACATTCTTCAAACCCGAACTACAACTCATTTTACCCGTTTAACCTTTAAGTGACCCGTTTAGACTCTTTTATGACCCGTTTGAGTCCAAGCCCATATAATTATCATTCCAACACCCATTTTACATATCATTGACTTCTCTAAGTCAAACCAAGTCACTTTTACTATCAGAATTGTATTATAACCATATCGTATCATTTTCATATAAAACTATGATTTATACATCAAGTACTATAAATGTCCATACAGACTTTCCAAAATTGTCAACGGCCATACATAACTCGTTGACTACATTGATCTTGACAATAAACATAACTAAACTTTGACTTTCAACTTTATATGACAAAACCATGTTTCTTGACCAAAAGGGGTGAACATATACATATCAAGAGCATGATTAAAGGAAATAGCTTGTTACCAACAACTTAACAAGCTCCACCACTAGCATTACTCGGGCCTCTTTCTCGAATCCCTTTGGGTCACACTTGACTCACCTATAAAAATACATAAACATGATAGAGTAAGCATAAAGCTTAGTAAATAATGGGCTATCAATAATAATCAATATCAATTCACAACATACGTATATTAAGGATCCATAATATCATATGCTAATTCCCGCAAGAATTAACATCTTCGGGCCTACACCCCGGTAAATAATTATAACTCATCAAGTAAATAACATATCCATTACCGGTCCTTCCAAGTAAATGGAATAGGCATTACTTGAAGAAAGATAGCATCATCCATTAACTTACCTCGCGATAGCCCACGATTATAATCACTTGAAACACTTTCAATACGTTTATCACCTAATCATATAATCATGTAGCCAAGTATCAATCATATAATCATTTTCACTAATCATATTCAATAAGTGTAAGTTTCACAATATTCATGATTTCGTAGATTGTTTCATACACCTTACCACTAATTACATACAAATGGGTAGTTTAGTATTATCAATAACCATAATCATTTACTTACACTAAGGTCACTACACCTTAGTGTATAATCACATATCTTTATCATCATGAACTACCCATTGTATATGTAATTATCAATTCCTTTATATCAAAACAAGGATCATCAATTTACCCATAACATATGATTACGAGCATTCTAATCAAACTAATATCATTTAAGCATATCATTTAGTTCATTGAAGTGTATGAAACATTAATTAAGCTAATAACTCACTAATTTATCAAAACCCCAAAGTTAGGGTTTAACCTAAATCATTCAAATCATCAAATTAAACACAAAAGAGGATTAAGCATACCTTATAGTTGTTAAATTAGAAGATTACAAGCTCAATTTCACAAACCCTAGCCTTAATTTGAAGTTTCTTCCTCCTTGGTTTGATCAAGTCGACACACACACACACATGTACGAGGTTTCTATTCTTCTGTGTTTTTAGTTGTAAGAATACAGTAGAGGATTATAGAACCAGTATTTATATACTGTTAATTTCATTTAAACCCTCAACTTATCACACTTGACAACATTAGTCCCTCTACTAACTAATTCTTTAGATGGCAAGTCCTATAACATAAAATATTTTACACAGTTAATCCTCCTAAGTTAAACAATTAAAATAATATATTTTAAAGTTTTAAACTTACAGAATTTGGGGCGTTACACTTTGCATGATGATTCATGAGTTTTTAGCTTTGTGACAGGATAGTGGTACTAAGTATAAGTAAGTTACTAAACATTTAATTTTTTTAAACATCAAAATAGTATTTAGTTGTTCGTAGCAAAACGCACCATAAGGGTGCATTTAGTTACATAATTATGTTCTCATTTTTCTATTGTTATTTTCTATAGTTTATAATATATTTTCAACTCTATAAAAAACAAAAACAAAACACGTTGAATGTAGAAATTAGAGTTTACACCTAATTATAGAAATTACCAAAAAACTAAAGTTCATAATTCACCATCTATAGCTATGAAAAAGGGGAATTTTTTTCCTTTTGTTATAGTTTTTTTCTTGAAAAACACTTTATTGAACACATTATTTTAATTTATAATTTTAGTAAAACACGTGAATTTTTACAATTCATAGTTTTCTCACCTTAAAGGGTATGTTTGGTTATGCAAAACTCATCATGTTTTTCATAGAAATTTATAAGAATAAATGAAAAAATAAAAAACGTATTCAAGTTGATATATTTTTAAAAAGTATATAAGAAAAAGAAAGTCTCTATGATCTCTTACAAATGTGAGAAGTGTGATTTATGGTTTTTCAAAATTTGTCGTGAAAATTGAAACATATATCTCAATATCTCATACATTCCTATATATAATTAACCAGTGAATGCCTTATGAATTTATGAATGGTAAAAGAAGTTTCTATACTTTTGTCTTATTAGGTATAATACTAATATATACTCCATCCGTCCCAAATTTATTATCCACAGGCAAAAAACATGCAGTTTAAGAAAAATGTACTGATTGTACTTTACAACCAATAAGATTTAATCTCTCACCACATTGTAGTGTTTTGATTTGTTGAAAAGTACAATTGGACAATAATTTTGAGACATCCCAAAATGAAAATGTGAACTATAAATTTGGAACAGATGGAGTATATATTTAGTATAACAAACAATAACAAAGGAGCATGAACAGCTTGGTGGTTTGTACCTTACATCTACTTGAAGTCCACCCATGTTCAAATTTGGGGCATGTCTTTTTTCCCTTTTCAATATTTTTTAGTTGTTATTATTATTGTATATTTGTATATATATTTATATTATATCTATATTGCGATTAACTCCATATTAATTTGTTAGATTTTATTGCCATTAACTTTATTTTAATTTTAATTTGTTAAATAGTAGATTCATCTACGAATTTTTAATTTCAATATTATATTTTAAGCAGATATTTATTATTTTATTATAGCTAATTGTCATAACCAAAAAAATGTTAAAAGCATGCTCTTTTGTATTTGAGGGAATACAAACAATAATATCGAGTATGACATAATTAAAAAAGATAAATATATACATGTAACTTTGTACCCGGCACAACGTGCGAGCATATACTCCTCGTTTGAATACATTTTCGGAACTTTTATTAGTTCTCAGGTAACAAACTACTATTAGTTAGAAAAACATAAAACGGAAATTGATTTTTTTTTCTGTAACTAACCGCGTAAAAATATGGGATTATTAAGGGTAGTTTAAAACAAAGTAAAGTTTAGTGGCTGAATTAAGAAAAGTAGAAAACCTATGTATGCCTTTCAAGTTTCCACCACACCACCTCCGTCCTCCCCCTTTGTGTTCTGGAAATCTCCTACAATAAAAATCACCGCCACTAGAATCCTCCAGCAAAACCCTAAAATCTTAACACATCATTACTGTTCAAAATTCATCTGTACATAACAGAATTCGTCTCATTAACTTCCGGTTTTCTCTAATTTTGAACAAAATCCTCTTTTCCCTCCACAGATCTCATAGAATTCCCCAATTCGTAACCGTAATCCGAGTGAAATTTCCACTGATTGATTCTGACAGAATTAGCCTTTGCTTAATTGATGGATGATCGATAATGCCGCAACTGCGTAGCGGAGTACGCACAGGGAGACAACCGATTCCTGCTGAGAAAATCGAAAAGAAAACAACAAACAGAGGAAAGAAAGTTAAAGCTGTAATAGCGGCGCCAAAAGAAGAATTACCTGCGCCAGTTGAGATAAAGAAGGAAAAAGAAGAAGAAAAAGTTGTGGAAAATAATAATAATAATAAAAATATGGATGATAAGTATGATAGCGTAGGTCCAGCCCCGAGCCCTAGCCCGCCGGATGATGATAAGGGTTTGGGTATTGAAGATGAAACTGCTCCACTTCCAGAAAGGGTATAATTAATCTATTCCTCTGTACTTATTTTTTGTTTTATTGGTTAAAGTAATAATAAGAAGGTTGTATATAGCTAAATTAAGTACTTATAAGAGTGAGTTTTGCTTGTGTGTCATGGAGGATTAAAATTCTGCTAATATTCAAAGTCTGACTATTAAAATATTATTCTTTTTGGACTATTTGATGGGTTCTTATAATAAGCTTTTTGGGTATATGGAAGTGGTTTTTGAGGGTTTAATAGTTTAAACTTTAAAAGTCAGGCTTTGTTTATTCCGTTTGTCATTGCGTTGTTGCAGTTTTGTTTCATGATCCCTTTATATTTGTAAATTCTTATTTTTTAATGCAATGGCTGATCAACGTCTAGCTCTTTATGAGTAGCCTTTTCTAAGATGAAACATATGGTCTGCTGACGTTAAATTTTGTGGCTATAGTATATAAATCACTTCTACTGCTCCGTAAGAGATTGCGGGCTATGTGGTCTGTGATGGCGTGAAGTTAAATTATGATACTACATATATTGTTATATATTGCTCAAAAGTTTTTAATGAGGATGCAAGTACTGGTGGTCGAGAAGTTATATAAGCAGAGTGTTGTCGTACCGTAGAGCATTAGTAACATTTATATTTAGACTCAAAATGATATGCTTTTGCGACTTCATTTATGATGTGATTAGCAATGCTGTTTTTCACTTTTCCTTTTCCTTTAACGACAGGTCCAGGTTGGTGGTTCCCCGTCATATAGGATTGAGAGGAAACTTGGGAAGGGGGGATTCGGGCAAGTATATGTTGGTCGTCGTATTAATGCACCGGTTCCACATGAAAGAACTGGTTCCGGAGCTATAGAGGTATAACATTATACTAATATTCATCTGGTCCGTTGCAATACTGAAATGTCTAATCTATCTCTTGGAATTCATAATATAGGTCGCATTGAAGCTTGAACACAGAAGCAGCAAAGGATGTAACTATGGGCCACCATATGAGTGGCAAGTCTACAAGTAGGTTTTGTTTTATCTTTGTATATTTTGACATACTGGGTGCCTTGAGTCGCAACAAATGATTTATTTGGTTGGTTAATTTTCAGTGCGCTTGGTGGAAGTCATGGGGTGCCGCGTGTACATTATAAGGGCAGGCAAGGTGAATACTACATCATGGTACGTGTTACACTGACGTGGTTATTTATTTTCAAATTGAAGTTTTCTACAATATCTGGTTGATATTGATTATCATCGAAGGTCATGGATATGCTTGGACCTAGTTTATGGGATGTCTGGAATAACAACTCCCACACGTAAGTTCGGTTTCACATCGGCTTAGAAAATTGCTTTTCGTTAGTAAAATGTTAACTAGTTAGTTTTGGTGTTGTGATGCTTTGCTTTTCCTTCTGTCATCTCTAGGATGTCGATTGAAATGGTTGCATGCATTGCTATCGAAGCCATCTCCATTTTAGAGAAGATCCACTCCAGAGGGTAGCCTTTATCTTTTTTATATTTTCTTGTCAACTATCTGTTGTATGTGTGTACTTGATACTGTAAGTTTGTAATATGGGTGATGTTTTGCAGGTACGTACATGGTGATGTTAAACCTGAGAATTTTTTGCTTGGTCCTCCTGGAACACCAGATGACAAGAAACTGTTTCTTGTTGATCTTGGTTTAGGTATATCTTAGACCCTTCTCTCTCTCTCTCCTTTTTTATTTTTTAAGTACATAAGAGGTTTTGGAGGAATGGATTAATTAAAAGTGAAAACATTTTGTATATGGCAGCCACCAGGTGGCGGGACACTTCATCCGGAGGACATGTTGACTACGACCAACGACCAGATGTGTTTAGGTATGCTAGGTGACAATCTTTAGGTAGAAATTGCGAAACGCGTGGATCAGGGAACATGTAATTTCTGATTCCGTTGTATGGGCTGATCTAAAACACTTTCTTCCATAAAAGATTTATTTTGTATACATATGTAGTCCAGTTTTCTTCGATAAAATGTTTTTAGGAGGCTTAAGTTTGTGCCTTCAGTATACATGCAGCCATCTAATAACCCTTTTCACTCAATTTCTCATTGCTAATATTTTAGATCACTTGTTTTACCCGTTATATGTAGAGGATAACCAAAGTGACCCATTGACCTATTAAGAAATTAATATTGGCTCCTTTAAATCTTAATGTGGTTTGTTAATTTGCATTGTAGGGGAACTGTCCGTTATGCAAGTGTACATGCTCATCTTGGAAGAACGGGAAGCCGAAGGGATGATTTGGAATCCCTTGCTTATACGCTTATATTTCTACTTCGTGGCCGTTTGCCATGGCAAGGATTTCAGGTTGGCTTTTAACTTCATCATTTATTTAATTTTATTCATAGGTTTTTTCTGTTCTTACATTGTAGTTACAAATTTCACAGGGTGAAAATAAAGGGTTCCTTGTATGCAAGAAGAAGATGGCAACATCTCCAGAATCACTTTCTTGCTTCTGTCCTGCCCCGTTTCGGCATTTTGTTGAATATGTTGTCAATTTGAAGTTTGATGAGGAACCTAATTATGCAAAATATATTTCACTTTTTGATGGAATAGTTGGACCAAATCCGGATATTAGACCAATTAACACCGATGGTGCTCAGAAGGTGGGATAATATATTTAACATATCCAAATGTTGAATGGACTATTGCTTTTACATTTTTATGCCTATTTAGCTTTACTCTTATTTATTTTTTTGACATGTTTTATGTATGTGTACTCTGTTAGCTTATTGGACACAAGCGAGGAAGATTGACAATGGAGGGAGAAGATGATGAACAACCAAAGAAGAAGATTCGCATGGGGATGCCTGCAACTCAGTGGATAAGTGTTTATAATGCTCGTCGCCCAATGAAGCAGAGGTAAGACTTTCGGAAAACTTCTTTTCTGCTATGTAGTTTTTTCATTTCTTTGTTCCGTGTAAATGAAGGTGGTGGATTCGGCATATCTACTTATGGATGGGTTTATTATTTGATCATGTTTAATTCTAATATGTCAGATGGGTCATATGTGGCGAAGCTCACCCAAGTTAATTTTTACCTCTACAAATTATGTGTCATTTCAACCCAACCTGAGTGGTATAGCGTTACCTTAGCTGACCTGAGCATTGCCTAACTTGTCCAATTTGATCACCGATGTGTTGTAGATATCACTATAATGTGGCGGAACTGAGACTTGCTCAACATATCCAGAAAGGAAATGAAGATGGGTTATTCATTAGCAGCGTGGCTTCATGCTCAAACCTATGGGCTCTTATCATGGATGCAGGCACTGGATTCACCTCGCAAGTTTACCAAGTTTCTCCTGTATTTCTTCACAAGGTATGTCATTCGATTTGTTGTATCTTTGCTGCTTTATGTTTCAAGTTCTGCTGCACAAGATTGTTGATTTTCACTACTTACACATGATCTCACACCTAAGCAAACTAATCATTTTGTTTGTTGTTCAAATTTAAGGAGTGGATTATGGAACAGTGGGAGAAGAATTACTACATCAGTGCGGTCGCAGGTGCTAACAATGGAAGCTCATTAGTTGTAATGTCAAGGGGTAAGGGCGATTGTATGCTGGCAACACTGTCCTATGATGTCAAGTGTTAATCTTCTAAACTTCTATCATGTTTTTGAAGTACAGGTACCCAATATATTCAGCAGTCATATAAAGTCAGCGAGTCATTTCCATTCAAGTGGATAAATAAGAAGTGGAGAGAAGGCTTTCATGTCACTGCTATGGCAACTGCAGGAAGTAGATGGGCAATCGTTATGTCCCGTGGTGCGGGATTCTCCGAGCAGGTTTTTTCCGTTAAAACTCGTTATTGTTACCCATTACGGGCAATTCCAATTCAGGGTTATATTTGTTAGTGAGGGGTCAAATGAGTAAAAATTAGAAATCAGGCTAGTAAATTGGCAGAAGTTTTAAGAGTCAGTCAAATTGGATGCGAGTTCTTACAACCATCTAGATTGTTTTTTTTTAAACAAGTTGCATCCTTACTATGATAATATAAATATAAATTGCTTTGTCGAACGTCCTGTCATAAGAGTTCAACCTTTAGACTTGTTGCTCGTACCATTTTACTTTCATTGTGCTTTTAGGCACAGAAAAAAAGTTCAAAAAAACCCTAAAAGTGTAGATATCTGTGTGTGATCCAGGTGGTGGAGCTAGACTTTTTGTATCCCAGTGAAGGCATCCATAGAAGATGGGATGCTGGGTTTAGGATAACAGCGACCGCAGCTACATTCGACCAAGCTGCTTTTGTTCTTAGTGTGCCAAGAAGAAAACCTGCTGATGAGACACAGGAAACCCTGCGCACCTCTGCATTTCCTAGTACTCATGTTAAGGTGGTGTTCTCAGCTCTACAAGTCTTGTGCATTTTACTTGTTGATGTATCTGTGTTGATTTCTGAACTTCATTTGTGGTATCCTGCAGGAAAAATGGGGAAAGAATCTTTATATTGCTTCGATGTGTTATGGTCGAACCGTTTCATGAGCTGTGAGCTTTTTTTTAGAATTGCCACTGGAACGTATAGTAATGGTTGTAGTTGTTGTCGGTTGAAGGGTCTGCACGTAGTGCGACTGCATAGGGCCAAATCTTTAGGTTGTCAAATCTGTTATCATATTCCAGTAACTGCTCAATATATGTTGCTCGGGAAACTATTAGGTGTCATACTAATTGATAACATTCTAATGTTATCTTACTTTCTAATATTGCACATATGGTTGCAGACTTTTCGGAAATTTAAGATCTAACTCTTTGTTTAACTTTCAAGCGTTTTGAGTATACATTTCATCATTAGTCAATGATATTTAGCAATTTAACATGTTTATATAATTGTTACTATATAGGCAACGTTCAACACCTATGTCATGAAAATATCCATAAGAAGTGTCGTATTTTGATCAATATATCTTGAAGAAGAAGCACAATGTGGTTGCAGGCTGCTTTCTCTTTTCCACAAGTTGATTTAGTTGGTGTTAACCTGAAAAGTTCTGAACACATGACCTTCTTCTCAAGCAAACAGACAACAATTCAATTCCTTTTCTTGCCATTAGTAATCTTCACCACTGAAATATACATTAAAGAATATGATTAATATTCGAATAATAATAATAATTAATATATAAAAGTTTACTTTAATGCTATGAAACTTGTAATCCAATAAGCATCATTTTTAAAGTAATCTATTAACTTTGGTCCGGTTAGGTGAATAAAATAGATGCTAGACCTTTTGACCATGACATGCCTGACTTATTTGTAACCATTTTACACAAACTTTTTACCAACAAATACATGACATTAGAATGTAGTACCACGTACATTACTTGACGTAGCTATATATAACGATGCAATTACAATTTGTTTTAACATTCAATTAAAGTAATTAATATATTGTAGTGTATTAATTAATAAATAAAAAAGAGTCTTGGTCAAAATAAAAGGTGCATATTTGTAGGAGTGAGTCCGTCAGCATGTGTGCCCCCTTCAAACGCATATAAACACTCTCCTCTTTACGTTTATTTGTTCACCACCCCAACCACACTCTCTCACCACTACCTCTTTCACTATTCCCCTTTTTCTCTACCTTATTACCACTTATTAACTAATAAATCAAATCAAATCAATCCCCAATTTCATTTTTTTCATAAATAAATAAATAATCAAAATAAACATAACTCCATTTTTACGTTTCTCAAAACGCTCGCAAACACACACAGCACAGTGATGGAGAATACCCAAGGATCATCATCTTCCGCCAATCAATTCACACCTGAGAAATCCAAAACTGACAATTTCCTTATCGAAGACCTTCTCGATTTCCCCACCGACGAAATGCTACCAACCACCGACTCTCCTCCTTTCGTTGCCGCCGCCGGTGCCTCCACGGATTCCTCAACCGTCGTCGATACTTGTTCTAACTCCGACCATAACTTTCCGCCGGATAATGCCGCTGCTCGACGGAGTAATGTCACCGACACTCAATTCTCCAATCACCTTTGTGCCCCACCGGTAATTATTTCCTTTTTACTGTTACAGCTATTCTCAATTTATTACTCATGTCACATTTGCATGTCATGTATATTTTTGAGCTAAAACAGTAAACATGTAAAACTTGAAGGACTAAAACTGTAAGTTTCTTGATTAATCCATTTCTACCTGCAACTTTTTTTAAACTCCTTGTAATTACTACAAAAATGTTAGAAATAAGGAAAGTAATTAAGAAGTGAATAAGTATATTGTTTAAAATTTTATTAAAAATATTTATATTGAATACATTGTCAGCTATATAAATGGAGAGAGGTGACCAACCTACTTATTCACTAGTTCTGTCACAACTATTTAACACAGTATAATTAATTTAAACATTTAATTGACTCCTACAACATATAAGCTAATTGTTAAACCAAATTCGACGCAACTGTTATTATATTGACAATTTGACATGTACAATAATACTATATTAGTAATTAGTATGGATTATATTAAATTGCAGAAATGAAACTGTTTTTTATTAATTTTTTTCAACTGCATATATAACAGTTATTATTTAATTAATTACACTCATATGATATAGTGCTTAGTAAATTACTGTTACTAGTCGAAAATGTGACATGATAAAATAGTTAATTAAGCAAAGTAATATATTAAATTTGGACTATATATTACTTGACTTGTAACATAATTGTACGGTGCATTTAGTAGTTATGTTCGTTTGCTTACTATTAATTACATAATTAACGAATTGAATTGTCATGTTTTCGACAGTATGACGATTTAGCAGAGCTGGAATGGCTATCGAACGTGGTGGAGGAATCTTTTTCGTGTGAGGATATGCAGAAACTCCAACTAATATCCGGGATCAAAGCCCGGCCAAACTACGTATCCAACAACCAGGGACCCGAGACTGAGAATCGGGCCAACAACCCGATTTTCAACACTGAAATGTCAGTCCCTGGAAAAGCCCGCACCAAACGGCCGCGAGCAGCACCGTGCAATTGGTCCTCTCGTCTATTAGCTGTTTCTCCAACTTCCACAGGTCCTAGCGCCACAATGTCGTCCGAATCCGAGTCTGATATTGCCTCAAGCTCAATCGCGAAAAAAGCCTTAAAAACCTTAACAAAGAAAAAGGAAGTTCACGAAAACTCGTCTAACAATGGGGATGGACGAAAATGTCTTCATTGTGCCACTGACAAGACCCCACAATGGCGTTCGGGACCCTTGGGGCCCAAAACGCTTTGCAATGCTTGTGGCGTCCGTTACAAATCAGGGCGATTGGTTCCAGAATATCGTCCTGCTTCAAGTCCCACATTCCAACTGACCAAACACTCGAATTCACATCGAAAGGTGCTGGAGTTAAGAAGGCAGAAAGAGATGCAAAGGGTACAACAACATCAGCAACAACATTACATTCATCATCATCATCATCATCATCAAAATATGATGTTTGAGGTACCTAACAACAATGATGAGTACTTGATCCATCAACATATTGGTCCTGATTATCGACAACTCATATGATCATCCGTACGTGTTTTGGTGTGATAGGGTAATTTGGTGAGATTATTGGTATTATTAATTCCTTATTGATTATTCTAGCTATTAAAAGAATTTAAAAATTTAGACCATTTTCGTAACCATAATTTCCTAGGACGTGTCTTTCCTAACTTACGGGAATTTTGTAGTTTTATTTTTAAATTCCGGGAAAATTGTGGAAAAATAGGAGAGATGAGATACTGTAGACGCTCTAATTAATGTCTTCACTCTTCAGTTGCCAAACTCCGGCAAATTTAAGAACTGAAATCAAAAAAATACGCATTAGCTTTGCCAACTTTTTAATTATGTGTATTTTGCTACGAGTACAAACGAATCTGGAAGGTCCCGTGCGATATCAAAAAACATCCAATAGTACTTATTTGCGTAGGTGCTACAGTTACGAGAAGAGTCAATAGTACTCGATATGCAATAATTGCATTAGTAAAGCGATATACTACCATTTAAGATATTGTTGAATATCAATAGGTCATATTGACACAACGTAAAAAGCTCTTAAACAACTTTAAATTCACCTAGAGTTCATCCAGAATGATATCAGATTGTCATGATTCTTTAAGTGTTTTTTCAAGATAACTAAACCACAAACTAATTAAGACTCTCCTCTCATATGTAATTCTTTACTATATTATGACACGGACACCATTGGTAAAACGTCGCACATACATGTTTTATACTCGTACGAATATTTCTTTTACAACTTAGTTATTTTTTTATGATATATAAACTTTAACCCTTGTACTAAAAGGTGTTATGAGTGTGTTTGTTTGCGAGTAAAATTGAAGAAAGTGTTATTATATACGGAGTAATATCATTTTATTCGTTTACATAGTTAAATAAAAATTCCTATTTAATAGTCATATATTATAAATAACTTTCCACATAGAAAATTCATTAATTATGTATAATTAACAGCCGAACATCGTTTGATTTGTTATCTTTGAGGCAGGGTCATAGCAGATCCAGAGGATACGAGTAAGAATTATTTTCCGAAACAATCTTTTTATAAAATAACTGTTAAGATCATGATGATTTACCACTTTCTTTTCCGAATATGTGGAAATAACTTAATCAAATTAATGATTAACATTAAAATTAGTGTAGCTAATATCATTAAAATGTACGACTACGTGATTGTTAAATCATTCTATTCAGAAAGATATATAAAAAAATTGTCTTCTCTATCATGCACATTTTGTGATTATATTCTCTGATTAAACTATTCTAAAATAATATTAGTTAATGTAGTCTTATAAGAGTAATCACGGACACCAAGATTACCACATGTGCACTTGTTTGGTTTCTTTTAAAGCATTTGGTGCTTCTTTAATTAATTATAAACAACAACTAATTAAATTAATAAATTAAGATTGTATATAAGGTAAGTGATTCGTACACCATCTCAATTTACCATTCACCATCAAATGTGCTTTATAGTGTTATACAGTACAGCACTGTAAAACAGATTTAATGATGTATGGATAAATTTTGGTGATGTACGAATTATTACCCTTTGTATATAAACAATTATAGTTAAATTAACTAATTTCATGTGATCATGTGCCTCCACCAACTTCAAGAGGAATGCAAATTCGATGTTGACTTCCCTATTTCAAAATTCAATTGAAATTTAACAGAGTTAAATGTGAGAGATTAATTTCTTTAAAAACTTGCAGAAACATAATGTATAACAATTAAAATTTAATTTAGACAACACATTTTTAGTTTGTTACCATGGCACACAATATAATCGTCTTATTTATGTAGTGAACATTTAAATTGAGACGAATTAGTACTTCACGATCGCTCCATCATACTCGCCAATTTATGATCACAACGACTTTATAGTACCCCAGTCTTAGCGAACTTTAAAGTAAATTTCATTCAAAACGGAACCCTAGTTATTTAGCATATGCCCAAAAGTGTATACAATACTTTATTATTTTTATGTAGCAAACCATATTTAATTAGGTATGGTACCATGAAATTGAGTGAAGAAGATGATAAGAAGAAGAATGGCATTGCTGAAATCTAGAAAATTATGCAGAGAATGTTGATATATAAAGATGTGCATTTTTTATCTCAAACTTCAAAAAACATCTTATCCTCATTTTTATTTTACTGAAATATCTCATAGTTGATTGATACTAGTTTAAACTCACTTACGAAACTTGAACATTAATATTATTTTTAATATTAATAGATGCTAGATAGGCCCGAACATATACATATAAAAACAGATTTAAAGATTAATTGATACACATATTGAATTGATGGTGGATATACGAAGAGAAAATAAGTGAATTCATGTTTCGAAAAATGTGGGTTATGTTTAGTTTCTACCTTTGTGGGTTTACACTTTACGCCAATTTACCATTATAAGCACTATGAATATATTTTATCAAGCAGATTTTTACTCTTTAAATATAAGTAGTGTTAGAATTATTACGGTATACAAGCGTTACTTTTCTCTCTCTCTGAACTATCTAACATATAGAAATAGAGTTTGACTGTGCTTATTTTTTGAACGTATTGTTTATAAGCAAGCTGGAAAATAGTAGTTATTTTGAATCCTCTCCATAATAAGCATTATAAAAACAATTTATTGATCTGATCTAACTTTTTTATACAACGTGTTAATCTAATTCTTTAGCCTTATCATATGTTTTTTTGCATTTCATCATGTTATATTTATATTAATTAATACCATCATCTTATCCTCATCAGAGATAATTGGAAGAAAAACTGGGGTGTGCCTAAGATTATTGAATGGTGTATTTAAGATTGAGAAATGATTAACTGATTAGTAAAATTGTGGAAAATACAACTCCAATCACAAAAATATAATTGAGGTAAGAAGAGAGCTATATTGGGTGCTTCGAGAAAACAATGATTCATGAAGAGCAACACCGAGTTTGTCAGTTTGACATCATAGTAGACGTTGCTTTCCCGTTACTGAATCAACAATAGACTTGTAACCTGTTCAATCAAGATCTCAAGGTTTAGATGAATTGTAATGATTCCACCATTTTATTTTGATATGTTGCAAATTCAATATACCAGTTTGATGATCTTGCCATATAATTCTTGTGGTTGGCAAATTCAATGGATTTATAATTTTTTTATCAGTTTGAAAATGAATATCAGATACAGGATCCAATTCTCAAAAGAGTTGCACGGAAAGATTATTTTGACCGTAAATGTCAAAGATCATGACTAATAACTGATATTAGTGTATGAACAATACATAAAGAGAGGGAAAAGAAAGAGCAAGAGCTTACCAGGACCAATAGCAAGAACTGTTTTTGACCCTGCTGAAACCTGTGTAAATAAAAAAAATACAATAATAATTAGATTCATGGACTTAAAAAATTTACAGGAATTCCACATATTTGGTTTGAAGAAAGCTATTTTTAATATGTGATTTCACAGTGCTGTTTTGACTTAACGTCAAAAGGGTCGATCTAAGGACGCAAAATTGTCATAATAATTTAAAAGGAAAACACCCACATACTTTGAAATGAATTTTATGAATACCCAACAGAAAAAAGATTAATCTTCAAGAGCCAAAATTAAAATTTGAGACTAAAAGACGACAGCTTCGACAAAAATAAGCGGGCCTGTTTCACAATCATACCTGTGTGCGTCCTGCGTCAGCTACCACATAAGTTGGAAGACCGATTCCCGCAGCTACTTCCTGCAGCTTGTTCCTAATACAACACAAACTGCACAATCAATACATGATGGGCCAGACAGAACTGATCCGAAAATAACATGTGATAGTTGAATTACATCGCCAGCTTACATTTCTTGTTGATTTTTACACGTGACAACTATTTTGGCCTGCCCACAATGCTCCCACCGATGCAACAGATTTCGATGGCTAAAAATAAAACAGATTGCGAAACCCCTTTATTGAAAAATGAGAAATAAAATGCAGCTCATGTGACACAGGTTAGATTTCAAATTTTACACGCACAAATGTAAGATTTATCAAACCGAAAATAATTAATTTAAAACTTATAAGCAATAGACTCTAAAGCAAACCTTTGCATTAGTTCAGAATATAAACCTGTGGCAGCATCTATAATTCCCAGATAGAAGAAATAATTAGACAAAATAGATATAAGGAGAAGATTTGAATGATGAACTTTGTAGAGAGTTCTTACGAGCACATTGAGACGCAATCTTTCCTTGTCCCATCTTCAAGTCTTGTCTAACAACAAGAACCTACAATAACGAATACTTAAAAATTTCCTAATGAAAAACATATCAAGCTTGTGAGAAGAAAATACTCAATATGTTCAATGATTAAAGGTCTCAACATCAACAAGCACTCTATCATTATTATTTTATCTTATATTTTGGTCTTGTCCTACAGCTAACACCCACTTCAATGTTTCCATCTTTCCGAAAAATTGATCTCAAATACCAAGTGTTTGCCATCCTTAAATAATTAGCGTTAATCTTTAATAAAACAGTTTAACGCCAGAATAGGAACGTATCTTCGGGAGATAGGTCAAGTCTCCAAGAAAGCAAACTATTCACGCCAAGAAAGGACACAATACATGTAATGCCCTATGTGTGAGCCTATTAGGTTTTTCATATGAAACATATTCCCCGTTCCTCCTAAGTTTTCAGTGATTTACAATGGTTAGCTAAATGTCCCAAAATACTGCCCATAATATCCTAAGCCCAGAGCTACACATCACTCAAGTAAATACCTCCAAACTAAAGCTAAAATCACGAGACTAAGTTACTATTCGCCATTCATCAAGGGCTTTATCAGCTCATAGTTCACATTCATAACCAATACAAGGAACGCTAGCAATGTAGCAAACTGTTCTACTTATCTTGTCAAGTGTATATATATAGACCAATATTAGTCCACCAGTCCACCACCCCAGTAAATCCCAAGAGTTCATATGTATAATGCATAGAAGTGAAAAGCAACAAGCTGGTCCAAATATCCCAAAACCTACTCAGGTTTTAGAGTGCAAATTGAAGAGATGGAAAAGATACAGGTGAAGGAAGCTGGATAACTTGACACTTGTTTTAAAGTGTAACGTTCTTCATACTAATCTCTACAAACAAACTGAGTTTTTGCCAAAACACTACACTGACTTATCAATAATCAATTTAAAAACACACTCAAATACTACTCCCTAGAAACACCATTATTAATACTACATGGGTAACTGGAGAGGGATCCCTACTCAAGTTACCCGGGAAAGTCAAGCTTTTTCGGTCACACGTACACGGTCAAAGGTATTTGGGAGACCATTTCCGGACTTTTCTCATGACCATCCCAAGATGTTTAACGCACGAGGTTTGGACCTGAGCCTCATCTAAACATTCAGGGCACCTTACCATTCTTATTACTCTATACCAAACAGATAAAAACTGTACTATAGCTAGCATATATCACAAAATTTAGCCAAAAAAAATGTAAGAAATTGTGGTAAACGGAAAACGGAAAAAACACACATACCATTTTGAGGTCTTGTTCATCAGTAGAAGGATTAGTTGATGATTTGGATATTAACAACCCCTTTCTCCTTGTTGTAATGGGTTTTGATACATCCAGCAATAAACCAAGAATGAAGCCAATTACGAGTCCCGGAATGAAGTTTGCGGGCTCAAAGCTCCGACTCAACCATCCTCCTTTATCTTGTTTCTGTCACCCCCAAAAACCACATACATTAATACTAGTACTAGAAGTTATTGGAACAACTAAATTATTAAGGGCTGACTGTAATAATTTTGAAAAGGGTAAAGAACCAAGTGTAGTGTCGTACATTTTTTAAGGGATGAGATTGATTTCCAAACGAAACCATTCTTCGGATTTGGGTTAGGATTAATCAATGAATGTTGGAAACCTATCAACAGTTTCGAGTATGGAATGAAGAGGATCGGAGGACGCTATCCGGAATTTGCTAATTTCCCCTGATAAAGATACGGAGTATTTATTATTTATTTTAGACTTTCAATTTCAATTTTTTTTAATCGATTCATTTTATTTATTATCTATTATATTTTATTTCTCTAAATAAAATAATCTAAAAAACTAAAATGAATAATCCAACAATAAAAATATTTCGTTTGAATTTAAATTTTATGATATTCAGACTTTTACTGAAGGTATATGAAAATTCCAATAATTTTAAGATGTGAATTTTTGTTTTCTTTTTCTCAAAATAAAAACGTCTTTTACCAAGTCACAAAACGTCCCGTTACATCACTTTTCAACAGTTTTTTCTAAAAATAAATAAATAGATACAAAAAATCATCACAGAACTGATTAAACATCCCATCCCACTCAACAAATACAATACAATCACTTTTCTTGTTATTAGTATGTTAGTTTAAACACTCGGGAAACTTAAGTTTCAATGATTTAATTATAAGTTGGGTGTCATTCATACGATAAACTTTTACTTGAAATTAACATAACGTGAAAGATTACCAATCAAGTATAATGGCTGAGAAAAAGAAAAATAAATAAATTGTTAACGGGTCAGTCAAGCCCGAGTGCTGTTTTAAATTGTTGTGGCCCATTAAGTAACCCACTTTGTCACATTTTTTTAACCGCACTAAAATGACAGAGAGCTTAGCACTTAGCAGTGATTGATAAATGATTTTTCAAAGGGTTATAAACTTATTGTTATGGATGCCATTAAGAGCTACGCCAATTCATAAAATACCCGTGAAATTTGAAAAAAATATATAAAAAGGAAATTTTAAATGTATTAATGACAATTTTATAATTATGCACAAAGTCAAAACTATAGATACGAACAAAATAATCATCTACTAGTAGGCGTGAACAAAACAATCGGGTTCTCAATCCTACCCGGAAAAAAAAACCGAAACCCGACTCAGTCAATACCCGGGTTGACCGTACCCGGTTCGGGTATTTGGAGAACCCGGCGGGTTCATACCCGGGTAGGCATATAGGCGTTTGAAATCGGGTAAACCCGGTTCCTACCCGGGTCGGGTACAAAACCCGGTTTGAATACCCGGTTTTTTTACTAGTCGTTTAATTTGAGTTTCTAGCCGTTTTCTAACCGTTTTTTGGGGGTTTTTTTTACCATTTTGCCATTCTAAAATTAGTATAAATAGATACCTTGGGTTTGGGTTAGTTACAACAATTAAATGCATTCATTTTAGTCTTAAAACACTCAAAACGCTTACGATTTACATACGAAACTCTCAAAACATTACTCTCATTCTCTCAAAACGCTCTCAAAATGGCAACTCAATCTTCTTCAACGGTAGATGGTGTTGGTTCGTCAAATGCACCAACTATTGTTCAAGTTTTGCAAACAAAACGTAATCCGGAGATTTGGTGTAATTTTAGCAAAGTGTTGTTGTCGGATGGTTCGACTAAGGCACATTGTAAACGTTGTGGGAGTTTTTTGAAAGCCGACTCCAACACAACGTTGAATAAACATGCTACAAAATATTGTAACGCTCTCAAAACTAATCCGGAGGAGGGGCAAGCAACAATGTCACGGGATGGAGGTATTTTTACATACCAAGCGGAGCGGTGTCGAGAAGCATTTGCCGGCTTTGTGATTCAAGAAGCTTTTGCCCTTCAACCACTTCGACAACCCTCGGTTTACTAAGGTTATTCAAAATACTCTCCAACCCCGATATAGTCATGTAAGTCGTTTTACCCTTAGACGTGATGCACTTAAATTGTGGAAAAACGCTAAAATTCAACTAATAACCGGTTTTGAAAACTTAACTACAAGTGTATCATTAACAACCGATGTTTGATCGGCTCCTCATGGTTTGCCCGGTTCGTACCTTTGTGTTACCGCGCATTGGGTTGATCCTGCAACTTGGCAAATGATGAAACGTACCATTGCTTTTGAAAACTTTGACTATCCTCACATGGGTCAAATTCTATTTTACATGTTACGAGATGTAATGAAAATGTTTAAATTAGAACAAAAGGTTTTTTCTATCTCGTTTGATAACGCGAGTAATAACACAAATGCCGTTCAAAAATTAATACTAAAATACTAGAATTTTGAAAAAGTGTAAAAAGAGAAAGTTTTATTATGTTATAGTGGAGGTGCCTGCAAAATTTCAGGTTCTAACTATTTATGAGTTAAAAGTTATGTGTGTCCAAATTTCGTATTTTGTCTTAAAAGTGTACAGACTGTGATGATGACCCGACTGCTTTTCATATGAACCGGCGGGTTCATCAATAACCTGGCTGTTTCCTGTGGAAACCGGCGGGTTTGTGAAGCTTCATGACTGATTTTGCTTCTGTTATGGTAAAATGTCAATTCACCCGGCTACTTAGGTTACGACACGGCTGTTCCAGGCACGACCCGACGGCTCATTGCAAACCGGTTTGAAACCGGATTTTCGACCCGAACCGGTTTGAAACCGGTACAACCCGGGTACAATAGGGTTGGGTTTTCACCCCCTCTAAACCGAGTCGGGTTTGGTCAAAACCCGGTTTTTCAACGTTGATCGAAACCCGGTTCGGGTTCCGGGTTCAGGTCAGGTCAGGCAAAACCCGGTTTTTGTTCACGGCTATCTACTAGCCTGAATTTAGATGTTGCTCGAGCCCCAGAATAAATGTATTACTTCTCTCACTGTAATATAATAGCAGTCACAAAATAGTTATTACTGTAGTTAATACAAATGAATAATGTTGAATAAAAATTATGCATGTTAATTATGAGCTACTTTATTATTTGTCCATACACATCATTTTTAATACAAATTGACTATTTTATCCCTGAGTTAATTAGTAAAGATTAAATGATGTAAAATAAACTTAAGGGTAAAATAGTCAACTTGCATTAAAATGATGTGTATGAATAAAAGAGGGGTTTGTGAGGATCACCTCCCTTGATAATAATCCTTTCAAACTAGTTAAATCAAATAAACCCGTTTAAAGTCAAAACCGTGGTTATGTGTATTCATCAATTACAAGTTGACTTGCCTTACGGATAACCCCAAACTCATTTTAACGAGGCAACCGCTAACTTATACCGTTAACTAACTTATTCGTCCACCTTCCCTTCACGTCTCCTTCAAGAATCTATCATATCTACATACATTAACGTCCCCAACCCCATTAATCACACACATCATCCAAACCCAGAAAAAATTAACTTTAAAAATGGACCCTTTACATCCCTCAACCTCATCACCACCACCACCACCACCTCCACCACCAGACCTCAACCAATACCCACCAGAACCACTCACCGAACGAGTCCTCCGTGCACTCGAACACCGTCTTCGTCTCCTCCATCGCTCCAACTCCGATTTCTTCATCTTAGGCGCTACAGGAAACGTCTATACTGTTAACCTCTCCACCACCCCATCATGCACCTGCCCAGACCGTACCACCCCATGCAAACACATTCTTTTCGTGTACATTCGTGTTCTTTCTGTTTCCCTAGACGACCCTTGTTTATGGCGCACCACACTGCACATCAATCAAGTAACTCGTTTACTATCATCTCCCGTTTCACTTGAAACTGTTGCTGGTGTTGTTATTAGACAAAGGTTTCAAGAAATGTATCTGCAACGTGTTACGACTCATCCGGATGGAAAGGCACCTGCCATAGAGGCGGAAGAGGGGTCAAACTGTCCGATTTGTTTGGAGGAGATGGTGAGAGGAGAGCGGAAGTTGGTGGCGTGTGCTATCTGTAAGAATCCAATACATGAAGAGTGTTTGTTGGCATGGAAGAGAAGCAGTAGAAGACGATCAACGAGTTGCGTGATATGTAGAGCTCGATGGAGAGATCGAGCTGAACAAGAGAAGTATATCAATCTCTCGGCATACATTAGCCAAGATGATGAAAATAGTAATATCATTCATAACGATCAAGATGGTGATCAAGACTATTGTGGGGTTAATTTAATTAATTGATTAGTTAGAGTAGAGATTGATAATCATTTCATATTCTTGTTCAATTTGTAATTTGATAGATTAATTGATTAATTAATTCGAAATGTAAATAAACATTCATTTGTTATTCAATATATAGTATATTCTTGCATGCCAAAATAAGTGCATTGAAACCAGACCTTAGTGTTGCACCATCAGAACTGTAATATACAAATTTACTGTTTATAACACAAACTTAACATTTCGAATTATCTGGGATGTACAACATACTAGTAAAGATGGTCAAAGAACATATACAACATACTCTGTTTAGCGACTGGTACTCGGTGATGAATTGAGATACTCTTTGAGCATCTCCTTGATCCTTTGTTGCATCATCTTATCTTCAACACCTGCAAGCATGTTACGATAAAACATCTGCAAACGTAAGAGCTTACCGCGGTCACACGATTCCAACATATTCTCCCACTCTTTGGTAATATCAAATGTACCCGAAGTCCGTAACGAGAGTGGCATATCTTTATCTTCATCAAAGGGCTTTCCAAAAATAGAACCATGAAGAATACTAGCGTAACGCTCCATTATATAAAACTTTGACTGTAGAAGATTCATTTCTTCCATCATAACCGATAATTTCTTCTCAATCTCTGTGACTTCTTTGGGATCCATTTCGAAGACGGTCTTATTATTAACAGTTTCCGGACCCTCTTCGTTTGGTGGGGGCCACAAAACGGGCTTCGGTGTGAAAAAGTCAACTTCTTGACCATTTCCGAGTACCCCGCTTCTTCCTCTCCCCCAAGACCAAAGCTTATATCCACTATCTGCTAGAATAACAGTATGAGCAGCACCACAAGCTACTTGAACTGGTTCTGAAAATTTTGGCCCGTGCACGTCATTAACTAAGCGAGGAGAAAGCGCATCTCCACCATCACCTTCTGTGAAAGTAGCTTCAGGACATAGGCCCAACCCGTTTTCCATTCCCCATGACCAAACACTCCCAGTCGATGAAACTACACTCGTGTGAAACAAACCACAGTCGACAGAAATTAAATTCAAATTTTTCGGCAACCCATCAACCATTTCGGGGTGCAAAGAATGTTTTGTGGTTCCTTGTCCTAACTGCCCGTTATTACCACGACCGAAACTCCAGCATGCACTTTCTAGTGCAACATTCTCTGTCTTTCTATAAGCAAGTACACAAGTATGAAATGCACCACACGCTACTTCATAAGCAGCCCAGGGAGACCCGGCCCCAGTGTTAAATTTCTGGACAATTGCAGGGTTTGGCCTCGTGTCTGTATCTCCAAGGCCGAGCTGCCCATGATTGTTGTTACCCCAAGTATAGCATATGAAATTACCGCCTTCGCTTATTCCTCCAGCATTCACTAATGCAACAATGTGCTCACTTCCACATGCTACCTTGACCACGGTGTGCCCATGGAAGTTAATGGATGTCGGAGTTGGTATAGGAGCAAGTGTAAATTCCACTTCACTTGAGATTTCGGGTACAGGGCAGTTGCCCCACATCCAGAGAGATCCACGTTCATCGATTGCTAGTGACATCATGCCTCCTGCTTTCACCGAAGACATCTGGGTGGAAATTAAACTGAAGTGTTTGCATGTGCGTTTTGAAAGTCATTATGTGAAATACATAATCAGAATATAAGAATTTTATGATAGTCCACACCTTAAGTGTTGATTCATTGTTCGTTGCAGATCCATTTGTCACTGGTACCATCACCAAAGATGGAACGGAAGAACTATCTCCATCGACACCAAGTTGACCATCTACCTTAGTGTTAAGTATGCAAAGTATATAATATTAACACCACAAATTTCGCTAACATTGGAGTCCTCATGGTAGTCTGATTCATAACATATACTCAATCACTCAGACGCCTATGGTTTGTTCGTAGTCAAGAAACTCTAGTAATATAACCCAAACTCAGAACTTAATTTATATGGAAAATGTTGAAGTATCATTTATAAAGGATACAAGAATTATAGCCCCAGCTCCAAAGTGAACCATCATCTGAGATATAATTTAGGAAATAAGGAGAAAGAAAGCGTTAGTTCATGAACCTAAATTCTGCAGTCTAGTCATGCATATTTGTTTTGGCAACACATCTTTCATCTTTGGGATATCAGTTTGTAACGACGTTTATCATCATTTCATATACAGTCTTTTAACATTCGGTTTTCTTTACTAAACAATTACACTTCCATAAGAAAATATAAAACGTATTAACACCAAAAATACTCGGATATGACCCGTTTGTCGCAACATATAAAACACAATTATCATGACAGTAATCCATAGCTACTGCTTTCAATCATTCGCAGCGATACAATAATAATAAGAGGCCAACAAAACGATACAAATTACGGTTCCATAATACATCATCTACTATGTCAAACCTCATTATAAACTCTATTCAGTCATAATTAAGCAAAAAAAAAAAAAAAATACAACCAATTTCGATTCACAGAGTAGCTTTTAATTCATATATTACCTACCAGCAAGAGCTAAAGAGTGATATGCACCAGCAGCTATTCCAACAATTTTCTTCCCAAATTCGATCTTGAGAGGGAAATGCTGATCCACCTCCGAACCATTTCCGAGCCGCCCAAAGGTTCCTCGTCCCCATGAATACACGTCACCATCACCTGATTTCATAATCATTATAATTATTAATGATTAATAATAAAACAAGCCCAAACTAAAATTGTAGTATCGTTAGAATTGTGATTGTAAATTAGATTTGATTTGATTTGATTACCGGTGAGAAGGAGAGTGTGAGCTTCTCCGGCAGCAATCGCGATTACTTTCCGGTTTAGATTGCTGGCCGCCATACTCTACTCTTCGGTTCGGTCCGACACGAATGCGATAATTGGAATTGGATAGATAGGTGTATTTTTTACTCCATTTTAGCAGCTATCAAAATTCTAACCTTCACTGCAGTGTATATATTTTCATTTATTTTTATGCCTTGTTATTATTAGATCTCTTTGAATAATCTAATAGTTATATAAATTTTTAATATTATATTATTGAATTGTGTATCTTAAAAATAATTTAGTGTAAAATTTTAGTGCTAACAAATTGGAGCAACTTTCTTTTAAAACATATTCTCAAAAGATTCACCAAAATAGTTCAATTTCGGAGATGCTCTTATTTGTGTTTTTATTTTTATTTTTCAAGTATTAAGTTTTTTTTTTAAAGTAGTTATTATGAGAAAATTAATCTAATAAAAAATAATAACGCAGTGTTAGAGATTTGAGGTTTTTTGTTTATTCTGAATACTGATAACTGAAATCTGAAAATTAGTTCTGAATAATAAGACATGTCATCTGAAATCTGAATACATAATCATTAAGATCGTTTGATAAATAAAATGTACAAACATCTGAATGCACGTGTTTCACTATTTTTTGACGTGATACAAATTAAATGAATATAACAGAGTTTCAAACGATTTAACTGAAGAAAAAATATAATTTACACGAGTTCCGACACAACTTTCGAGACTTCTAGATACCAATAATAACATAAATAAATAACTTGTCATGAAATAATAAATAATCTAAAATACATGACCCAAAAATTGAAAGAAATATTTTTTACATAAATTAACATACGATAACTAATTTATACGAGAAAAAAGACAGAACGTTATGAGATTTATATATCAATTAGAAGTTTTAAGCAATTGTAAATAGCTTATTGAATAAGTCATTTTTCAGCTAGTTTAAGACCTGATTAGAAAAAAATATCAAAACATCTTAATGGACATTTAGCTTATCTATTAATACAACTACCACTTTTAAGACATTTTAAGCTCAAACAAAAGACCCCTTAGTTTTTAAACTTCATATGCAAACAATCCTTATGAGTCTAGTCGGATTGGCGGGTTGATGAGTTTGATATTACAAAATCCGAGCACGACCTGATTATATAGGTTGAGAACTTCAACCCTAACTCGGATGCAACCAGCCTGAATTTTAAACATGTGGAAACTTATATATCTAAACAAGTAGTAAGAGGAAAACGAGATAGGTTCGAGCAAGGAATGAGATTAATTTGAAACACTTAAACTTTCAGGTTCTCAATGTAGATGAAAGTCTTGCTAAATATTAGTTGATTGGATCTATTGCTATTTACCATCACATCTTGGTCTGCAATTTGTCTTCTTTCTGTCTACAATCATCGCTAATGTGCAGCTGCACAGCAGTTGCTATCAGCTTGGTTTGTGTATCAAACTGCATTGCAGTTTCTTTTTATTTTCCTGGTTTATTGTTTGATTTTGGTGATTTTTCGGCTTTTCTATTTGGGTTCATCCAGGTTGTATCTGGTCAACTACTGTACTTCTAATACTCGAGCTCATACCATCTTTGTATAATATATCAGAGTGAAACCATTAAGCGGGCATGTACATATGTGAATACTGAACATGTAACCCGATTATATTCTTAACTGTATTTATAAGTTTGAAACAGGGTAATGTATTAATTAATCTGTATATGTGATTACTACAATATAATAATCATCTTGTTCTAAAACAAACAACACAGGTTCAACGTAAAACCAATCTATAAGACTGCGGTTGAAGGGAGTAATTTTACCCTTTCCTTCTCTTATGGCTCAGCACAAAATCATCATCGTCGTCACTATCGTTTGAAACTCGTGTCTTTGCTTTTGCATCCCCATTCTTTGAAACGGGAACTGGTTGTGGCTTCTTTGAACTTTCACCTCTACTTTGCGGCGATAATTGTTGTGGCCTCTTTGAACTTTCTGGTCTACTTGGTGGAGATTTAATGGGCGTCCCCATACGTATTTCCTTCTGTCTCCTTTGCTTTTTCTCATATGCCTTTTTTGCCCTCTCGGGTGATAACATGCCATGTTCCATCATCCTACACATCAAAATGCAATAAATCACAAATCACTGTCTATACAAACTTAGTTCTCTTTTATGCTTGCAGCAAGCAAGTAAATGATGCAAAATGTGCTAAAAAGTACTGAATATGTAATAACGCCAATCTTACGACAGCACTGAAAGAAACATTGCTCAAGTTTGAGACATATCAGACATTTGGTTAACAGATATCATTATACGATGAAAACAGAATCATAATTAGTTTTTGCAAAACACTAGAAAAACTAATTATTACATATTTACATCAAACAGACATCCAGACACCCTCCTACCATCAGATAGCTAGATCAGGATAACACATGGTTACATTTGTAAGCATATATACAGGGGATAACTTAGTTCGACCACATAATAATTCACAATTAGTTTGCTTAAATGAGAGATTAACTAACTCACCAAAACTCAGCCATTTCGCTAGAAGGTATCTGTTTAGACAACGACTCGTAAAAGATCCTCAAAGGTTCTCGCTGTCAAACATGAACATCAAGCGAACAGAACATAAGTTTAATGATATAATGTATGAAGAAATACATAACAACGTACGATTGCTATACGTAAAAACGTACCTCTTCTGGTACATCAAACTTCTGCCCAGCTAAAGAGTAAACTTTCTTCTCTCGTGTTCTAACCGTTGTTTTCGTTTTTGTTGTCGTTGTTGTCTTGGAAGAAGTCATAACTGATTTTCCTTTTGCCTTCATCATGAAAATAAACAACCTCATTCAACAAACATTCACCATTCGAGTACATATATACTATCAGTTGATATCGATCAAAGTAATAACTAATTCTGCGTCGATTTTACTAATCAGTTTTCTAATCGCCACCGGTTCTCTAATCATATTGATTAATCATGATAAAAAGTTCACAAAATCAAACCAGTATAGGATAAACACATCACTGAAACACCAAATCAATCAATTAAATAATCAATTAGTATATTCAATCAATTAATTGTGGAAATAACAATTCAGCATAAACAACATCAAATTGAAATTACATAAAAAGGAAAGAACATAAATACATTAAATACGATAAAGTATAATTAATTACCTGAGTTTTGGAGACATGATGATTTGTGGATGATGTGGTAGAAATCTTATTTTTGGCATCAATAGATTGCTTGGTAGAACTATTAGTAGTAACAACTCTGTTTTTGATAACAGAAGGATCGAATTTAGTTTTTGCATCCCGAATTCCGCCGCTACTGCTACTACCTTTCATTATCATCATCGTCTTATGATTGTGATTGTTATGATTATTATTAGCTAGATTTGATGATTTTGTTTCTGTGGCCATGTCGGATCTGGTTTGATCTGATATGATCACAACCTCTGGATGTCGAATTATTGATTACCAGACCACAGAAAAAAGAAAGAAGGTGAAAATTATTATTATTGAATTAAATAAAAGAAAAGGTGATAACGGTGATTCGTTCGTAGGTTTTAACGTTTGCCAGTTTCTAACCACTTTTTCTGTACGTTTTTACCTTTGGTAGCTGACAATTTGGTCCTCTCTTGCAAAACTTTACCTTTTATGTCATTTTTATTTATTACCATCTACTCCTCAAAATAATTATCCAATTTTTACGTTAAAATTTTTATTTTCAACTTTGACCTAATAAATAGGGATGATAATGGATCAGATATGGATTGGATGATGTCATATCCATATCCATATTAATTTAATTTCAATTCATCCATCCATATCCGTATCTGATAGATTAAGCGGGTTAATGGATGCTCGTTGAATATTCAAAAAATGTTTTAAATTTTTTCTAATATGAAATGAAACCAACAAATATTGTAACAAAAACATATATATAAAGTTACATAAGTAAATATAGTCACAAGAGCGTGTAATCATTGTAGGTAATGAAACATAATTTGTTACATTTATAGGTAAACATATATTTTGACGAATGTAAATGTGTAATTTCTATGTTTATCGGAAGCAAAATTTGACTCGGCATAATATATTTATGCATTTAAATGTGCTTTATAAATCAATAATACTTAAAAACCTCTCAAATATACATTACATATATTAAAATTTTATCATCTTTATATAATCAATATTATGGTTTATATGTATGTGGACATTTATATTTATATGTGCATGTGTATATATATATATATATATATAGGGTGAGGATCCAGTGAGAACTATTATATGCTGAGAACTATGAGAACCACTTAAAAAAATTAGCGGACAATTAGTTAAAAAATTTCGGGCAGGGCAATTCAGCCCGTCATTTTCTTATAAACCTATAAACTTCAATTCAAAATTACTTTATCATAAATAACATTTCGATCACAAAAAAATAATAATTACTCGGTATTGAGTTTTTCATTCTTTTTAAGTTGTTGTAGGTTAAACGTAAAAAAATAATAATAATAAAACAAGATGCAAGTGGAGATGCATCTCAGTTTTTGTACTGTACTGATTACTCGGTATTAAGTAATCTGTATAATAATGTATTTATTTATTAAGTATTATAATGAATTGGGTAGGACTGGGTATGTAGTTTATGTACATAGTACTATAATATATATCACTATTTATATCTGAAACAGTTCAGAAGTCAAAACTAATCACTAATGTTCAATACTCATTGTGCAGTGACTACATTTTTTTAGAACTAGATGGGCTTATATGAACACAAGGAAAGCCCAGTAGATCAAATGTTTTTTTTTTATTTATCAAAATACAGAGGGAATCATATATATATATATATATCAATTATAAGTATCATGTATACTGAGTATATATAGATGCAAATACAAACTGATCATGTAGTTTGGGTAATGGGTGTGATGCAAATGGAGATGCAACTCATTTTTTTCATGTGGATATGGTTATTCAGATGCTTTATGTATATCAGTATTTGTATACCGAATGCATCTGAACTTGCATCCTAACATGCATCTTAACGTGAATTTATAATCACTAAGAGTGAATCGTCAATATATGCAAACTTACTCAGTATATGTTATACGGATTTAAAAATACACAAAAAACTCAACAGTTCTGTACTAACAAAAGCCACACAAAAAACATACTGAATACTCAGTATGAATTTGAGTTCAAATTGGCTTTTGGTCCAATATCTACCAAAATCTTTCTTCAATCATCTACACCTTTACTTTTTGTTTTATATATAAATAGAAAAAGTAAGACAACAAAACAAAAGAGCAAAAAGAAATTGTTTCCGAGTATACTAAAAATTCACAACTCATTAAAAAAATCTCCAACAGTAACTTATCAAAAACCATTTGCATGCTAAGATATATATGGTGTTCGAGTGTATGAGGTTGATGTCCATTAGTTGGGAGTTCATGCCCACTCAAAATGTGAATTTTAGGCCCTAACCAAATCTCCAACAACATAGTAACAATAGTTTATCTCTAACGGCTGTTTAAGTTTAAACGAGGGGTTATATGTGTATAACCCAATCCATTTTGACACACTAGAACTTTCTGCCATTTCAAAAATAAACAAATATCATACTGAAAACTCAGTATGTGACATAGTGAGTATTTTAGTAATTTTTTTTAACACTGTATTCAATTAAACATTCAATCCATAATCATAATGAATACTCAGTATGTAACATACTGAGTGTAATACGTATGTTGCATCCAGTAGAGTGGTATTTACATCTATTATTATTATTATTTAATATAAAGTTTGATCTATAACGACTTACTAGATAATCACAAACTGAATTTAATGATATGATTTGTTAAGCTACTATGTTTTAATTTTGCAATTGAATTGAAAATTAGAAGTTCGTAAAGTAGAATACGGAATCTCTGCTGACCGTAAAAACTACCCGCGCTAAAAGCTTCGGTTCTCACAGTTCGCATCCTAATTGTAGTTCGTAACTGATCCTTGGACTATATATATATATATATATATATATGTATATATATATATATATGTATATATATATATATGTATTTCGGGTGATATCCGATTCACTAATAATGGATAAATCCATGGGTGATGAATGTCTATCTATATCCAATCCACTAATCAATATGAGCAATGGAATAAGAATTGGTTCTACCCAAAACTAAATAAATTATACTCCCTCCGTTTCATTTTTATCATTTCCAAATTTAAAATAGGTGTGGCATGAATATTAATTATTCTTTTAAATTCAAGCTAAGTTTTACTGAGATTTTTTATAAAATAAATCAAATAAGGATAAAGAGTTTGATGATTTAGAATAGTTAATAGTAAACCATACTTTTGACACAAACACAAATAGCAAAAAAAAACAAAAACGGATGGAGCGGTTAGGTAAGGTAGTCTCCTTAAGTTAAACTAGGGAAGTCCGTAGGTCGATTCAGTTCTGCTTTTAGCTAAAACCGAAAGCTAAACCTAAATTGTCTTTTAGATTTTAAAAAAACATAATCATTGATTTACTTTACAATTATGGTCACGAGCAGTTTCCGTTATTTGTCAGTTTTTTCGGTAAGCTTATTGTCAAACACAGAGTAATATTGTAAATATACATTGCGCATACATACGTTTGTATAGTAGTTCTCATACGTCTTATATCAAAGCAACATGCGTTTCACATTAGAACATTAAAAAAATGTAAGCTTTTGAATACTCGTAGGCCGTAGCATATAGGGTAGGGAAAAACCTTGTTCATTAGTACATTTCAACATTATGTCTCATTTCATGATCAGTAAGATTGATTTAATGATAAAACACAAAGAAAATGATATTGTTAGTGGCAAAGATCAAACCAACAAGAGGACATCACGCATATTAAAAATCTACACAAAGGATTGATATGTGCACATGGTGTAAAGAATACACTATTCGTGTATTCGTACTTATTTGTTCACATTGTAGACCTCCATTCACATAGACTATCCGTGTATTGATACCTATTCGTTCCCATTGTAGACCTAGTGAGCGAATGCGGTTGTAGCGGTCGCTACGGGCTCATTCGCTAGATGCAGTGTAAATTTCTTATTAAAAAGGATTTTTCCCGCATTCCGTTTATGTGATACGGGTTCACAAAAATTGAAATACCCCTACTACGTTTTATTGTGTTGATTCGGTGCAGATGTGTATGCTTTTAATATATCATATACCAGAAATTGTTCTGTACAAATTCTGATCTGCAACTCCTGGCAATCATATTGTTTAGACGGATTCAGGCATAATGGAAGTTATGGGCGAACTTCAGTACCCGTTTCATATAAAATCTACCCCAGCTTCTCCATGTCTGCCACCTGAGTGAAAGAAAAAAGAAAAAAAAATACACTTAGAATTGGTAATGTAGCAGATCAAACAACGTGTCTGCTGTTATGAGATGAGAAGATACTCTATAGAAGAGAGTTTCAACACATTTACCTTTAGCGTCGACATGCATATGAATTCAAGAAACTCCTAGAATCATATCAGAATCCGGTCATTCACTATGACCTGCTAAGCATGCATGGCTGAATGGTAAGTGAAGATCAGGTTATGGTTTATTACCCCTCACAGGTCAAATCAAAACACTTATCTAAAGCGGAAAATGGGTTTATAGCAGCCAAAGTGCATTCTTAATGCAGCCTCTTACATTTTTGTTTACATAAAAAAGTGAAAGCCTATAGTCGTAACGGAGTATTTGTAATCACGTTTGACGCATCAACTACGGATATAAAATATACACAAAAACATCAGCAGGTCACTATAAAACCTCTGATTTCAACTATCAGCTTTATCTAAAAAAATGGACACAAATATTTACTTTCAAGGCCAGTGGAAAACATGGAAGTGGAAAACAAGATTATAAACAAGTTGCACATGAGAACTTAAATGATATTTACTATGACCTGTAAAGGTTGCGAAAAAACACAACCTAAGACACAATATGTTTGATATGTGGTCAAACTACTAGAAGGCACATCATAAGTTGGCCATAGAAGTTTCCAAGTTCTCTTAATGTCCCGAAACAAAGAGACTACTTCAAAAAAATCACATTTTTGAATTCAACATTGATATAAATTTAATTGGGCCTGAAATTCTATAAGACAAGATAGCAAATCATTTTCCTAGCTTTTTAAGAATCATGTCTTAATACTCTAATGAAGACTTCAGGTTCTTCTAGATTAACTGTAGGTTTCATTAATTGGCCCGAGTCAGAGTCAAAGAAACGCACATAGTTTGGCTTCTGTGTAAAAACTGACCCAAATGTATGAATAACTGAAGGGAGGAGATTTGTACACCACACAAATTGATGTGTACACCACAAGGTCACTCTATTACTGCATACAGAAAAACACCATGTACGCATAATTGTGATTGATTTGTGTGGTGTACAAATCAACTCCCCTGAATGAAAAGCCACAAGATTCAACGTTTTTCATCAATTTCCAGATTACTATGAGAAAATCTAACTACAATAGCATAATTACCTTGGAACCTCCCAAAAATAATTAGCTCCATGATGACAACTGACAAGCATTAGTGTCCTACAAAATCCATTCATACAAGAACCTGGTAGTAAAAGAGAATAACAATTAGAAGCAACACGATATTATACAAAAGCTGCTTCATCAGACTTGAGAGGATAGTATGCATCTTTAGTACCTGATACGGGTCATGGCATACACATTCGGTAGAACTCTGGTACCTATGTTAAAACTGAGATAATGAACATCAAAAAACTCTGATTTAGATGAATAAACAAATGAACATATAAAAATTTTTTGTCCTGAATATATGAAATGCCAACAAATACAAAGGCAGTCCACTATCTATTTTCAAGAAAATGTAAAAGCTATACAACATGATCCATATTGTGACCTACTTATGTTAACAATCAAACCTTAATTGGAAAAAATCAAGCACCATTAAACATGCCGTGCTTTGTGATCACCTTAAGAAATTACATGTGCGACCCTGAGCAGAAGCATCGAGGCAATTACTGTAAATCTTCTCCATTGAGTTTTAAGAATCGAACAGCTTGGTAATTGACTGCTTAACACCTCTGATATGCCAATTTCGAGTGATGAGAATCCTGCTACCAACTACTTGGCTGAAGAAATTCGGTGCAAGGATCGTATCCAACTACTTGAACCACCAGTGGCTTTTCTGCTAAGGCCATGGTCAACTTTTGCCGTATCAATTGGCTCATCTGGATTAACAAGAGGTGCTTTGAAGGTTCCACCAATAGAGAAAGAAGTAGACGCCATTGGTACATTACTAATCATCTGTAACGATCAAAAGTCATAAAAGGTAGTAATTGGAAAGATGAACAACATCATACAAGATAAGACAGAAAAATGTTCCATAATAAGAAAATAGTTGGGAGGTAATTATCGGTAAATGTAGATTTACCCTAAAGTTATTTTATCATATAAGGACTCACATGTTTTCCAAGCAAATTATCATCATTGAGTTCATAAGGGGCGCGTGATTTATAATGCATATCAGGACGAGCCAGATTCATTGATCTTCTTCGTTCTGTTGCTCCAACTTGGTAGGAATCATCGTTACCCCCTAACAAATTGTTGTGCAAAGCAAATCAATATATGTATAGTGAAATTGAATAACATCCAGCAATACATAACGTTGCATAAAGCTAAATATTACAAGAATTCATAAAAAAGTCGTGTAAATTTTAACAACTCCCCCCCTTCCATCGTAAGTCGAGTAAGCCTCTTTAGAAAAGTTCCAGGCTAAATACAAAAGTTCTGGCCTTTTCAATCAAATGTCCTATTTGCCCCCATACTAGAATTACGAATTACGCTAAATACTAAGGTAAATTTGATACTTTGCCCATGGCATTTAGTTAAATCGGGAGGCTTTAACGTATGTGGAAATTCTTTTATCGATAACCTTGTTAAACAGAATAACCAATTAGAACCATACAAGTGGCACTTTCATCACCATTAATCTACTCCTATTTGATTGTGACCATATCATATCATTGCTAGATTCTAATGGACAATATATGTAGCATCTGAATCTAAACTAGAAGAAAAGAAAAGAAAAAAAAAAGTGTCAAGATACAAGATAATCCATAATGGTTATTCGATATTCGGTCTTCCATTTTTGGTACAAAGATCCGAAGTATATCAAGATGTTTGGTTCAAAGAAACAAATTCGTAAAACTAGATGTTCGTAAGTTGAAAGATGTGTTAACATGATGTCTAAATAGTGATAAATTATGTTTGGTAAACGGGGGCTGAAAACTAGAATTAAGAAACATAATTAAAACTCAGTAAAGAAGTTTTAATGGAAGAAATATCTTATAATTGAAGAGCCAAAATAGAGAAGTATAAATTGTTGTTTTTTAAAAATTATAACTTAAATGCTCTATAAAATGCAAACCTTATAGAACTGCATTTTTCTTTTTCTTTTGGTTTTTGAAACAAGCTTTCCACACATCAGGGGAAATCGGTGGGTTAGGCAAAACGGATAAAATTTAGTGCCCAAACAAAAACTGGATCAGGTCATTTGACCAGCTAACAATTTCATTATTTATTAAACCTAAAACGTTTTTGTTCATTATTAATTAACATATCAGTATCAGATTTCATTAAGACATCCTTTTTTAGAATAATTAACCAATTTACCTAAAATACTAGAATATTGTCAGTAATTATGTATTATAGGGTTGAACTTTAACCAATCTAGCCTTTTGCCCATTTCGCTTTCACCAAACCTTTTTCATTGGCCTGTTTGACCTCTTAATAAAGAGGCTATAACACAAAGAATAACCATTTTCAAATCAATGGGTTGATAGCACCCCCTCTATGGTACATTTTCAAATATGTAAGATTTAAAACAAAAGAACGAGTTAACTCGGAGACTCAAATCTTTCTAACCACTGCCCAATTTGACAGAATTACATGTTCCAGTATTCCATGTGCACCATAAAATCGTACCACGATTTTTGACAGAGGTTCGGTTAGAAAAACTTGTCATCCTAGCAAAATTCCCTACATAGATGAATTACCTTGACGCTTATTAGATTGTACCGGCATCGCTCTACTAGTCATTCCAGAAACCGGTCGACTCTGGCATCATTACCAAACGTTAGCGATTACACAACAAACTAAGTAAGTGAATCCTGATATAACCTATTCAGGTGTAATTGCCAAAAAATTGTGTATAGTCAATGTTAAAGAATACTAACAGTTGATTGATGTTGTGGCCTTGTCTTTTCCGACTGCTGGTGCTTTAAGACTGTCCAATCGAACACGTAATCGAAGTCATATCCTGAAATAGGTAGAGCATCAGAATAACCACCGCATAAAGAAAGACAAACAAACAATGCTAAGGTCCTGATGTGGTACGTAGTTGGTCAAATAATAACAAACTCGACCCACAAGGAATCGGATGTTTATATGGTTAATAAGGAGGAAGATTAGAGTTTGAGTATTTTAGGGAGTCTTTTAATCAAACTCATTATCTTTAATTATATATAGCTTCCTTATTAGATTAAAATTGATATTCATAATAGTATCCTAGTAGGTTAATTAGTTATCTAGTATAATAAATAGGACTTTATTGTTTAGTTTTCATTAGCTTGATTATGTTTATGATTTGATTAACAAAAAGAGTCGAGAAAAGTTTTCTCAATCCTTGTGTGGTTTATCTTCGTCCGGTATACAATAGCACCCCGTGTTCCGTCTAATAACACCATAGTTATTTTATAGATTACATCTAGAATTGTCTAATCTGTAGCTTCGTGCTACATCAAGTCAATAGAGGAAATATATATACGGCACAAATATTGTAAAATGCATATAATGTTTTCAGAAAGTATAATCTAATGTCAACATCTAAGGATATCACTTTTAGTAACAGGTTTCAGTTTTTAATCCCAACACTGACCCGCAAACCTTTTGACTCGAGAGTTGGTAACATCTAAATTACCTTCCCGCATGAACAAATCACGGAAGAGACGCTTCAAAAATCCATAATCAGGCCGTTGCTCAAACGTCAAAGATCGGCAATACTGGAAGTAAGACACAAACTCCACATGATGAAACTTGCACAGCACCTGTCAAAGAGTTTGAAATATACTTTCAGATATACATGCTAGCCCACTAAACCAACTTATTTAGCAAACAACCACCAGAGCAACATACCTCAATAGGAGTAGATACCTTCTTTTCACATATTTTGTCATATTTTTGCTTCTTTGTGGCACCTTTTAGACCCTGCCATGGCAAACTGCAGAAAGGACCCAATAGACTCATTTTTTCAGGTAAATTGAACCAATATCACCAACAGTGTAGCATATGAATTTTCAAACTCTTACCTCCCCCTCAAAAAGTACAAAAAGACATAGCCAAGAGACTCTAAGTCATCGCGACGACTTTGTTCTGGATATCAGATTATTATGTCAGGCAAACAGAGGTGAGGCCAAAATAATGCTCATAAAAAAATGCAAGAAAACGTGTTACAGCAATGATTGCATACCAATTCCTAAATGAGTATTACAGCTGGCATAGCGTGCAGTTCCTGTCAAGTTTTTGTTTGCTCTGTATATATGATATGATAAGATGAAAGGTTAGCTTAGCACCAACTCTTTATTTATAGGCTAAGGAAGAACGCTTCACTTAGCACCAAAATCTGTATCTGTAAGATAAGTACGAAAGTCTGAAATCATACTTGTAAGGAATATGACAACTTGTAGCGGGATCACGATATCTCTTAGCAAGTCCAAAATCAATAACATAGACCTGACAAGACATTCAATTGGTATCAAACTATACATGGATAACTCAGTGCCTTTATTTATAGACACACAACATCAACTTCCTATCATGTCCCATGAAATACTATACTAGAATGAATTCTCAAACCATCATACACATAGTTCAATTGCAAACTAACCGACACAGAGGAATATGAGAGATGGCTCTTCTACTTCAAAGCATCATACTTCTAGTTGTTTGGGATACTACAAATCATTGATTAAACAAAAATTTGTATATTGTCTAAGACGTCTTAGTCTAACATACTTTATTGTTGCTTATTTTGCATTTTAGCAAGTACAAAGGTTACATTGTCATGAAACTGCATGTACAATACTAATTAAATCTCATTCGTCCCATAACAAGAATGAACTTAATCTCAATTTCATAACATCCAAAGAAATCACACTGACATAAGGTCGAACCGGGATACATAGATTTGTGAATTACCTGATTTGCTTTCCTGCCTAAGCCCATCAGAAAATTATCGGGCTTTAAATCTCTATGCAAAAATCCTTTGGCATGCATAAGCTCTATTCTTGTAAGCTGTGAAAACGATACGACACACCAAGAGTTGGTCCAAAATTGAAATATATATAATGACATATCTATTCCGCTAGTATATATGATGACAGCAACAAATCAGGATGCAATTCCCAATTCACTACAAGATAGACTATATTACCATTTGATCAGCTAGCATTAAAACAGTCTTCAACGAGAACTTCCTTCTGCAATAAACAAATAGATCCTCGAGACTAGGCCCCAGAAGATCAAGGACAAGCACATTGTCCTGAGCATCAACACCAGACCAATGGATGCTAGCAACACCAGCTGCATAGTACAAAACTAATGCAGTTGGTACATTGTCTGCTAAATTATGATACATTTGAGAATGTTAAAATAAACTTACCAACTCCCTGAAGATAATTATATAGCTTGGCCTCATAAAGCAATTGTGGATGCTTAGTCTGCCTATTCTCCTACCAAACATATAATTATTCATAAGCTAATCGCTTTTACATTTATAGCTGATATTTACAAATCGATGATAGTAGTTTATACTAATCTAAACTATCATAACAATAATAATAAAAGTGGTTACCATTTTTACAGCAACGATTTCGTGAGTATCAACATGAGTAGCTGCAAAACCACAAATATCGTGATCAGAAGAGACGGATACAGAAATACATTAAATCTATGGATTCTTTCATGAAAATAAAGGGAGAAAGATGATAAACCTAGAAAGATTTGACCGAAAGATCCGCTGCCGATTTTGCGACCTAACTTGTACTTGTCACCTACGATCCTAGTATTAGTCTCCATTGATGACATCACGGTTATTGATTTGATTTGGATTGAGAAGAAAAACCGCCAGATTTGATGAAAACCCAGGAACCAGCGAGCGCTGCTAGGGTTTTGTTTTTGGGAGGTATACGAGTATTTTTTGTGATTTAGAATTCGATAGCTTCGAGATGGCCTCGCTGGCACCCCTTCCTTTGCCACGTCACTCTCTACTTGGATTAATGATTCATTCTGGGCCATATCACATCCGCATCATGCCACCATGTATTTTTTATTTATTTATTTGGGGATTTATTTTAATATTTATTCTAAATTCTAAATAAACTTTTTTATCATTATTATTAGGATATTTTTAGGATAAGGTTTAGAGGAGAAGACCTTATTTGAGAAGAAGGATGGGAAGACTTATTTTATTGCATTTTAGGACAAAAATGTAAGAGTTAAAATGCAGTGATGTTAAAATGCAATGATTTTTGATATGTATAAAATGCAGTGCAGTGATGTTAAAATACAGTAACTTTCGTAAATTACAATATTTTAGTCTTAAAATGCAGTAAAATAGACCTTCTCCTTCTTCTCCTCAAATGAGGTCTTCCCCTCGGATCCTCTATCATATTTTTATTGTCATCATGAACAAAAAACCGTCCAAAAAATTAAATTAATTGTATTGTATTGTGTATAAATATAAATATAAGTAATTACTCTCGTTACACATTGGTGGATCTAAGAAGGGGCAGGGAGGGGTGTTGGCCCCCCTAAAATTCTGAGCAAGTAGTGTATATTGTTCATTCATTTTAGACAAATAGAAGAAAAATCAAGTTTAATTTTAATGGAGAATAGTGAATAGTGATACAGTAAAATAATTGGGAAGATGTACAGGAGTCAAGGAGTCAGTTTTTACTTTTCTTTCAATACAACTCCTTTACGCTGCATTCTCGAGTTATTTTTGTGAAGGAAAGGAAAGGAGACCAACGGATAAAACACTATTATGCCATTCTTGAGTTTTATTTATGAAAGAAAGGAATGGGGAGGAAAGGGTTAGGGCTGAAATTGTATGGGCTTTTTATGTGGATTATAATCCGTCCACTTTTGAGATGATTGTAACAGAAAACAAATATTTCATCTCTATAATGACCATTCTATCCCTTTAACCCTATTATTGCATTACAGTATAATTATATTCTTCTACGTACGGCTCAAGAAAGTCAAGTGGTTCCAGCGACTCACAACAGGTAAAAGAAATCATACTAACGTCAACATGCTGTCAATCTAGTTGTTTTGTTTTTGTACGTAGTTTATTATCAAAATATGAATTGTACGTCATGATCGTTGTAGACTGTGTTCTATATGGCATTTGTATAAAACAAGATATGGTATAGTAATATTATAATAATAATAATTTCAATATAATAGTAGGAGTATATAATTTCAATATGAATTGTCAGTTTAGTTCACATTAGTATGTGTTTGTATTGTGGTTTGGTTTGATTATTTGCTTCTGTTTTTAAAATAAGTTTTCTTATTGTGATACATGACTAGACTTGCAATTCAATGGATGATAATTTACATCTTACGGTGAAAAGTCAACATTTAGCAGCAATTCAATTGGTTTGTCTAGTGGCAGCTCTAATTGCATATCGTAGGTTTCGTAATAGAAAGCGTTTGCCTGGCCCAGACGAGATGTTACATAGACAACATGTACGGGATGAGATATTGCATGCTCTCTCGTCAAGTGGTAAATGTCGTAAACTTATCCGTATGAGTGAAAACGCTTTTATGATATTGTGTGAAAAGTTAGAGAGTGATGGTGGTCTTCGACCAACTCAACGTATGTCAGTTGAAGAACAAGTTGCTAGATTTTTATTTATGATAGGAAATGACTTGAAAACTAGCTTAATCGTTTGGTTTTTCCATCGATCGGAATCATGCACGAATAGACATTTTCATAGGGTTCCGAATGCAGTATTATCCTTGGAAGATCAATACATTCGACAACCAAGGGGTGATATCGTTCCGCTGGAGATTCAAGGGAAAAAAAGATTTTACCCTTTTTTCAAGGATTGTATAGGGGCAATTGACGGAGCGCATATTCGCGTGAGAGTGCCTAATAAAAATGCCCCAAGATATCACGGTCGTAAGGGATATCCAACTATCAATGCGTTAGTAGCATGTACTTTTGATTTAAAATTCACATATGTTTTGAGTGGTTGGGAAGGCACTACATCAGACTCAAGAATAATAAAAGATGCTCTTACTAGAGAAGATAAGTTAATTATTCCTGAAGGTGATAATCTTAACCTAACCAAATTTTATTAATTTTTTGTTTATATGCGATATTGATTCTAACATATTTATAGGTAGATTTTATTTGGTGGATGGTGACCTACCTCTTAAAAGCTCACTCATAGCACCTTATAGAGGCGTTAGATATCATTCGAAGGAGTACTCGTCCCGTTCACCCGAGAATCCAAAAGAGTTGTTTAACCTTCGTCATGCATCATTGCGCAACGCTATTGAACGTGCATTTGGTGTTCTGAAAAAGAGGTTTCCTATAATTAGAAGTACAACTGAACCGTTTTACTCATGTGAGACACAATCAGACGTGTTTTTGGCATGTTGTATCCTACACAACTTTTTACTTCAGGTAGACCGGGTGAAAGCAATTGAAGATAGAGTTGTACGCGAGGTGTTAGATGCAAGACCAGATGAACACCTTTATGGTCAAAGAGACATAGATGATAGAGGAGAACAAATAAGAAATTCAATGGCAAATGAAATGTGGAATCAATACTTGTTGGATCCGGATGATGAAATTGATTATGCTATTTAGTTGTCTCTAATTTTATTGTAATACTTGAACTTGAATTTAAAATTAAATAAATGTGCTTAGATTCATCAATCATTCACGTGGTTTATGTTTGAGTGTATATATTTGTATGTATTTAAATCTACTACTTATGTGAGTCCCTAATCACTATTATGTTAGTGATTGTGAATCGTTAACAGTGAGTTAATTGTAGAAGGGGGGGTTGAATACAATTAAAAACTTTTCTTTTCTTTATTATAGTGTTATCTTTGTTTAGCAAGTTTTTAACTGTATTAAAGTAACAGCGATATGAACACAAGTATATATATAAGATAAGCAGTTCAGTTGCTGAAGCAATTGTAGCTGAAAGATAAATTCTTTTATTACTAAAATTTATCTATTGTTGATTGCGGAATAGATTAGCCAAAGCTAATCCAAATCAAACAATACAGCTATTACAAAGGAGATGAGCAGTAGTGGACAAACACGCTAACTGCTCACTCACTGAGGTAAACTAGTAGTGGACATGCTACTAGTTCACTCGCAGGTGTTACTTGTATCTTAGACAAACTAGTCACTGACAAACAAGTGACAATACAAGTAATCGACACGAAATGAAGTACAACATACTACGCTATTTATAGACGCTGAAATCCTTAATTTCCGGATCTGAAGAACACGTGTCGCTGCTTAATTGGAGAGGTAGTTGAGATGTGATATATCATGGCACGACATTCTGTCTTGGGAAATATCACCTTGTACCATAAACCAATCAAATGCTTCCACGTTACTCTTTTCAAGTTTCGAGGAACACGTGTTGCGCCGTAATAACGCCGAATGTTGACTTCTTATTAAATGCGGCATTTAATGCTTCAGTCACTGAAAGAAACACAATTCTCCTCATTCTCGATGCGAGCTAACATGCTCTAAAGAATGACTTGAACAGCTAATCTTCAGTGACTTCTTTTATTCAGCAGAAGAGAGAACTCAAGAAGACTTGGAGACTCTCGCTGATAGATGAGTATCAGCGACACACATAGTTGAGTCTTTGATCTTTATAAATTCTTCCTCTACTGGTCCAAGATACAAATAGCGACTAGAAAACCTTCAGCAACACTAACTTCAACTTAGATCATTCTTCATGTACAGAGAGTAATGCTCTCGCTGATGTTGATCAGCGACACACAAAGTTGAGCAGAGTTCTCCTTCAGTAACTTAGAATGAGAGATGATTAGCGAACATAAACTTCAGCAACAGGAGCTTGACTTGAATCATTTTCTTCATGGAGCATTATAGAGAAGATCAGAGACTGTGAACAGGTTGCATGATCAGTGACTTCACCTATCAGCGAATAATGACTTTAGCAATCTCTTATATAATCTCCCCCTTAATCCTTGAGATCAGTGACCACTTGAGTTCAGCGATCAGTGACTCAACAATCTCCCCCTAAATGGTTTAAGTCAAAGCTCCCTTAGACAAACTTGTTGCAGGAAAGTTTTAGTCTCTGAAGATAAGTTGATTGCACAGAGACTTGTACTTGTAAAATTTTGTTGTTGAAAAGATTTAAGTCTCTGACAGTAGGTGGGTCGCCGAGTGACTTGTACTTGTAGATTTTCTGTGTCAAGCCTCATTTATATCATTGAATAAATATTTACAGAAGCTAACTATTACAAAATATCTAAATTATTTATCTCTCCACATCTCCTCCTCTTTCACTATGCCAAGCTCAGCTTCAAGTTCATACTTGTCTTTGGAGGGCAGGTATCTGAATTTTCTGGCCAAGGCTTCATCGAGAATAGCTTTTCTGATCTTTGAATCTGTTGGAAGCATGCTAGCTGACCTGATTAGGTGTATGAGTTGTTCTTGATCAACCTTCTCAAGTTCAGCTTCTCTCTAAAACCTAAGGGCACCATTTAGGTCCCTGTATACCAGACCCTTCTCCCCCTCAGTGACTTCATGACCTTCAAGCTTTGGCACACCGGCAGGGATAGATAGATTTAACCTTGAAGTGTTGGGGATTCGATAGATGCTGCTTGTGCCTGACCTATACCTTGGGCTTGGTGGTTGAACAATCTCTTCACCAAATGTGACAGTATCTTCTGGTCTGAGAAGTTGCAGTGACACCATCTTTTGATATAGTCTATCAATCTCTTTCAGGACCTCAGCTTTAGCTGCACTTGTTGAGTGGCTGATAGCAAGCCTGATCTCATTCCATTCTTCTCTGTGCAGCTTGCATACTTGATCAAGTAGCATGGCTTGAGTCTCTGAACCTCTTTGAATAAGCAGCTGAGGTTGAGATTGATTCTTAGACTTCTTCAGTTTAACCTTGGTAATAGGTGCAGGGTTTGATCTCCCTGTCATTCTGGCAGCAAACCTTTTTCTATCAATTTCATCCCATTTCCTATCCACTGCTGTTTTGACAGCTCCCCCTTTCTTTTTAGAGCTCTTGTTAGCTGAAGTTTTCAGTTTTTGTTGCTCTAGCTCACTCTCTTCTATCTCAGCAAGTACCCTGGCAATTGCAGCATCAGACTCTTCTTGATCTTTCTTTTGTTTAAGAAGTCTGGCCCTTTCATTGGCATCTTTGGAGCTCAATTCCAGTAGGTATGCTCTGTCAGCATCTGATTGCTCTTTCAGCAACCTTTTCCTTTCTTGTTCCTCTCTTAACTCAGCCTGAACGGTAATTTGCATAATCATCTCCTGCTCCCTGTCCTGTCTTGCCTTTATCTTTCTGGCAACTCTCTGTTCTTTTGTTTCATTAGGACAAGGGGTATATGAGGCTGAGTCAGAGGAAAGGCATGCTGTATGGGAGGTATCTGAGGTGGTAGTGTTGGAAGGAGTTGCTGTGGAGATTGGTATTATTGTTGCTGGGGTAGGTGAGGTTATTTGGGTTGTTTGGGTTGCTGTGGGTGTAGTTGCTGTTGGTGAGGGTAGGTTTAGGGTTGCTGGTGGAGATGAAGGTACAGCTACCTCATATATGACAATATGTAATTGAGGGTCACTGACCTGTTGTTTCTTTGATGGAGGAGTAGATGCAGGAGAGGTGTCACTGGTCCTTTTTCTCTTTATGACAGATGATATGGGTTGCTGATCTTCCATATTTACATCATCTTCATCTTCTGAACCCTGACAATTTCCATGACCACCTCCCTGACCATCATCATTGTTATCATCATCATTATCATCAGCATCATGCATGATGGTATCATCCTCCTCATCATCAGATACATCATCTACCACTTCCCTATTCATCCATTCCCAGCGAGCCAATTCATAGCTCACTGAGGTACCCTCTAACCTAGCAGTATCATCCACTGCCCATTGTTGCACCAGCCCATTGTAGTTCCTGAGCTCTTTAGCACTGAACTCAAGAAAGCTCTCAGTGATATCCACCATATCAGTGGCTATCTCCATATCTACCCAATACAGTTCAGCAACTGCAAGGGCCTCCAATTCAGGTTGCTCAGCGATCGGACAAGTGCATAGGTGTTGAGCACAATGTCCCTGTGAGCTTTGTTTGATAGCGGATCAGTCATCTTTCGGGGCATCTCAGGATCAGAGACAAAGTCTTCGTCTTCACTCTCCCCCTGACTGGTTCGCTCAAATTGATCAACTGCCCTAAGTATCTGATCAGTGAAATCAGCATTCTCCTCGCGCAGGGCAGCGACCTCAGCTCTTGTCATTGTAATCTGTGAGACAACCTGTGGAAGTACCTTAATAACTTTGTCAGTGTTATATAGGTAGTTAGATACAGAAATGGCTAAGTCATTTTGGTTGGTGGTGAGCTGGGCAATGGCAGCAGCATGATTGGTAAAGTTGTTGGTGGAGATGGAGGCTAGCTCAGTGACTGGATGGTTTATAGCAGCACTAGCATCAGCTACTGTTTGTACCCTCTCACTAACAGATGTGCTCCATGGTTCAATGGAGTTGTATACGTCAGTGAGAGCAGCAACAGCTTTCTGGAGGACAGAGACATTGCCAATAAGTGCCTCACGGTCTTTAGTGAGCATCTTAATTTGGGTTTGGGATTGGGCAATGTACTCCATCAGTAGCTGATCTGATGTGGAGTGAGTGGAGGTGTTTGGTGGAGTAGTTTGGGTAATAATAATGGGGGTAGGTGTAGATTGGGCTACATGATCAGGGGGTGTGGTCTGATCAGCAGCGACTTGGATGTTATCACTGGAGAAAGAGGTGGGGGTGAGCTCTCTGATGGGAGAGTTGGATGTGGGTGGAGGGATGGGTTGGGTGTCCTCAGAGGTGTCCATGGGCATGATTTCCTCATCATCAGCTTGTGATTTAGCTGGTGGTTCATTGGAAATAGAAGTAGCGACCTGTATCTCACCATGGGTCAGTGATGAGACATTGACAGTCGGTGCAGTGATAGATGAGAGGTGGCTCGGGTCTGTAGCCAGTGGTGTGATATCAGCTATGAGTGTGTTATCACCCACTGATTTCACTTGCCCTTTTAATGAAATGTCACCCTTTTGTGAGGATGACAAGTGGCTGGGTTGACTCAATCTGAGGGTGTGGGGTGCACCCGAATCACTGCTAACAGTGGTTTGATCCACTGCAGCTGTCTGTAGTTGTCCCTTGTTAGAGTCACTGGACTTTCGGGAGTCCAGTGAAGCAGGTAAAGTTGAGGGTTCAGCAGTGGTGCCCTCAGTAACTGAACGTACAGTCACTGATTCACCACTGGCATCCGTAGATGTCTTCTTTTTACTATGTCCCTGATCCTTTAATGTCAGGGACCCTAATTTGGATTTTTTCTTGGGAGCAGTTGGTGGTTTCTTGATTGGTGGTTGACCAACAGTAGTCACTGGGGGTGTGATCAGTGACGTGGTCGATGGAGGGGCAGCAACCGACATTTGTACAGAAGTTACAGGCTGGGGTGAAAGGATCCCCGGGTGTTTCATAAAAGCGGGTAACACCGCAGTCGCTGGTTTAGCGAAAATTTGAGATCCTACTAGAGTGGGCTCAAATCCCTGAAAAGATACCCTATCATAGGCAGCAAACTGATTATTTGTTTTATTGTGACAAGTAAAATATTATTTGTTTTAAATAAATAAAGTTAACAGTAAAATAAAATATTTTATCTCGCGAGTATTTTCAGGTTCCAGACAATAGAGTTAGTGGGGGTATAATATAAACATAGATAAGAATGGAAGCGGTGATGAAACTGACTTATTCTACCTAACTTTTCATCTCTTCATTCTGTTCTAAAATTCTCTAACAAGTATCAAAGGGAATTTGGGGATTAAAATTGTGTGGAAGGTTTAGATTAGTAAAATCAGATTATCATCATTCTTGTATCATCATCATCTAGTTCTTCAGTTAGGGTAAGTGTTCTTCATAATTTTAGGTGTTAGGGTTATGAAATGATAGTTTTTTTATGATAATTCTGGTTATATAATGATAATAATTATGTTATTTGATAGTGTTCTTCAAGTTTTAGTTGAATAAATAGGGTTTTGATTTAAATTGGGTAGTTGTATGTTGAAGGTATGAGTTTTGGTGTTAGATGATATTGTTTGTTGTTGTTGTATGTTTATACATGTTAGTAGAGGTCATTTACATGTTAAAATCGAGTATTACATAAGCATTTTGGTGAAAAGGATTTTTGGTTCGAGCTGAAACTGTTGCAGGTCTGAACCTCTGCTGTAAAACGTGTGAACGCGATCCAGAGCCCTAGTCCGGATCGCGTTGCTATGTGTTATTTTATTTAGTACGTTTTGTTCATAGAAACGCGATCCAGCCTCCTTTATCAGGATCGCGTTAGTCAGTGTTAAACTTGAGTCGGATTGATTTTGTTCTTGGGAACGCGATCCAGCTCCTTAGTCCGGATCGCGTTGGTAAGTGAAAATTGGTAACAGAAAGTTTTGTACTATGGAACGCGGTCTAGCCACTCTCAACCAGGATCGCGTTTGCATGTTTTAATTTGAGAAATTTGATAATCTGTGAATTGTGTTCTTGTGTTATTTAAATAATAGTTGATGCTATTTAGTAGAGTATGTTTATAATAATCAATTAGTTGTGATGAGTTACTGACTTGGTATTATTGTGTTTCCAGATAAACGAGCAACAACTCAGTGATATTAGACAACTGAGTTCAGAAGTTCAGATATCGGTGAGTGGTTACCGTAGTCCTCGGTTCAACTCAGTTGTAACGGGTTCGGTTACAACGGGTAAACCAGGATAGTTTAATTAGTAGTAGTTGTCATGTTAAATTCAGTTATTCAAGTTGTTGATTGTGTTGATTGATATGGTTGTACAAGTTGTTCAGTTGATTTCCATAATTGCATATGATATGCTGTATGTGACAAGTTGTTGATATGATTTGGAGTGAGGTCAACGTTGGTTGGTTGGGTCTGGCTACTACTGTGTAGCTGTTTGGGTTACTTTGAGACACATAGTTGAGAATTAACCAATACTGTGAAGGTAGTAGTCAGGCTATCGGTAGGATTGTTGTGGTTGTTATTCCTCCGATCCTCATGTACTTATGTGCTTATGTGTTTAGTTTGTTGTGGTTTATTTAGTTGTAAGACTTGTTATGATTGGATTGAACCGTCGGTTACGGTTCCATTCACTTAGCAATAAGCTAACCCCTCGTTGTTAAATGTTTTGCAGATTGTGGTTAGTTGATGTAGATCGGGTTGATGATGACTAGCTGGATGTTTGACTTGATGCGCTAACTCTGACTTTTTGATAATTATGTTTGAAAAGGTTTCCATAACACCCGTTTTGTTAATATGTAATTAAATATTTGCAAGTATAAGATTTAAGTTTGTAATTGTTGTTGAAATATTTTGTAAAAAGTTTGGGACTTCGCTTCCTAAGGATAATATATTATAAAATATGTTGTTAGAAAAGTCGGGTGTTACAATGGAACTCCGAAAGTAAGTTAATTGAAGTTGAGGATGAAGTATGGGAAGCGTTGATCAAGGTTGTTTTTCAGATTACTTGGATTTTATATTTATCATTTATCTGTCATATTTCTTTAACGTGACTTCTTTTTTCCCTTTCATATAGGAGAAACCTGAAGCTGCAAAGTGGAGGAAAAAAGTGATTCATCACTACGAAGAATTATCAAAACTGTTTGCTAGGGATAGGGCAACTGGTGCATCTGCTGCAACAGCAAAAGAAAGAACTAATCAGCAAAATAAGGAACCAATAGTGGAAACCATTGATGAAATTGACCAGTTGATAGAAACTAATGACATTGATTTAGAGAACTTTGAAACTGCTGATGATGTTAACACTACATCAACCACACCACCATCTCAAGGGAAAGTTCCAACTAAATTGAAAACAAAGAAAAGAAAACGGAAGTCAGACGAAGAAGGAGATGAATTTACATCCAAGCTTTTGGGTTCAATGAATAATGTTGCTGATGCCATAGACCGAAGTACAAAGGTATTATGTTTTTTCAATTTTGTATTGTTAGCGTTTATCTTCTTACATTTAATGATGTTTGTCACTATATATTTATAATAAGGTAATGGAAAGCTCTCGTCCACACGTCTATTCGGAGGCAGAAATCTACGGATAACTAGAGCTTATGGGTTTGGATGATGATGATGATATTGAAAGTGCATATCTTTTCCTCGTGGACCGTCTTGACAAAGTGCGAGCACTATTTGGATGTCCTTTGCATAAACGAATTTCTATGTTGACAAAAATGATGGGAGCATAAAAGTGGGAATGTTTTTATTTATATTATTAGCTTTAATTTCGTAATGACTTTTTTGTGTGGATTGAAATTGAATTTTTAGTTCGTGATGGATTTTTATTTATTTAATTTTGGACTTTAATTTGCGATTTGTTTATTCGATTTTCATCTTATTTCCCTACTAATGATTGATTTATAACTTTATTCTATGGTTGAAATATTGCAAAAGGTATAATTGTAAAACTGTTTATTTTGATTACTTTCCTTTCCTTTCTATGTAACTCGAGAATGTAGATAACTAAGTATTTTCCTTTCCTTTCTGTTACTCTCTTTCCAACTCGAGAATACATGTAAGCTATCTTTTATTACATTCCTTTTCATCATTTTTATCTCTTTTCTTTTCCATCCCATTCTTTTCTGTTAAAAAAAACTCTAAAATACAGTGTTAAGTTGTATATGGATACACTTTTAATCCTTCTATTTTGAAATAATGATATTCTTTGCAAAATAAATACAGATTCTACGTAAATAGAAAAATAATAACAATAATAATAATAAACAACATTTTATTATCTTTTATAAATAAATCATATATAAACTTTAAACTCTGGTTTTAGACGTTTCAAATACCAAAAGATTGATATAATTTAGTTTTAATTCTGATCATTATTTATCCTATAGTTGAACTTAATTTGATGACTTAATCAAATCAAAAGTAGAATGTAATAAATTTTATTATGTTTACTTGCTTATTTATTTGTTCACACTAGTACAAAATCGTTGAAATATGCATTCACTTTCGTATCAAAAATTTTTGACCCATAAAATACGTTCAAGATCCGTCACTGTCGTTACATAAATATAAAAATTAATATTAATATTAACTAGTACTCTATATTATTAGTCTTATATTATTAAAATTTTATCTCTTAGAAGGTTATCAATTAGTTAAATTACTACATTTTTAAATATCAAAATTCATCGTGTTGAGATATAAGTGTGCTACAATATATATATATATATATATATATAAAAGGTGGTGATCTAGGAGGAAGTGCAAAAAATAGGGAAGGGGGAAGTGAATCACTACCATTAATCATATGAATTATATGATAATTAATGTGGGGTGCAACCATGTGATCACTTCTATAATAATCAAAACTCATTTACTAATTTACCTCCAAAACAAATTATTTCACAAACAACAAGTTGAAAAATTATGAAAATTGCACCATAAAACTCAGCGTTTTCTCCTCTTCGATTTAAGATCTATCAATGCATATTTTCGACGAATTTTTCTCTCTCCATTTTTCGGTGGAATAATAGTATGCATTGTGATTCATCTTAACATATAGTATGCATTGTGATGCATTTTAACATAAGTTTCTGCTGATACAAAGTTTCTGATGTCTTTATAGTTTCTGTTGATCTCATTGTTTCTGTTGTCTTCAGTATTAATAGTATGCACTGCGATGCATATTAACATTGTTTACAATGTAGTGATGTATTTCGATACATGTTAACATACGAGTTGATGATTGATAATAGTATATATTGTGATGCATCTTAATATAAGTTTAATTCGTATTAATGTATATTGATACATATTAACATACAAGCTGATGAATAACAGTAGTATACAATACGATGCATGTTAACATTGATTTGCAATGTAGTGATGTATTTAACAACCACTACAATCAGAACAAATCCCCATTATTTAGCTATATTTGACTCGGTGTAAATCAGTTTTTAAATTGATGTATGTTAACATTTGTCTTCACAAGTATTAATATCATGCATTTCGATGCATACTAATTTGTAAAACCTATCAAAAAACGAAAAAAATAAAGTTGTCCAAAATATGCCTTGAGTGATCTTAAATCGAAGAGGATAAAGCGCTGAATTTTATGATGCAATTTTCATAATTTTTCGACTTGTCGTTTGTAAGATAATTTGTTTTAGGGGTAAATTAGTTTTCTTTGTACACGTGACATATTCTCATTGTACCTTCCATGCTGTCACTATATTCCCATGAAGTGCATACCACAATAATATGATGCATCTTAATTTGATTAGATAAAATGAATGGTTAGATCAACACTTCTCCCATTCCCTAAAAAAATGTAGTTCCCTCTAGATTATATATATATATATATATATTAAAAGACCATACTACAGATAAACGAAAATAAATTACAAATTTGGTTTGACTTACTGTATTTTGCAAAAGGTTTTCGAAATATCGTACGGTACAGTGATAAAGCATGAGAATTGATGGTATTAAAGGCGAAAGTTAAACTTCTACACAAGGAACACCTTAAAGTCGATGTTGAACTTTTAGTACGAGTAGCTCAACGTTGGTGGAAGTGGGTTCAAATTAATTATTTTTTTTTTTATGCTTCATTTATTCTTATTGGTTCCAAATAAATGTGTGGGACCCTTTTCATATCTTAAAATGAGTTCGGTGTTAAACACAACACCTAATTGTTGACTGGGCTCTGAAAAATTGCTCAAGAGTTGACAAAATGTGAAATGAATTTCTGGTGATATATTTAAAAGTACTCTAATACTTTTCCCTACATATAACAATCAAGACATTATGCTCCGCTTGAAGTGAATGAAAAAAATTGTAACAAAGAAAAGATGAGATATAATAAAATGACCATTGGGTTTCTGAGTTTGAAAGAACATAAGAAATTTACGTTTTTTTATGTTTCGGAGTTGGAAAAAAAAATAAAAATGTTTACAACTCTTTTGTACTTACTCTCCTTCCTATTAATCTCCATTTTAAAAGAAATCTACGAGAAAAAGTTTCAGATAATACTCGTTCTACTTCTGTTCTCGTATTTATGTAAAAACACTCTAGAATGAAACTCATCGAAAAACAGACTCTCGAGTGGCGCCTTAGAGGCCACATTTATTCAAGTCTTATATCTCTCTTGTTGACAAAGAAACCAAATGGTAACTAAGAAACAAAGCAAAACCACATATTAAGATTCATCTAAGAACTTTTGATAAACCACTTTCTTTGGTTTCATCTCCCTCAAACCAATTTAGAGCCCGGTTGAGCCTATTGGTTGTACTTCGATCTTAAAAATCAGTATCGGCCTTTCTATATTAAAGCAATAATATACAAATCTAACCAACTGCTAGTCTACTATTGCATTATCAGTACAGAGTCTCTATATACATGACATATACATCATATAACTTTATGTTGTGTATATATGTACTAGAACTTGGAGGTGCAAGGATTTGGCAAATACAAAGTGAGTTTGATAGCCTACAAGCCAGGAGGTTTGAGCAACGGAAACGCTCCAAGGATTCCTTCCACATCAACCGGAAGATTAAGCGCACGATTGAGGATTTCTGGTGTATAGGTCTTGCCTTTCCATGTATTGAACCATGGCCCACCCCCAACTTCTACAGCTGCCATATTGCTTGTTACATCCAATATAAGCTACATCATAGTACATACCATTGACAACAAAGGGTTATAACATACAGAATCAGGAAGCTCAAGAAACAAAAGGGCGAACCCTTTCTATAATACTTAACAGTACAAGAATAAACTAATCTATTCCAACTGAAAAAAAGAATGCGATTTTGACTTGGCACGTCATAGTAGACAAGTGAGTTGATTAATTATCAGTTCTAACTACCTCTTTAACTCAGCATGTCATTTTGCTTCCCTAACATCTGTATTCATAATGAAAGTTCGTATTATCCTACTATATATACACCTAGTGACATGATTAATTTTCTATGTTTGATAATGTGCTTACAACATTATATATTCGCTAACATCTATTCTAAACTCACGTTTAATAATCACGAACCAAGCATTAAACATAACATACCTTTCCTTTACTGCCATTAGATCCTTTTTCCCACAGTTTTAAGGTTAAATCAGCAAAGCATGTATCTTTGCAAGCTGGTGCAAGGCCAGCCTCTGTAGTTGGGGCACGCAATGTGGTACCCGGGTCCTTTGTTGAAGCCTCTAGTTCTACCTGTTCTTCACAAAATCCATCTGTTAGATATTAGTAGGCTATAGAGGTGAAATTGTCAACCCACTTACCTAAGAATGGATTATAATGGAGGAATATTACTTCTGATGGGTGAAATAGTTAACTTAAATGAACTGGCTAAGACAGGTCAAATGGGTTGAACACGTTAAAAGTAACCCAAAATGTTATTAAATGCTTACAACCTCTCAAAGGTTTATTCAATCATATAAGATCATTTTAATAATATAATTTTCATAATCATATACGGAGTATAATACATTGACTATTTCCAAAATTGAAGAACAAGGGGACAAAATATATTTGTGGGAGACCCAAATGAATGTGACTCATGTTAACCCATATCAGGAAGTACTCATTCTGACCCGAACCCATCTTTACCCGAAACAACCACCATCTAGTGGAATTGGTCCTGTATATCCCAAATTATTGTTCCCATTCTTATTCTGCAGCCTCAAAGTAGCCGATTACACCAGCTTACATAAGATTGAAACTTATTTATATTCCAATTTTATTCTCCTTTTATTTTATTTCTTTACATGATTTTGTTGACAGCAACGAATTTGGGTAATGCAAGAGATACAGCTAAGTAGCTAACAACATGATCATTTGGATTATAATCACCTTATGTGTTTCATTATCCGCGGTTATGTGCCAGTAACCCCACTGAGCAATTTCCCACTCAACTACTCCATTCCATGGAACAAATTCATAGAACATACCTCCAAAGTGAACTCCAATCTGAAAGGGTAATACATAGAAAGGTATCATCATATAAACGACGCAAGTAATCTTAGTTCTCTAATCAAATTTATTAGGTGTGAAACGAATGATTATTTGATATGTGTCCGTACCAGCGCAGCATTCTCAAATGTTTCATTTAGTCCAGGCAATTGCCTTAATCCACCTCCACAAGTCAAACCAACTTCTCCACTTGCACCTTTAAAAACATTACATTGAACCTGTAGATGTAAGATAAACGGAACATGAGAATCCTCTTTGATACTGATATAACATCAATAATAGGCGATAAATGCTCACCCAAAACCACTTTCTTGGGAAACCTCCACCCCAATTCTTCTCACAATAAGAAGGAGCATTTTGAAACTCGTATCGTTCGTCACCCCATTCGATCCACCCTGGAAAAGTATACAGAGCCTAATCAAATTATACAATTGGAATTATTTAAAACACATATGCATCCCACGGGGATCACAAATTGCAATATTAAATAATGAAAATGTACAGGAATCAGGATATTTGACATATACTGGTAAGGCTTACAACTAAACAATAATTTTTTCATTAGCATTTCAAATAGTTATAGATTTAGGATGTTTGACAAGGTGGAATAGTACATAGTAGATAAAATAATTGTTGTATAAAGATCACTAGCTATAGAATAATTAAAATGTTTTGGTTTTTGGTTGGATGATTTTATAGTTCCATTGAGAAAAACCTCTTATTTATCCAAGGAAAACGATTCAAGATGATGGTTTACACTTCTGTGACGTTACCCCCCTCTCCCTCCCCAAGTATTTTTATTTCATCTACACTTCAGTGAAGCAGTTGGTCCCAAAGTAGAGGTTTAATATGAATTCAATGGAAGTTGAACAAATTTATTGAACGAGTGGCTCACACAATTTATGAGCTGACATGATGTAGACTGAATTTTTATGTGATAAACCGAATGAAAGATAATTGATTATTAGAATTTGACGATGGGAAAAAATTGGCCTTGCCTGTTGAGAGTCCACCAGCCATGCATATTTGCCAATGAGGTTCGAACACAGGAAAAGCAGCAAGCCAACCAGCTGTAGACTTTTGTTTAGCACCCACATCACCCCAACCATAAACAGGGTGTGTACTGTACTCCCAACGTGCAGTCTTCACGATTTTCGCGTAGTTTGTCCTAAAGTCAATAGTAAACCACATATCAAACAATCAAGTTTATCTCTTCAAACTAAGTGTATCCGCAAGCAACAAATCACATCATTATCACTAGTTATTATCATCGGTAAACAGCTGATACTTAAGGAAGCATTTACTAATTCTTATCTCTCTTTTACGGCATTCACCATTTTAATGATATCTTAGTTCTAAACTGAATTATACAGTGAAATTGCCCACAAGGCCACAAATCCACAATCACATTCCTGCAATCTAATAATCTTTATATAGTTTAAATTTAGTAGTCCTGATGAACTTCTCCAAACAATATGAACTTGCTAAGCCATTAGCAAACATAACCTATAAAAGGCAGAGTTTATCCTCAATATCAAGCTTAGATTGCCGAAATCATACGAGATGTGTCTTTTCAGTTTTCACCAAAGTCGCAGGAGAAATGAATGGGAAAAAAATGCACCTTCCATCATCACGGATGCAACCTTGATGCCAAAGTGGAGTAACTTGGAACCCTTCAACCACACTCCGACTAAAAACCTGCATTGCAAATTAATGCAAGAAAATTTTTCCAGTGTAAATGGTAAAGTTTTTAACCAAGTGATGTACTCAGTCTCGTTAAGGAAAAAAATAAACCTGAGGTGGAACTTCACTGTTTGGAGGCCGTTGTCCCTTTTGCACAGAAAAAGAGTTTCCAAGCATCAGCTCGTGCCGACCTATACATTGACAAAGTCAATTGAGTTATACGAAAACAACTGTACAACATCCTTCCTAATTCCAAACAAGTATACAATGAAAAAGACCATATTTGATAGAAGACAAAAACATTATGCTTCCAAAACAGACCAATTTTAGTGCCTTAATTGTGTACATGAAACTATGCATTTTAAAGTGACATCTAAAACTTACTTCCCCAAAAGTTTGGAGATTCTTTAGTGTATTGGCAAATGTACTTGTCATCAGCACCAAGGATTTGAGCTCCAACTCCAGTAGAACGCGGACCATACTGTAATTGCTCTAAAGTATTCAATGGCTTATTAAACGCAGGATTCTCAACAGAATACATAAAGCAGAAGCTTTGTCTTTGTTCTGGTATCGAGACCTTAAAGTACCAACCCTCAAAAAAATTCCTTCTAGTCCCATCAAAGTGGTAACTGTACCAACATCAACGTATTAATATTAATAAAAAATAATTAAATAATACTAATACTTAATAGGCTTTAGTACGTGGAAATGCAACTAACTTGTACCCGATATCTATTGTGTGTACCCAACTTACGTATGCTATTTTTAATGCATCAAACTTTCAAAAATGGTGTTTTAATGTAATTTGGTGATGTTGATGATTTGTCAAACTCTCCGGATGCCACATGGCACCATCAACGAGTGACACGTCACCAAATTACATAAATACACCCTTTTTGAAAGTTTGATACATTAAAAATAGCATATGTAAGTTGGGTACACACAATTGATATCAGGTACAAGTTAGTTGCATTTCCACGTACTAACCCCTACTTAATACAACACAAGACTGACGAAGTCAGCAATATATAACCATTTTCATTTGATTAAACAATGTCCAGAATTAGCAAAAGGATTCATGATTGCAGTAGCTTAAGATATATTAGATGCATGCTTAATTCCAGCTACAGTAATCAGTGTAGGTATTTCAATAAGAGGAGCAAAAGTATTAATTAATCATTTTGAGCAGTTGTCTGAATATTACTAATGTTCTATCATTGAATCCAAAAGCCAAAAGCATATCTATACTTCTATACTACTACGTAATATATAAAACATCTTAGCATTTTAATTTTAGAAACTTCTTAAAATCAAGATTAACATTTTCATATATATTTATCATATTTACATTTTGAAATATAACCTCATTAGTTTCATATATATTTCACTTTCACCAACCCTATCCCAAATTTCGAGCTCTACATACGGGATAATAATGAATAACAAAGATAATATATAACTATCATTGAATCAATCTTTACAAAAAATAGTGAATTCCGCTGCATAGCACGGGTATTACGCTAGTCAATAATCATATATCAATCTTTATTGTTCAAATAATAATAATAATAATACTAATAATAAATAAAATAAAAATAGGAATGAGGCAGCGACCCGCTATGAGGAGTACGAAGTGGTCGATTGGAAGGCGTAGGCAAATAAACAGGATTCACGATCTCCTTCACCAATTCTTCTTGTTTAGGTTTGAGTTGAACAGAATCATAAATATCTGATCTGGACATGCATTTGAGCAACCGACGACGAGAACGAGGAGAATTAGCTTGGAATTTGAGATCACCGGAATACAGATTGGATTGAAGTTGAGGATTAGGTCTAATTGAACCTAAAAACGAGGAACGATTGTAGACGGAGCTCTGAAACACATGTGACTCCATTCAATTTGAGTTTGATTGTGTGTTTGGTGTGCAGATTGACACACGGTAACCAAAATTAGAGATGTGGGTCGTTTCTAACAAGTGGATAGTTGCATACATTTCACTATCGATGCACGAGTTTAATTTAAACTCATAAAATACAATACAATTCACAAAATGATGTGAAATTATATGTGGATCAATTAAAATCAATTATGTCTTCTCTTTTATTTTTCTTTCTCTTCACATGATTGGTACATGTCATTCTGTGATTGATTTTTTATAAAATTTATTATGTGAGTAATTTTATAGTAAATCTATACTACTATATATAATACATTTAACTCTCATTCTCCTCAATTTATTTAAGATTAAGTAAGTACGTTCCACTATCCCATTATCTATTACTTCCCCGCTCCAATTTTATTATCTTCAGATTAAAAAATATGCAGTTTAAGATTACATAATCATCTATCTTGCTTTTTGGTAAAATGACAGTTTTACCTGCTACTTTTTATCTACTTTTTTGTCTTACATATATACATATATATATTAGGGGTAAAAATGAACTTTATTTTATTATTCTAATCTATTTATGGAAACGAACAATAAATTTGGAACATCCATAAAAGGAATATTGGACTATAAATATGGGATGGAGAAGGTATCTATTACTACTTATTCTCCACATTACACTTTTTATCAATCAAATACTCTCCCCGTCTCAAATTTATTGTCCGCGGACAAAAAATATGCAATTTAAGAAAAATGTACTAATTGTTCTCTATAACCAATAAGATTTAATCTCTCACCATATTCAAATGTTTTGAGTGATTGAAAGTACAAAGTGGACTATTAATTTGGGACATCCTAAAATAAAAAGTTGGACAATATAATTTGGACGGATGGAGTATGAAATCTACCCACTAAAGTAATGTGGACATTTTTAATGGGACGGACGGAGCACAATATGTTTTTATTTAAAACATTCGTTCGCACCTCCATCCACCGTCACCACTTTCACCGCTGCTATGTGCGAGTACGAGGCTAGTATAGAGATATAGAGATGAGATCATTAAAGTACACTAATTTTCAAAAGAATTGAAGTACCAATGATATTGTGTCATGTGTACAAAGAGAATGCTCTACATGTACAAAACTCATTTACCCCCAACATCAATCATCTCACAAACGACAAATCGAAAAATTATGAAATTGTACCATAAATTTCAGCATTCTGTCCTCTTCGATTTGCCGTCTCTTAAGACATACTTTTGACGAGTCTTTTATCTTCTTCTTTTTTGGTGGGTTTCACATTTAATTAACACATGTGTTAAAGTGTAGCGTTTAGGGTTTTGGGTTTTGGCAAAACCCCAAACCCCAAACACTAAACCCCAAGCCCTAAACCTCAAACCATAAACCAAAACCCAATACCCAAACACTAAACCCCAAACCTCAAACCATAAACCCTAAACGCTTTACAAAACTCTAAACCCTAAACCTTTATAAACCCTTTTAAACCCTAAACACTAAATCCTACATAACCCTAACTTAAATGTACAACCAAACACTAAACACATGTGTTTATAACTTATAACCCCCCCCCCCCCCCCACCCACCCCCCACCCCCCAAAAAAAATGAAGGAAAAAAATTCGTCGAAAGTATGACTTGAGGGATGACAAATCGAAGAGGAGAAAACGCTGAATTTAATGGTGCAAGTTTCATAATTTTTTGATTTATCATTTGTGAGATAATTGATGTTGGGGGTAAATGAGTTTTGTACATGTGGAACATTCTCTTTGTACAAATGACACAATATCATTGGTACTTCCATACTTCCAAAAATTATTGTATTTTCTTGAATTTTTCTCGGTATATATATACTAGAAAAGGGTAAAATGAATAAGTAGTCGATATTAATAAACTTAGAGGTGAGTTCTTATAATAATGCAAAAAAGTAAAAAATGGAAGAACCAATAAGATTGATCAATTTCTCTACAAAACCCAACTATATTTTTACCGCCATGGTTAATTATCTCACAAACCGTAAGTCTATAAATTTAAAAAAATACATATTCGAAGCAAGCGTCTTTTTCTCTTCTATTAGAGATGTCGTAAGCTATATTTTCGATGAAATTTTTTCTTCATTTTTTTACCGAATCCTACAATATAATCACATGTGATTTATGATAAAAAAAAATTTCACGATTATCTATTCATGGAATATGTTATTAAACACGTGATTACAACTTAATATTCATCTACATTAATAGCTATATATAAAAGATTAAAAATTGCATTAGTTTTCATTAAAAATCACATGTGATTGTCATTTGTACATTCAATCAAAAGTGATTTGTTATATAATCACATATGATTTTTTATATAATCACATATGATTTTCATCTAAAACTGATATTTGATGAGAAATTTACTGATATATGATAATTCATGTATGATTTCAACTTGATTTTTACTTAATTACGTAGTATATAATTATAGTCAATGATTTGAAAATCTGTATTTTATTACTCTTTAATCACATGTGATTGATATTATGATGTTCAATCGAATGTGATTACAACTTAGTTTTTCATGTTTTAATCGCTTTAAATCATCAATGATTTGAATTTAAAGTTTAATCGTACATATAAGCTGGTGTGAAATTTTTTTAGTGTTAAATCACATGTGATTTCACATTACAAAATTTTAAAACCCAATAAAAATGAAGAATTTTTTTTGTCGAAAGTATATCTTGTTGGACCTTGAATCGAAGAGAAAAATACACCGATTCCGAACATTTTTTTTTTTTTTTATAGACATATGGTTTGTGAGATATTTAACTTTGAAAAAAATGTAATAATAAGTTTTTGAAATAGAGAAATCCTATTAATTTCTCTATTATTCATTTCTTTACCATTCTTTTTTGAACTTTCATCAATAAACTTAAAAGATTGATACCATAACTTTTATTAACGAAAATATTTTTAACACCAAATATTTATGGTCAACTGCACATATATTATCAGAGGAAAAAAAAACTTCATTCACAGTTTATCATTCTTTGTTTTTTTCTTTTGAAGTTTATATTGTCACAAAAAACAAGTTCTTGACAAAAATAGCTAACGGAATAAATTAATAAAGTCGATATGTATAGAATGGTGAAAAAGTTATGCATATACTTAGGTTTTTTGCCGAAAAATAAATCAACAGTTCAGTTTTTTGCTTTTTTTTGCTGCAAAATGAACCACTAATTTAAAATCGATCATTTTCGTGTATATGTTAACATTTGAAACGGTCGCCGAGGATTATACAGCTGGTGATTTTTTCTTAAAAATATATTTTGAATCGATCATAAGCGTTTGAATTTCTATATAATCCTCGGCGACCGTTTCAAATGTTAGCATATACACGAAAATGATCGATTTTAAATTAGTGATTCATTTTTCGGCAAAAAAATTAGTTGATACCCGAAAATGCAAAAAATTGAACTATTGATTCATTTTCCGGCAAAAAAAACCCATATACTTTTACACAAAACAAATGATCAATTATTATTTCATTCATCTTTAGACGCTTAATGTAACACCCAGTTTCTGGGCTTAGAAATAAATGGTTATTTAAAATAATGGGAAATAACTTATTTGATTTCTTGGAAATAAATAGGTAAAAGAGTCACATGATTTATTGTGATTAATAAAATTGTACTTGTAGTAAATTTTAATGTTAACGGTAAAATAAAATATTTTGTCTCGCAAATAATTTCTAGGTTCCAGACAATAGAGTTATAAGGAGGATAAAATATACACGGATTAAAATAGAGGTGGTGGTGATGACAAACTCATTTTTATTCACCTAAGTTCTCAAGGTTTCTACACATTTCTTTCATTTTAAGAACTTGCAAAATCTCTTAAACCACAACCAATTAGTTTATGTGATTTGTGATTCCAACATCAACTCTGTTATCATCTTAATCTTCATCTTCATCAAAAGGTAAGTTTGATTCTTGAAGTTATATAAATGGGTTTTGTAGGTTATTGAGTGATTAAATGAAATTAAAGCTTGTTATGTGATTACTTGGTGTTAATAAGTGTTATTTGATGTAGTTAAAGTATTAGAAACCTTAGAAACCGAGTTTTTGAAGTTTTGGTGAGATTTGGAGTGTAAAATCGGTAACATCAGCGAACAGTTCGTCTTGCGAGCTGAGTTCGTCTTGCGAAGCGAGATGATCTTTGCGAGCTGAGTTGAGCTTTGCGAACTGAGTTCGTCTTGCTTTGCGAGTTGAGTTGCGAACTGAGATTCTGCGAATCGAGTTGACTATGCGAACTGAGACCTTGCGAACTGAAATTTTAAAATATTATTTTGCAAATTTAGAAAATGCGCAAGTGTTTTCGGGGTAACGGATAAGTGACAATTTCATTAACTCAGATTGGGTTGAAATTCGCATGGTCACTCGGAAACGGCCTAATGATCCAGGCTCTATTCTAAGAGCCTAGGTAGTTTTTGAACTTTCGGGGTCATCTAAGGGTCGAAAATGGCATTCTTCCGTTTTAAACATTAGTTCGGGACTTTCTGATTTCTTATCTGACTGAACTGTTGTTTACCTAGACTTTAGGGATTACCTGATTTGAGAAATATGTTAAAATAATGATTATGGGATGAGTTACTGATTGTTATTATTTGCGTTCTCAGATAAGCAGAAGGAAACTCAGTGATATAAGACTACTGAGTACAGAGACTGGGAATATCGGTGAGTGGTAACTGTAGTCTTCGGTTCAACTCAGTTGTAACAGGTTTGGTTACAACGGGTGAACAATATTGTTATTGGTTATTGACTGCTAGTCTTGGATAATGTTATTATTGTTGATTGGTTGTTGTTCTTATTCCATGATGGCATGACTATTATGCATTATGTGACTCTTGATTGGCTAATTGAGATATGATTATTCAGAGGTCAACGCTGGTTGGGTTTGTTGCTATTGTTTGGCTGGCGGGGTTTCCGATACACATAGTTGAAGGATGAACCCTACAGTGAAGATAGCTTCAAACTATCGGTAAATCACTGTGGGACCGGCAGTGGTTTAAGGGTTCTTTGATTGGATGAACCCTAGTCAGGAACCGCCGATCCTCTTTGACGCTATGTGTTTATTGTTGCTTTGTTGTAAGATTTGTTATTTCTGGATTGAACTATCGGTTACAGTTCCATTCACTTAGCTGTGAGCTAATCCCACCATGTTTAATATTTTGCAGATTTTGGTTAGACGACGGGCTGGGCTAAGGATAATGGATGGGATGTTTGAGTATTACTGCAGCTACTCTGATATTTTGTAAACCTTGAAATTATGTTTTGGAAAAATTATATAACACCTAGTCGTTAGTACATGGTTTTGAATTATATATATAAGTATGATGTTTTAAAAGGTTAAATATTTTGGTATATGTAAATATAATATATATGTTTGAGACTCGCTTTCGATGTTTGTTAATATAATATATGTTGTTAAAAGAAGGGTGTTATACTTAAATCTTATTTACATCATGAATCGATTATGCAATTTTCAGTTGTGACCAACACCAACTGTCAATCCGGAATCTTTGAACTTTTCGTGAGTATTTTGATCGATTCGATCTCTCATCTCTTCTGTGAAGTGATTCTCCCATTCTCCAACCTCACCTCGTCGAAAGTAAGGGCGACTATCCATGCGAAACCCTTTAGGAAGGTTCTGAAAACCACTTTTGTTTACCTCCACATTTTCCAAATGCTCAAAACTACACAAAGTCACAATCTTTTCCAATACTTTATTCGTCTCTTCTTCAAGGAAAATAGGCACCCCATAAACTCTGCCAACCTCTTTACATGCACTTCCGGTTCTTTCTTCATTTCCTCGTACTTGAAAAGCAATATCTTGTCGGGTGATTCAAGAATCGCTTTCCATGTACCCAACACATGATCCCAATACGGACCATTATCCGTAACACCCTCACAAAACTATTCAAACGCTTCTTCCAACAAAGTGGTGGCAGTTCTTTAGATCTTAGTTTTGCCATAAAGTACCACATTGAGACCAACACATCTTTTGGGTCCCTGCACACTTAAACAAACTTACACCTTGAATCAGAACTTGAACCTATAGCGGATGAAGGAAACATAGGATATGGAAAATGACTTGCAAATAAACGAGGTGAAGAAAAGACGTTCACATCAGCAATTGGGAAGTTTTCGGATATGTAAAGATCCAACATTGGGAATGCATCATGTGGTCCTTGATGGTGCAAAGGGTGGTCATCAAAATTAAAACGAGGTGGAATCAGGGTGGAAAACATGAGGGATCTTAGCCAAGTAAGTGGTCCCACTTCTCATAAAGGAAATTAAGATATCGGTAGGTCGAGATTTAAAGTGGTTTTGTATGAGCAAGGCACCCAAAAGGGCATCAGGATACAACCCGTAGCCTTGATATAAAGTATAAATGCGGTTGTGACCATCCATCAGCTTTTGGAAGCTGTTTCATGATTTGGGTATACTGGTTGTGGGTCAATTCTTGATCATCTTGTTCAGTTGACATGTTTAGATGATATGATCCACTCTCACACTGTAAAACTTATGGAGCTAAGCTAGCTTAAAACATTTCTTTGGTTACATTATTTATGGTAGTTGGCCATGAATTCAGATAATAAAATTCTGCCCATGAGTCAGAAGATGCTGCCAGTAGTTGGAAACGATAAGATATAACAACATTATCTTAAATTTTTATGGAAACCAAGCTCAAAACAAAATCATATGATTATATGGTTTTAGATTATCACCTTTAATTCAGACCATTCTATTTAGAACTTTGGTTTCAACTTAATTTGTCTTTATGAATAAGATATTGGAGTCTCGAGCAATGATTGTTATCGTGATGTGCCGACCTTTTAATTAACAAAGGGGCAAGTTGTTTTCTTGCTCTATATATCTAACTAATTTTTGTTTAGAAACATCAATAATATTGTTACTTCCTTAAACTATGGGAACTATGGGAAGGTATACTCTCTGTTGGTTTATTCTTTCACACAATAAACCAACGGAGAGTATAGTTCATCAATGTAGAATGAGGTAACTAACTCGTATTTTAGGTTTAATTTGATCATAAGAACAGCTTTAAGGCACATAATTAACTTGCAAATAGAGTCTCAAGTATCTTAAGAGTAAGTTTACCCATGACTAGTTATTATTAAGAGATACACACAACCGATCAAAACACTCGACATAAACCACTGTCTAGACCATCCTACAATGTGCAATTTCCAGGGCTTCTGTAAGCAAGAGAGTAGCAAATTACATTCTTTTAAATTCATCCAAATGCGCTTATATTTCAAAGAGAATATTTTCTATTTAATCAAACCAGTTGCTGACAAAAATGCAACGGTCACATCCCAGTAACTGGAAAAATAAGAATAAATAGTAGCACTATATTCTTTCTATATCTAAAGAATCCTAGTATCAAATCCATGTGCTAATCAGCAAAGCAATCGAATTTATATGAGAGATCAAATTGGATATTAGTGTAAGCCACAAAGAACCTTTCGTGGATCCAGCTGTCCGCTGAAATAACTTGAGGATACAGTACACAACTCTTGACGACCTTTCCACTCTTCACCAGGCTTTAAGGTTATTGGATTTTCAATAGCTGCAGCATCCAGGCATAACATGGTTTTGTAATCTTCGTCACCCAAATCTGGAATTGCCTTTGCCTTTTTGTCCCAAGGATTCCACACGACTGCAAAGTGCATGTCATGAAAATAAGTTATGTCAGAAGTTTGACAGACAAGTTAACAGATCAATTTTGAAATCAATATATGAAGAAAAACCTGCATCCACCATGCCTTCTTTACGTAGGACGATTGTTCTCTTCCTCTCATGGTCTATTACAGCAATCTTAGTAGGTGTGCTCAAGTACACTCGATCAATCTAAAATTAGAACATAAAATGCTCAAAGCAGTTGGATTTGCAGAGACAAGAATGAACAGTATAACTGAACAAACTCTAAAGAATTTTGGAGCTAGAAATCCTTGTTTAAAAGAAGTTGTCCATCACAAGAACTAGAGGTGGTAAAATGAGCGGGTCAGTTTGGGTTGGACCAACCTACAAACACATTATATTATTTTCTTCGAGAAAGAAAATAAAAATAATACATATTTTACTACAAGAATTTAAGGACCGATTCATTTCAGATCACTTTGCATAAAATGCAGATGAGTTTCGACTGGTGTCACATGTTTATTTATTAGTTAAACCTTTTAGGTTAACCCATTTCATGCTAAGATAACAATAACTCAAACTTGGCCAATTGTATATAAATGGGTTGAAATCGCAACCTCTAGTAAGAACAATCCAAACTTATAAAGTAGTGAATAAAAATCTTACTTCGTCATCGAAGGTGATGGCGTCTGCCTGCTCTGTGTACCGTTCTCTCTTTGACAAATTGTCTAAATAATCGAGTGTCTCCAGTCCCTCAACACGTACTTCACTGCAAATTAAACTTGAGTCATGGAACCTATCTGAAATGTATAACAATGAACTTAACATACATACGATCAAGTGCCCAATCAGATATACATCCAAGTTCCACAATGCTCAATGATTATTATGTGATTTGCAGCGACTCTAATGTAATCGCCAGTAGTTGTGATAACTGGGAAAATTTCATTTGTATGATCAATCTAAAAGAGTAACTATTCCAAGTTGAATGAGGTAAACCTGACATCTGATACAGAGAAGTAATTGCGCAGCATAATTGTAAACGAGAACGCCTTGCTATCTACATTTCTCACACGAGGAATTAGAGTGAGCTTGTTCGGACCAACACTAACTCGGAGCCGCAACTCAAATCTAGAGAAAACATACAGATGAGTTTCGGTATATTCCACACCATTCAGTATATAACTCCAACTAAATAACAAGCAGGAAAGCCCAAATATTCCAAATAAATCATGTGAGTACCTATATGGCCATGTATGCAGATCATCTTCTGTTGATTTCAATACAAGATCTACCATTGATTGATTGTTCGCTGGAGGCAAAGGTGAAGGATCTTCATCTACTGCCCATAATCTGTTCCTCGCAAATCCATGCTGCTCTAGTGTACCAAAATTGGCAACCTATATGTACACATTCCAGTTAATAAGTACGTCATCAAAGACAAGTAAAAATCATGGACTATTTACCCCAAGTAAAAATGGTATAATGCACTTTTAAATGCTAACCTGAGGAAAGCAAATGGGTATGCCTCCTCTTACGGGTTTAGGTGGTTTCGAAACAGCCTGTAAACAGAGAATTTAGATATGTAGATAAGGATGAGTAACCAAAAAACAAAAACAAAACGCAACTATGTTTTCTGATATTAAATATGAAACTATATAGTATATCCACAGAACCAACTTCGTCTTTTTTACAGCACAACATACTCATTAACTATAACAATCTTCTACTGTCGCATATCAACAGAAGAACTAATGCATATCTCTACTTCATACACTCAAGTCTTATCTCATAACCAACATCCACATGCCCAATCATACTCTAATGCTGATCCCAAATACCCAGCATAAGTCTTCATCTGTTATGCACCCCAACGAGTATACTTAAATAGGCAAATCAGCTACTTTGCGCTTTTTGCACACAATCAGATCATGTTGATGTTAACCGTCAAGGTGCAGAATAATACTCCAATCTCAATTAGCATCTCATTCGTCTCACTATTAACCATTTTCATATTGTGAAGATGTAAATTTGAGTCATATTTATAGAGTATTTGATAAGACGAAAGTGAAAATGTGACCTATAACCACTACATACAAGTGCACATACACAATTAATGATACGAGTTAAACATAGAAATAGAGCACTGTAAACATGGATCAAAGCCATAATTGGAGACATATAAATGAATTCCCATTCTCATGAGTATATCATCAAACTGTCTTTCAATAAGTAAAAGATTCCAGATGCACAGATTTTGACTTCAAACTACAAAACCGGTTCACCTTACTACTCATGAAAAGTATCTCCTCTCGCCGCTCATTTTTCCAAGAAACAACCTGACCTCCATACAAGAGCACCTAACACGAATATAAAAAAAAAAAAAAAAAAGAGTCAGATATTTAACCAATAAAGGCATCCACCTTTCGATGTTATACTCAAAGCCCTACAAACTTTGAGTTGCAGCAGGCTCATTCAATTGGAATATTCTAAACAGCATTTCATATTTTCATTGCGATTAACGAGTCATTGATTTAATCATCAGATAATGCACAATATCTAATTCCATCTTTCTCGCTTCATAAACATTTTACAGGTTTCACAATTTCTACAATAAGTTTTGTAATTCCTACGATCATTACAACAGGCCATCAACTACTTGTTTCATTTCTTCAATCTCTCAAATAACAGTTTCTACGGAATCAAAATATATATTAAAAATTCGCGCCATAAAAATCTATAATCTAACATTACACACACACGTATCTATATGCATAGATAGATACATTAAGGAAGCGAGAACGTAACGAACCTCGGATGTTGATCCGGTAGGTTCACGCAATATAAGTCGAGGCGATCGATCTCCGTCATTGATGATATTGATCGCCATGTTGGAATCCTTGACAAATTTAAGCAATAAATAACGAAGAATCCAAAGGAGTGCCAACGGAATACGACGAAAATGGAGAATTTCAAAACGGTGTGGACAGAAAAACAGAAATATAAGGAATGACAGAAAATAACAAAACACACGTACATATATAAATATTTATAGAAATATACAAGAATCAATCTATAAAAACACCGCGTATTTCATCCATCCGTCCAATAGAAAACAAAATTTTAAATAAATAAAAAAACGAATAAAACAAAAGAGATCATTATTAAATTAAGGATTTTTGTAACGACGGTGTTTAAATTATTCGATCACTCGCATTGTTTTGTTGTACCATGAAAATAACTACCTTAATAATCTTTTAAGAACAACCCCACTAATCTTAATCTACCGTCATTTATGCATAGAATACCTTTTTGCACATAGCTATAAGTGCTATCATTAGAAAAATCCTTAAATTAAAATTAAGTTTCACTAAAAATCACGAAGTTGTTGTGAAAGTAAATAACATAACAATAATAAAGAAGATATAATGGATAATAATCTTATTCATCTCACTAACGAAGAATATTTATAGTTACAAGATAGTTTGTCTTATAAGCAATCAATATTGATATCCATTCAATGTTTATCCATGAACTTCACTGGGATGTTCAGTGTGTAAAGATTATGTCTCGTTAAAACCTTATTAGATAAAATTTGAAGGGACAAAAATATAGTGAATGAAAATTTTTTACATAATTTTTTTCATACAGTTGGAGATGTTGCCTCATTAAAAACCTTGCTAAAAAATCCAGTGGGATAAAATCATAGTCATGGGGAAAAAAGTGCAACGCCTATTTCTCTCCCCCTGATGAGAACATCTCTTGATCTCATAATTTGTACTAGTATGTTGACGGCTAATATCATCCCATTTTACCCTTTCTTAGTCCATGAGTAAATTATCACTTTCACAAAATAAGTCATAACTTCATCACCATCGATGTATCATTTTTTTACGTGTTATGTTTACGCAACACCATGAATGTCCTTAAAAATTAACAAGTTAAAAAGTTATAATGATTGGAAAACTAATAATTATGAAAGTAAAAGTACTAGTTTATGGGCATGTTATCTTAAAAATGATACAACATGAATTCACATCAAGCTATAAAGTTATAATGATTCCTCCCCATTACAATGTTTTTTTTTTTTTTTGTCACGAATCATATATTTTCCATTGTATATATTTATAATAATAATAATACTGATAACAAAACGGTCTGTTTCCTGTTTGAAGAACAAGCCACCAACTATGTCACTGTTTAGAACGTTAGATAGTACTTCCTCCGTCCCAAAATAATTGTCACCCGATAAAAACATGCAATTTAATAAAAACATAATTATTACTGATTTATCTTTCTTACTTTTTGTTGGATGATAGTTTTACCCTTAACCAATTAATTAGTGCTTTTTTAAAAGTTTGTAATAATAATTTTAATTAGAGGTAATGTGGTAATCACGATCAAACTTCCCTATCTATTTTTGAAAGTGAATAATTAATTTGGGGTATCTGTAAATGGAATAATGGACTATAATTTTGGTAGGAAGGGAGTAGTTTATTACTTCAATTTTATTATATTTTTTAATAATAGTGTAGAAGAAACGCCGGTGCGGATCTTCTGTTCTCATAAATCGGTTCCGGTCGGCTTAAGTTTTTAACTTGAATATTAGAATTGTACAAAACAATAAAATGGTTCACTAGTAGCTTTGTTTATTTGTAGTCTTGAGTTTGTTTTCCATTCATGATACAAGCTAAATTTCTATCTTAGATGCTTAGAAATATTATTCATTATAATTATAAACTACTGTATAAAGAAAAGGACCGATGGCCGAGTGCATCAGTACCCCAAGTAATAAAATGGTAACGGATAAAAGATTCACTATACTCCGTCTTATAAATATACTGTATACAGCAATCAGAATACACAGAATATTTTCATGTTCTTGTACGGTGATTATAGTCCACAGTCGTTGGGATTTGTCTTCTAAGTATGGGGCGGCGTCGAAGTTTGTTTCACCGTTGTAATCATATATATTGCCCACAAAAGAAAATCAAAACAGACGGGCACCACAAAAGATGTGTGCTGCTGCACATATCATCTTAACCTTCTATAAAAGCTATAGGCCACAGCAACAGTTACCACGGCTCCAACTACAGCGGTGACTGTAAGAATCTCATGTTTCTCCCAATTTTTCGTAAAGAAATTAAGAATACCGATATCTTCTTTTTTCTCATTTTCTGTTTCGGATGTTTCATCTCTGCAGCATGAGAACCCATTCGCACCTCGACAACATCCTCCAATTTCTTTTTCTTCTGTCGGGCTGCTAGCCTGATTATCCTGCTCAATGACCTTAACGTTGTTTCCATTTGGAAGTGCTTGTTCTACTGGCTTCTGAGCTTTCTTGATCATAGGAACACCCATTTGGCCCCTGTAATAGATTAAAGTGAGACTGTGAGAGTAAGTAAAGGGGAGGTGGCAAAATTGGTGGGCCAAACAGATTATGTAAGGGGTCTAAATGGGTATTTGGTACAGGCCAAGTTGACTTGAAACACTTTAGTCAAATATTACTATCATTTTAAAAAGTACTACGTAATTAGGGAGTCAAATGCCAGCTAAGTATTGTAAGGGTTACACTATGGCCACATAATTTGAAAACAGCATTTCAAACCATCCAAATATCAATTTGGTTCCAAGTAAGCCAATCCCAGCGATATATTTGCCAGAAAACTTTGAACTGGCAAGAATACCCAAACATATTACAGATAAAACAATACAAATAAAATTTTACTTTACAAACACTTTTATAACCTATGACATGTTGACAATCCATCAAAGGGATTCATGTCCTATTTCAACGTTTAAGAGAATGTCCATTAAATTATTAGCTAGAATCGGCATATACGGAACCAAATTGATACTTGGGTGTAGCACTGTTTTGATAATTGGGTGGCCCGTGGCCTTAGTGTTACCTTTTAAATACTTGGGTGGAGTGGTGACATGTATACATTATCAGTTTTAATTAGAGATTTCAACAATAAGCTACCTTTTTAATAGAATTAATATGAGGTTATATGCATTAAAAAAATACACTTTCAGGTGAATTTTAACCCTTCTAACCCATTTCCTTTTTTTATCTAATCTTTTTGACCCATTCATAGGTAATTGGGTCAATTGTAAACTTTGTCAAACAACATCATGCTAGACCAATAAAGCAAAGCTGCTGCTACCTAAAGCAAGCTCCTCATATAATTGTTACTTATAAGAACTAATACCGAACCATAACTACATTTAGTTATTGTCAAGTGCTGGGTGATAACTGATAATGTCCAAAGAGGTCCAATAACTTATTTTGACAATAAATTCCAAAAAAGAAGAAGATTAATTTTTGAATAGAGTAGACTAATATCTACAAAGAATAAATTACTATTGAGTCAAGTGCAGATGCAGGAGAATGATACCTCCAAATCCTATCAATGATTTCACCCTTTCCAATGTGGTTGTCAAGCAATGCAGGCACGTCACTTGGGGTAACATATCCATACCTGAAACACAACAGCACAAGCTATTGACACATAAGGGGAAATAAAACTATTTCAATGTATATAAGAAACAAACACTAAAACTAAAATTACGAAAGTGACTCCTAGAAATACATATATTGCATGGCAATAGAATCTTACCAATGACCACAAACTTTTTTGTCTTGGACACTATATATTATCAAGTTTCCTGCATATTTGTGTCCACCAACATGTGAACAAGCAGTCACAAACACGTTCTTTAATCCCCTGAGTTCAGCCTCCTCTTTAAACTTCTTGATTAAAATTGGCCCACAGAATCCACACCTTTTATCTCGACTACTATGAGCACACACAAATATGTGTGAACCTGTCATCGCCTCCTGAACTCCAGTAGACCATAGTTTTCTATTCACAATCACTTCCTCCACAAAGCTATTAATGTCCGGTTCTTTCAATCCCCTACGATAATAAAAACTTTAGTAAGTAGAATACCAAAACCACTTTACTATCACAGAATATAAAAAGTAATACATGCTCAGGAGCTTTTACTTACTAAGAAACAACGTATTTTGTAAGAATAATATACTTGAAGGTACACAAACCCATGAAAGACTTCTGAAAGAAAAGCACAGGATTGTAGATTGAAAATAAAAGAAGCAAGAAAATGAATGTGTGGCTTCTTTTGTATAGGCAAAAAAGGCGCCAAGTAAATCAACAAATTCTTTTCGGTTGATCATTAGAAAACTATGTCAGGCATCTCCCTTTCCATTTCATAAATCGTTAAGCATAATAACCTTTGGTACATAACTATATAGTATCATATAATATCCAACTTATACTATCTTTTTCACTTTTAAAACTTGGAGAATGGTAGTGTTTGTTTTTATTACAATGTACTTTATAGAGTGGGATCAATTTTCTATTGGGTACCACATCTTTCCTTCTTGTTCATTTTCATATACACCTTCTGTCCCACAGAAAATTTCCTTTTAGAATACAACAATAACAAAAATAACCAATCCCGCATAGGCAGGGTATGGGGGAGGTATAATTTGGACAGTCATTCCTCTACTCGAGGTAAAGAGACTGCTTCGAAGGGGACTTCTAGCATGAAAGAATATATATGAGTGCAAATAAAGATATATAAGTAAGTAAATACATGTTTCTATCAAACAAAGTTATGAACATAGAGGATGTAAAGTAATATAAGTTGTAGAATGAATGCATAGCTATAATATAGATAGGTATAGCATATACAGTGTAGCTTATAAGTTGAGTTAACTCTTTTTTTTTTCAAATTTCCTTTGTAAAAACATACTTCTATATATTTTAAATTATAACTACTATTTTTTTTTCAAATTACAATTAGTCAGACTTCCTTTGGATTATGTCTAAAGTCATATGTTGCAATTTTATTGAGCCATACCAAACGTAAATGCATCCTGTATACTAACATACTCTCTTTAATCTCAGTATCTCACCAATTTCACATACAGTCATCGTGTAGCACAAACTACAAAAATCCTTTATAACCATGCACCCTTGCTACTTTCTCAGAAAAATGTAAACCTAATCATCACCTCATAACCAATAACCTGCTACTATTAATTATTGGCTTATTGCTAAGTTTACTCAAACACTAAAAACTCGCGAAACTAAAACCCTAGGGGCCATGGCATATATTGTTAGAATATATTACCTGTACTTGACCATTTCAGGAAAAAGCAATACATCTCCATCTGATAACTCACTACCTTCACGACCTTCACATATCGTCAACAAAGTCTACAAATACAAAGTCAAAACACTTCAAAATCTCTAAAAGCATAAGATAATTAACTAATCAACAAAAACATTTTAAATAATAAAATTATATATGAAAATTAACCTTTACAGGAATATCGTTCTTACGAGCTTTAAGAGCTCCAGCAAGAAGCTTAGGAAACGGATGTGAATCAGATGATTCAACTCTGGAAGGCCACGTGTCATGCGTCTTATAACAAAGTATAACATGACGGTCGTAAGATATAGCGGTGCCGTTGAGCTTTTCCGTGTGCATTTCCGGCCTGTTGAATCCGAACTTGTGATTATCGTCGGTTACCGGAGTTCCGTTTTCCGGTACGGCGGCGGCAGCCATAGTGAAGGAGCGGAAAGAATAAAGATAGGGGGAAATGGAAGCGATAGCAAAGTGAATGGCGGGAAAACGGTTAAGATTTGTTAGCATTTGTGGATGATTGTTTTATATTTTTGGACGTTATCGATGAGTACCGGCGGTGGTAGGTCAGTCGGTGGACTGTTTACCGCCTTGCATTTTATTTTGGGATGTTGAAGTGAATGGACTGTATTTTTGGAACCACGCGCCAGCTTTGTTTTTGGATAGAGACGATTTGTTTAGATGTTTTGAAAACACGCGCCAATTTTATTTGCAAAATGTTTATAAAGGAATTGAATATAATTAAAAGTCGTTAACGATTTTTGTAAGGATTTTATGTTTGAATATGCATAAAACAATTGTATTTTTAATTAATATGAGAATATGTTATTTTAAAGTACATATTTTTATGTATGTCCTAACGTCTTAAAGGAGACTTTTAGATCTCTCGTTATCAATTTCTTAATTAAAATTGTAATAAATTACTCACGGTATATGCTCATCGGTCTCAAATTAAAGGTAAATGAAATTTGACTAGTTATCGGTTCAATTATTGTATATATATTTTTAAATGTTGTGTAACCATCTAATGCACAATTAAATTGATACAGGTGAAGTACTAAAGAAACATGTGTAACAAGTTTAATTGGTAAAAATGATATTGAGCTTTGTTAAAGCATACGAGAGGGGCAGATGGCAAACCTTTAGTGTTCAACAAATTGAACGCCAAGATCGGACGTTCACCACTTCTCGTCGAAGTTTTGAGCTGACGTTCAAGTTCGAAGTTCAAGCTAGAACGCTAAGTTCTAGCCCTTTAACTTTATTTTTTTCCTTCATCTATATGTTAAAAATTAGTTTGGTGGGACATATTTGAACTTTAGTAGAACATTGAATCACTTTTCTCATAATTGTATCCATATTAAACTTCATTGTTCAATTAAACATTGAGCTGGACACCGAGCATAAGGGCAACTACTCCTTGTGCTCTTGTAACATTTAACCTTTCAAAAACAAAGTAAATCAAAAGTTGAATTAAACTAAACAAAGCGATTTGACAGAAGTTTTGAAATACGAGTAGTAGTCTTATTCATCTTTCAATAATAGTCGATGAAAAGGAATTTCTTTGAAACGAATGCAATAGTTGTCACATATTTAAAACATCTTTATTATAAAATATTTTTTACATGGTGTTTTTTTAATCAAAATGACAACTAATTTCTTAAGAAATTTTTGTTTTATAGAAATAAAAGCTTCCTATCTATGTAGAATTTAAAATTTTGTATACACATCGGATAAAGCTTTATCAATTTTGTTTCAGTTATTAATAATACAATGTTGAATATTGAACATTTATTAAACTGAATTGGACCGTTTCATCTTATTATTCAAATCGACAGAAAAATGACTAATAACGAGAACATTTAAATAGATTTGGATAATACAGGCTACACATGGCTGGTATAAATTTTGTCTTTAACCATCTTGTTTTTGTGGCCCAGAATCTTCTTCATAACTTGCTATCACTCGTGATCCATAACGTGACGAAGACACTTTTACAAGGATTCCAAATGCATCTTCTTCTTTTTTTGCCAAGATTTTGGTTACTTTCATCAACTAGTTCGAGTTCGAAGTGGTCAAGTGACTTTAAATGCATTCGAGTTAAATTTTATCAGGTTAAAATTTTACAAGAACTTGGAGAAATTATTTAGCTCAGCTCGAGCTCGAATATTATTGTAACCGAGTTCAAACTCGTATTAAGTAGACTTTTCGAGCTGTCAATAGAACTCAAACTCAACTCAAGAATTAAAAACTAGGGTTTTTAAACAGAGGTTATACAGACTTTGTTACAAAAGATGAACAATAAACATGAAAAATAAAGTTCCCTTTTCATTAAGAAAACAATATAACTAAAAAGAGAGTTTTGAAGAAAACTGCATTTGCAATTTCATAAGCCAATTTGGACTCAAAATAAACATAAGCAGGAAAGAAAGAAAGAAAAAACACAAATAACAACAGCTAAAAGAAATCAATCTCTAAGTAGTTACCAGATGGCTTCACATCTACTCCAACGTTTTCCGATGACGGTTTTGGGACATCTGGCGGAGTAGCACATCGTATCAGTGCCCAGTTCACGCTCTGGAAAAACGGATGTTGTTTAATCTCCGTTGCTCCTCTTCTATACGCCAGTCGATGTTGTGGCTCTTTTACAAGTAAACCTCTAATCAAATCCCTTGCAGCAAAACTAACTGATGGCGAATCGGGAAATCTCAAGGGTTGACCAACAACATTGAATAAAGTCGCGCGGTTACCATTTCCTTTGAATGGAGTTTTACCGTACAAAAGCTCGTAAAGAAAAATCCCAAACGTCCACCAATCGACTGCGCTGCCATGGCCTTCGCCTTTAATGATTTCTGGAGCTAAATACTCGTGGGTCCCAACAAACGACATTGATCGGGCGCTTGTAGGCTCAGCTATGAGTTCCGGAAGCGGTGAGACTTGATTGTATATTTCGGTTTTGGGTTTTAATTTCTTTTCTTTCTTAGGTTTGCTCATGAATCGCGGGACGAAACATGAGGGTTGGATGCAGTCAGGTTGAACCACACATGACGGTTCGATGCAAGATGGTTGGACGCAGTAGCCGGAGTTTTTTGTTTCCGCGGTGGGATTGGCGGATCTAACGAGCTTTGGGTTCACGACGCATCTTAAAGAGAGGTCAAAATCTGAGAGCATTATGTGACCGTCTTCACGCACCAAAACATTCTCTGGTTTGAGATCTCTGTAAATGATCCCAAGCATATGCAGATACTCCATTGCAAGGAGAACTTCAGCCACGTAAAACCTACAAACAATGTGGTCAAAACTAAGGGTTAAAAACAGGAAAATTATGATCACAATCAACATATTGCGAACACTCTACATTGATTCTTCAGCTTAAACGCATCCAAACACACATAAGTAAGAAACATGTGATGTCTATATTATTCAAAATGGAGCCACAATGACCTGTAATTTAATCTGATTATGCTACAACGATACACGCAGTCTCTTAGACCATACCTAAAAGGCTGAATCCCCTATCCTGTATCCTTGCACGATATTACATCCCGGCTTCCAGCAACAGCAAATTAGAGAAATGGAAAATTATCTAATAATCCACAACTATAAGCATATGAAGTTTTGAGCATATGATTCCAAGTCTAAAAAGTTACTATTTCTACTTTGAAACGCACATCCAAAGTCCAAACACCCTCTTACAACTTTGACCCATTTTTTGAATAGGTAATTACATATTCTGTTTTACATCCAAATATGTGGAAAAATTAAAAGTCAGCCAGACTGCATCTTTAATGTATAAAAACTACTAGATCATTTTACTAAAAGAGATAAGTCACTTACAATGATAAATTAATATTGAAACGACAATCATTTACCAATTTACATATAGTGTAAACTTAAATGATTTGGACAAAAGTTGTCACAGGTCAACCCAACCGAATGAGTTTCAACTCATGCCAAAAGTTACCCATTTGAACCCCTTAAAGAAACTTAAAATGGCAGAAAAATGGACTAAATTCAAATTGAAGCATAGCAGAAGTACAATCAGTAAATTACTAACCTTGCTGCATGCTCGGTGAAATACTTCCCAGGCTGTTTTTGTCTAAGGGCATGCAAATCTCCACCGGGGCAATACTCCATCACCAAACACGACAATTTCTCGGTGTCAAAATGAGTATACAATGTGGGAAGAAACGGGTGATCCAAAGATTGTAAAATCTCTCTTTCGGTTTGTGCCCTCAGCAGCTTATTCCTACTAGCAAGTGCCGCTTTATCCATCACTTTCATAGCAAAATAGCTTCGTGTCCCAATCAATTCGGAAAGATAAACACTCCCAATATCACCACATCCCAACCGTTTCAAATGCCTAAAATGTTTCATTTCCATCATACCTGAATCATTCGTAGCCCTCACAACTTGAATCGCTTCCCATCTCGAGTCATTTTGCTTATGAGGTTTGTAAATCGCACTAGTAAAACTACCCGAGCTACTTTCCTCACTAAGATCACTCCCTGTGCTTTCTCTATAAACACTTGTTCGTTTACTTTCAATGTAATCACCCGAAACCCCAACGTCACTGCTTTCAATAGATTTCCCAAGACTACTTCTACCATCACTAATTTCCGTATTAGTAAAGCTTTGTTTGGCTTCAGTGAAGTTTGTAAGAGAATATAAACTACTTTGTGGGCTAGCACAAAATGCATTATCAGGCTCATCTTGTTTGATATTGGCTTTAGCTTCTAATGCTAAAATTTGTTTGTGGAAGTATTCTTTTGCGGTTTGATCAAGAACAGTATTGGGTCCCACAATTTCTGATTTTCCCTTGTGATCGTAGGAGCTTTTATGAGATCGCTTTGACGTACTACCGGAATGTGTGGACGTGTGGCTTGTGTCGTGTTTTGAGTGCTTTGAAGGATGATGGGGCGGTCGGGTTTTCCCCGGTGCATTATACCCTAACAGTGTCGTTGAAGTATGACTAGTTGACAAAGAACCGACCCCATCAACAAGTGAATCCATTCAAATTAATCTGCCATAATTCAATTAATCAAAATCAAACCCTAAAACAGATGTAAAAAAAAAAAAGTTTCCTGAGATTGACACTACAAAATAACCATAACTTTCTTTAACAGGTAACACATTTTCACTTTAACACTAGTTATCCACTTGACTTAAAAAATAATTGTACTTTCAGCATCAATTAATTTGGGTACATTTGAGCAAGTTTTAAATTCGGGTGATTTCCAAACCTACAAAAGATGTAATCTTTAAGAACTGCGAACATTAATCTATTCAGTATTTCTTTGTTTATTCCAAATTTCTAGGTTAACTAAAAATTACTAATTTATGAAAAACCAGAAAACTTCAAAACAACCCAAAAAAATAAATAAGAATCCCATTACAAATCTATAACCAAACTCCTTACCAATTAACAGATTTTAAACATAACTAACGAATAACCCAGAAAAGAGGGAAAAAACAGAAATGCATAACATAAAACATACCTGATTAAGAACGCATAACTGTGCAGAAATGAAGTGGTGCTACTTGTTACAGATCCGATCGTGCAAATGTTGCTAATTGAGATTATTTACACAACCTAAAACACATTTGTGTAGGAATGAGCTGGATTAGTATCTAGGGTTAATGATAATGATAAGAATAATCTAGTTTTATTATTAGTATTAAATTTAATATTTGGGTTTGGTTCTGTTTTGTTTTTCTTGTTAAAAAAGGAATCAAAGAATGTGCTTCGTGTTGTTGCAACGCTCTCTCTCTTTTCTCTTTGTACGCAACAAGTTCACAAAGCAAGCACAAGAACAAGGCAGCTAATAAGCCGTCTTCTTATTTTTTATCTTTTAAAAAAACATAACATTTTTAACCCCCTAAATTTTCTGTCTTCTGTCTTTAAACACCCGGGAGAACGAAATAATTAGGACTCATGTTAAGTTAATTCGAAAAGATAGCTAATATAAACATGTTTTTAGTTATCTGTACTAAACATATTTTCAAGTTCAACAATAACGCATACTCAAATAAAAAAAACAAAAAAAACTCGTGCAATGATGCAGTGTAAAATAAAATATATTAATAGCAGCGACTTGTGATAATGTTATGTTGCTTTTATTCTTTTCTGATAGATTAGTTATTGTGTTGAAATTTGTCCATTCAATATGTTGGAATAATTATATTCAGTTATAGAGAAAATAATCTGCTCCGTAATTGTTACTTACTAAATTAGTTATAATAATGAAATTTAGATGTTGAACCTTAAATTTTATTTTTGAAAATTTATAAAAATAGAGAACTAGATTGCATTATATGTAGTATCGATACTCCGTATCAAATACTGTTACATAACTATAGTATCATAAATTCATAATGGTGTTTTCTCTAACAACATATCTAATTGGAATTGGTTGATAATGCATGTTTTGATGAGTTGTCTTTCTTCTAAAGTATGTATGTGTATGTATCTAGTGTGTCGTGTTTGTGATTGTGAATTATGGTGGAAAAGCATACTTTTTTCAAACAAAGTTTGTTTAATTTGATCTCAAACTTAACAATGAGTCAAATATTTGCTTTTTATTCTTGATTTGATTGTTTTCTCTAGGTTGTATATATTCTTCTTACTTTCCACATATGATTTTTTTAGTTAAGACTACAATAAAATATTGCCACAATATACATTCATATATATAGTCCACATTGTACGTGTCATATTTTTGTTTAAATTATATAAACATTTAGGCGTATTTATTTAATTTTATGTATCATTATTTTCATTCGCTAAAGCAAATTTTTTAACGTATCTTCTTATTTTCAGGAAAATTTTTTATGTACAGTTGACAACACCTAAATTTGAGCGCGGGTAAACAAAATTGAAGGACGAATTATGTGTATATAAAGAAAGAATATAAAAAGTAATCGTTGTTACATTTAATGACGATGCTCTTAACATCATACTCGATATCGAATATTTTTTTACACAACATACAAAACTAACTATGACAACCAAACAAAATTTACTTCGATACTATGTAAACAAAACTCATCAACCAAATAATGACAATAGATTATAACTTCCAAGTATTATTTTTTTCAATTAAAATAAAACATATGCTTATAATAATAATAATAATAATATAATAATAATAACATGAACACAAATTGTAGCGTTAATCCATTGGTTGTCCCGTGAAGGAGCACATTATATTTTTTAGTGTAACATGTCAGAGACAGCTATGTAAGAGTGAGTTAAAATTTGACTCGTGTCGATATAATTAATTTAATTTAATTTGTAAAGACAAATATGAAGTTTAATAATACTAAGGGACTGCAATTATAATAAAAGTAATCACATGGGGATTTATTGGTAAACTATATAAGTGACCGCAAATGGTGCCGCCGTGCCACGTGAGCCATGTGCAACGCCTGTCATCGGCCGGTCGGCGCTTATTAATGTATTCACTTCCTTACCCTAATTTTATTTTATTTTATTTATTTATTATTATTATACACCTTTCGTTAATTCCTTGTTATCTTATGACTCCGTAGTAAAATATAAATTGAGAAGAAATCATTAATGTATTATTTCATGTCCGAGATATGTAAGTTTACAAAAAAAATCTCACTAAATAATTATTTGTTATTTCTTTTTCGTATATTTCTCTCATAATTCAGTCGGTCCAACTCAATTCGTAGATAACTTTTTGGTAAAAAAATGATGAACATGTCATTTCTCTTTCATGTTTAGGTGATCTTAATAGGATTACTATAAATTAAATTAAATTAAAAATACGGAGACTATTGATGTTATCGATCTTCTGTATCGAGGTAGTTATCTATTACTCCGTATTATCAACAACATATAAAGGTCAAACAATAATAACTGTGGGCGTTGTTATTTAGTACGTGCAAGTACTTCTATATTTGATAGTCGTTAACACTTATAATTAGTGGTAATTTATACAACAATGACAAGTGTTTTAAATCCATGCTAGCAGGGGCAGAGCTATGTAGAAGGTAGGAGTAACAGTTGCGTCCATTCTTAGTATGCAGTGTAATTTTTATTGAAAAGTCATATTTTTAATTGCATTTTTTGTTTGTGATACGGGTTCAGAAAAATTGGAATATCATTGCTACAGGTAAGTCAAAATTTTGAATCCACCACTGCATGCTAGTAGTTTTGAATATAAACCTGTTAAGAAATACCTGTTAGCTCCATCCTTGATTTTATGTCATCTAACAAAAAAATATCTATGAGATAAAACATTATAGATTGACACGAATAAATAGTTCAAGGTTCTCCTTAGGTTATTTGATAAAATCAAAGTAGACTTTAAACATGTGTATATACACTGTCCATTAATTTTTAATACAAAATTTCATATTAATATGTAAGTTAATATGTATATTAAGCATTTAGTTGGATTCATGATAATATTACCTTATGTAAATGAATTTATGTAATTAAAGATTAAAAAATTATAAGTTTAGTGAAACCAAGTTAGTGAAATAAATTAATTTTCTTAAGTCTATATTAACATTTTCAAGTATTCTTACTCGGTGAATTGAAAATAAAAACATTACGAATTGATTCGGATAATATTTTAATCAATGAATAAATTTGCTTTTTATAAGTGAATAGTTGATTAAAAAAATCTTTTAATAAGGTAGGGATCTAAATTTAAAATTTACTAAACTTAAAAGATTCAATTGACAAATTAAAACTTAATTAGAATGATGACATCATGTAACACCTCAAAATTTAAAATATAATTTTGCTAAAGGTAAAATTTATTATTTTAAGTTAGTATTATTATAAGAGGAATAAAATAATAATAATTGTGATCGATTATAAAGTTCTAGACAATAATAATTACAGGGAATGAAATCAAAGTAATATGCTACACATTCACGTACACAAACACATTCTAATTCACTCCAGAAAGTGGGAGAAGGAATGGGGTAACGCGGGAAGAAAAGGGAAAAAGAAAAACAACCTTAAATCCTGAAATTGATGCTTGATAATTTGAATTTAAACAATTTAATCCATTCTTAATTAAGGTATGATCTTGTTCTTGTTTACTTATAACCTAAAAAGTGCTTTGGGGTTTTTGAGAGATTAGTTGGTGGTAACACAAAATTAAGGCTAGAATATGCTTAATTGATATTTGTTAAGCTTAATAATAATTGTGTAAGCATTAACCTAAACTAAAAGTTGAGTATATGAATTGTGTTCATGGTAAATGTGGTAAGTTATCATGAATGAATTTATATGAATTAGTGATAAATCATTCGATTGGAAGTTTGAAAGAGTTGTTAGGATGTTATTTGAAGTGATTTAAAGTAGTAATTTAAGTGGTCAAACACTTGGATTAAAAGATATTTTATCATAAGACTAAAGTGGTGTTATAGTGGTTTTGATGAATTGTATTAAATTGTTGTAATTAGCGTAAAGTAGCTCAAATGATATATATATTGAAACTATCACTATAATACAAAGATGACGATTTGATCTAAATAAAGATATAGCTTCCAGTGTTTAAGCTTTAAGATTTAATATGAGCATGAAGAGTGTAGTTATGTAGTTTGACTCAAAGACAAACTTAGTCAATCCATGAGGGTAATGGGTTGATGGGGATGATTAATTAGCTACGATGATTGATAATTGCTAAATGTGTCGTTATATCAATGTATTATATGATAGGTGATCAAAAGACGTGACATTCACAAATGTGTGCTAAGTGCATATATGCCTAAAAAGCAAATGTGAGTGATATGGGGGTTAAATAAGTAATGATTGTGTGTTCCGAATTTCTTCCGAGCAAGAGGTTTATACAATCAAGTGGATTATTGTTTGTATATTATCTTGTTTCCAATTGTTGATTCTATATCTTGTTGATTATTCGTATTGTGTTTATGGCACGTTATGTTGAATATGTGCTAGATGAATAGTGTTGATAGAATTTGTTGATACGTGGAATTATGTGGATTGAACATTTGTAGAGAATTGTTGTTGATCAGAGTTTAGCTAACTGCAGTTAGCATAGAGTTGTGGAGCTTAGTATGCATATCGACGTGATGTGGTATTAAGCGTGCTTGTTTCTTGGAGCTTGGTATGCATATCGATATAGTATGGTGCCTTGCGTGCTTGTTTCTATTGGATCCACATAATGTTCAGAGTAATCTCTACAATTGCTCAGTAGTTATCTGTTTAAGCAAATATATGATGTTAATATTTGCTAAGTGTTGATTCAATGTTGTTTTGTGAATTATTCATTTAATTACTCGTATACTCACTAAGTTTTTTACTTACCCCTTTCACTTGTTTCATTTTGTAGGTGTAATGGTTCTATTGAACCAAATGATCATAATGTATAGATCTTGGTTACAAGGTGGTAGCGTGGATATGGAGCTTGCTTTGTGGTTAGACGAGCTTCTTATTCTTTTGAATTGTCGTCTTGAATTATCACTTGTATAAATTGCCCAAAACATCACTTTTGACATTTTTATCGGATTATGGATGAAAGTTATAATGGATGTGGAATATTGCTTTGACTTTGCAAAGTCAATTAGCAACTAGTGAACTAGTGGTCTTGAATTGAAAGTGAATAGGAATACTACGTTCTATGTGTTTTGTAAAGTGATAAAATGTGGCTAAATGTCAAAGTTAAGTTTTGGTTGATTTTGTTAATATAGGTAATGTTAGTCATGTTGAATTTGATATAGGAATGTAAAATGTGGATGTCAAATGGTTGTTGATTTTGCAAATGGGTCAAAATAGTGTCCAAATGGGCCGTTAAAGTGTTTTTATGTCAAAACGAGTTATGGTAGACGTATGTTGCTTTTTGTTATTGATTTAGGAGTCAAATGTATAGTGGGAAATGTTGGTAAAAGGCTGAGGCCCGAAAACATGTGGTTTGCAATTTGAGAAGTCACAAAAAGTGGTCAAAATGACCATAAATTGGTTACACGTCCGAATTCCCCGTTAACGTGTATTTTGAAAAAGTGTAAAAAGGAAAGCCTTTATTTTGGTAGAGTGGAATTGCATGCAAAATTTCAGGTCCTAACTCTTAATGAGTAAAAAGTTATGCATGTCCGAATTTGACTCAAAAAAATATGAGTTTGGTCATGTAGCTGCAGCCTTTGGTCCATACGCAATCCCACTAGAAGTGTAGGATCGCGTAATACAGTGTGTTTTGGTCAAGTCGAGTTTTGTTCATGAATACACAATCATTGGAGTTTTCATTGTACGTACGCGATCCCCCTTCAATACTAGGATTGCGTATGCGATAATTTTTTTTCTAGACATTTCACATAATATTTCTTATATATAATTTAAGATAAGATGCTAATTTTAAGTTTTTAACAATAGCTTAACAAATCAAGGGGTATTTATAGTCCATTTACACTAACTTTGAGGTTGATCAGATACTCAGATGCCACAACAAAAGATTCGACCTTTTACCGTGTCTAACAACATTTTACACCACCAATTCCTTTTTTTTAATGATTTATAGTTCCTAATTGTGTGTATATTATCTTAACCGATTGACACATAATTAGACTAACATGGGAGATGAGAATATACGTGTATAACACATCACAATTTTATAAGATTTAGGAGGATTAGGTAGAGAAAAAATCAATTTTCATATTATTATAAAACATAAACAAAAAATGTGTATGAGGAGGTTATACTATTGATACATATAATACATAGTTTTATTGATTATATAACAAAATGACAGTTATATACTGCAACCTCTTTAGTTAACATATCATTTGGACTTGCCTCAAGTTATATATAAATTTACCGTGTAGGAGTATAAATATAGTGGTAATATGTAACTCCATCCATCCTGTCAAGAATTCAATCCGTCAACTCTCTTTACTACCTCCTCTCCTTTTTTCGAGTTTGGTTCATTACTAGAACCCAAAATCCCTAACTTCTCTTATCTTTTAGAACTGTAAGGGAATTTCGGTAGGAATCATAAAAACCAAATCGATATAAATCAATTTGTTTTTTATTGTTGGGTCATGGCAACTTTATAAATTTATTTTAATATGTATAGTGTATACTTAACATATACGAAATGAATGTAATTAATTTTAAAGGCATTTCATTCATAAAAGCAATTAAGTGTTTAATTGCTCAACCATTCAAACTTAATAATTTAAGAGGCACTTTTATACTAATAATCTAATCTATTACCTCATGAAATGAATATGTAAAGAGAAGGGCTAAAAGTAATTGATGGTTAAAAAGGATGAGTGGTGTGACACTAAAGGAATTATAGTCTAGCGGTATATAAAGAACTTTTTAATATAGTGATTGTAGGTTAAGGTTTATGGAAGTCATATTATAAATATTCATGATTTTATATAATAATGGTGGGTACCTATTGTAGGTTTGACTTAAAAAAAAGTAAAGAAAAATGAGTGGTGTGACACAAGATTAAGGGGTAGGATTCTCTTGGCAATAACATATTATTATTCTACACAACAAATAAAAAAACAGTCCACATGACATGATTATGACCAACCCAATCAAGAGGTTACCTTTATATCATACATTTTATTATTATTAGAATCCTTCCAACTCAAAAATCAACTGATTGAAACAGACGGAGCCACGTCAACGTCATGTCAATTTTTTCAGAAAACTGACTGAAACTGACTGACCACTTACATCACTGCTCCGTCACTTTAATTTTTGAGTCCCACATTTACTAATTTATCTTTCATTTTATACATACAAAATTATAAAGGAAAAAGAAAAAACCCCCGACAAATACGATGCAAACTTCGGATATCCGACGAGGATCAAACCGATGGCCAAGTGACAAAGGTGGTGCCATCCCCATCACTTTGTCACTCTTCGTCAGTTTCAAACCGAAGCAAACCGATGGAGTGCGTTAGGAAGAGTCTATTATTGAATTTACTCTTTTACTTGCTTTATTCTTCGTTCGTACTACATTAAAAAATGTAACATACTCCGTAGTATATAACAAGCAGTTTTTAACCCGCGCGTTGCGGCAGAGCAAAATATCTACATTAGTTTATGACATAATTGGGTATATATGCAACTTAAAAGTTAGTATTCCATATGTAGTGAAATTTGGATATTCAAATAGTTTAAGGAGCTATGTATGGACGTAAACTTTATGTTCATTGATCAATTATGGCAAAACAATAAAAGTAACTAATATGTTTACAGTCTTTGCCTTAGAATTAGATGTGTATAGTTTTTATTTACTAATTACAAAATTACTTCAAAATTATTTAAGTTTTATATAAGTAGTGTAATTTGTATGACTTTTATACTATATCCACTTAAAAAAATTGAAAATAATATTTAGCAGTTTTTACCTATACTAATTTCTCTCTATTATTTCATTGCACCCACACACACTTATATACCTATAATTAACTCATTTTACTCAACCTCTTATGATCATGAATAATTTCTTACTATTCTTTTTTATAGATTTTATACTATACAGTATTAGATTATTTATATTTTAGAGCGATGTATATTAAAACCTAAAAACAAATGTAGTGAATAGAAAAAGATGAAAGGTGAAATATATGTTACAAACATAAAATAAAGAAAATAAAAAGAGAAAGAAATGCGTAAAAAGTTGAAGGTGTAACATCCGGATTTTGAGCCTAGAATTTTTATATAAATTTGAATTGGAAATTGGTTTAAAAAAAGTAATTTTTTTACATTTGTTATGTGAAAATAAATAGATAAAAGAGTCATAGGATTTATTGTGACTAATAAAATAGTACTTGTTTTAAATTGTTAAAACTGACGATAAAATAAAATATTTTGTCTCACGAGTATTTTCGAGTTCCAGACAATAGGATTAGAAGGGGAATAAAAATTATACTGTATTCAAAGTGGGGCGGTGGGAGTAACCAACTTATTTCACATACTCTTCCCCAATACTCTCATTTTCTTATTTATGCTTGTACTCTAAAATTTCCTTTACCAAATAAAAATCTAGAAATCAAAAGGAAGAGATAATCAATCTTTTAGTTTGGTTCTCACATCAGATTCTTCATCATCATCACTTTGATTGTAAGTATGTGTTGCTAGGTTTATTTCATAAACTTGATTGTATTGAAATTATTAGGGTGTATGATATATGTATGGAATTAAGAATTGAAAGTTGCTATTAGATGTTAAATTATGTTATGTGAATCTTTGTTAATTGATTTCATGATGAGCTGTGATAATTTATTTGTGTTCTTCAAGCTAGGTTTGAATAAATTTAATTGGGTTAAAAATTAAGCATAGGAATTGGAGTGAAAGGAAAGTTATTATTAGGTGTTATGTTATCGGATGTTTATGGTTAATTTTGTGGGTTTTTGTTGATCTAAATCGGACTAGAAATATGATTTTGAGTTGTTTTGGGTTTTAGTTCGGAGCTATAATATTGCAGAAGAAACTGGGTTTCTGGGTTTGGGTCACTTAGCCGATCGGCTATGTTTGCCTAGCCGATCGGGTAAAGCTTGTTAACCGATGGGGTAAAATTAACCATATGGCTAAAATAGAACAACTCATTTACAGAACGTCACGTCGGAACGTAAGCCTTGAAAATTGTTATGTTAGCCGATCGGTTTAAGTGGTGAGCCTATCGGGTAAGGGAGCTCAGTCGATCGGCTATGGGAAGAAAGCCGATCGGGTATGGGTTAAAACAGGAACAAATTAGTTTTAATATTGTGTTGTATTTGTAATGTATATATATGTTTAATGAACTAAGTGAATGGTACATATATATCTATATATTATGAAATAGTGACTATATGAGTTAATATAGTGAGAATAGATACTTGTAAATTAGTATGATAAATACTTGTAGTTTGGGTTATTGCTATTATTTGATGTTATGTATTTGAAATATGTATAATAGTTATGACATGGTTGTTGTAGTTATTTGATATTACATTAGAATATGTTATGATAATAACTTGAAAGTTAGTATGAGTATTATTTACAAAGTATTGTTATGGTAGTAGATGTTATGGATTTCAAATTAGTTATTCGATTATAACATTTATTATGGGATGAGTTACTGATTTATTATTTATTTGTATTCCAGATTGGGTAGAAGGACACTCAGTGATATTAGACTACTGAGTGGATGACTAGGAATATCGGTGAGTGGATCTGTAGTCTTCGGTTCAACCCAGTTGTAACAGGTTTGGTTACAACGGGTGAACATACTTGGTTATGGGTTATTAACTGTTTAATCTTCTGGGTTATTGTTATTGTTGATCTGGGTGATTGGTTGTTTATATTCAGTAATGACATGACTATTATGCATTATGTGATACTTGGCCACTGGGCATATGTGTGTGAATGAGAGGTCAACATTGGTTGGGTTTGTTGCTATTGTTTGGCTGGCGGGGTTTCCGATACACACCGTTGATGGATGAACCCTAGTCAGTGAAGATAGCTTCAAACTATCTGTAAATCATTGTGATGACATACCAGTGGTTTAAGGTGTTCTTGTGATGGCATAGCAAGAACCACCGGTCCTCTCTAGTATTGTGTGCTTATGTATTTATTTGTTGTAAGATTTGTTATTTCTGGATTGAACTGTCGGTTACAGTTCCATTCACTTAGCTCTGAGCTAACCCCTCAATATTTAACATTTTGTAGATTATGTATGGGATATGGAATGGGCTTTGGGATTCTGGATGGAATGTTTGACTACTGCTGTGACTACTCTGATGTATTTTGGAAATCATATGTTTTGGAAAATTATATAACACTCAGCTGATAGTATTTAGTTTTGAAACTGAAAGTTAATAATTGTAATCTTTTGGGAAAGTTAAAATTTTTGGTATATTGAGACTTGCTTCTGATGGTTTAAAATATAAAATATATTATAATAGAAGGGGTGTTATAGAAGGGTCATGAACTATTTATTCAACAATACCTTGTTAATTCCTCAAATATGAATCTAAAAGTTATAAAAAATATTGTGCGCCATACATTGTATCTCATGATTAAACTACGAATACATGTTGGATATACTTTCTCATACTTACATTACATATTAGTTTGTATTTTTTGTAAATGGGTCATCTACACTGAATAAATAGTGTAACTTATGATCCACAGTCTTACCGTTCAATTAGAAATATTGACAATAATGATAATTTTTTTTTTTGACACTCCATGTCATATATATATTGAATTAACCGATTAGTTATGAGACAACACACTAATTAATCAAGCATTTATAACTTTATGCAAAGGAAAACGTAAACAAATAATAAAATATACATTTTGAACATATATTATATTAGATTTATATTGTTTGTGAGAAGAATTAAAAAAAATGTTGTCAATATTCATATCCAATATATATTAGATTTATATAACATTGTAAAAGAAATAAAAAAATAATTTTATCACTATTCATATAATAGTGTTCTACATTACCATCCTGATAAATGTGAGCTTCTATTACCAAGTTTACCCATGTAAAATGGATTGCAATTTTCAAATTATAAAGTCCAAATCCACTCGTTTAATAGAAAAAAAGGCACTACTTCCCTATATTAAGAACATCGAGCGCTTGATGATTAAGCCAGAAACTACACATAAGATTTGGTTTCCGTTCATACTAAACGATATATTGAAGAAAATGAATTCGGGTATTATATCGATTTGTCAATGATACTAACTTAAAAGTGAACAAACCTCGGCCTTAGGTTGTGTTGTGTTCACGCAGAATGTGTCTGAAGTAAGCCAAATTCATCAAATATATTGGAATTTTAAGGAATGTAAATATCGAATCAAACACCATTACACGTGATTTAATTTTTATCGAATTTCGCAAACCAAATGCACTATTATCTAGTTGGTATAATTGGGATAGCAATCTCCTTGTGCAATTATACATTATGTCACTTGCCTTTTTAATTTTATAGTTTTTAATTGGTACCCAGAAAGGAAACCAGTAGTATCAAAAGGATTTATTTGGCGTTATAGAAAATGGAACAATATAAAGGGTATGTACTTTTGATTACAAAAGTTTGTTCATGCATTTTTGTACAAAGACCACATGTAAGTTTGCTTTGGGTTGGTGTTTTGGAAGAATGGTGGGGTTAAGAAGACAAATAATGTAGATCTATGTTTGATTTAAATCTCAATTATTTATGTTGGATTTAACATGCAAAGATTATGCTTCGCTGTTAAAGTTTAGATAGGGCTGCAGGCATCATTTGTAGCTTATATATATATATATATATATATATATATATATATATATATATATATATATATATATTACTCACTTTGACCGGTATTTGTGAAACAATCGAGTTTAATATAGGATTAATTATATATATCCCTTTCAACCTTCACAAATATCATATATATGCCCAACCAAAGATGGAGCTTTATTTTTGGGGTAGCCCCTCAAAAATTGGAGTTACTACTGATATATATTTAGTACTTCGTGATTTAGAAATACTTACAACATGTTAAGATAGCTAAGATGGCTGCAGCTTCTTTATATAAGTATAATGAACTAATTGGTAGTCCCACTATAATCATTCAACTTTATATTTTTGTTTTTCAATATCTCATAGAAATTAAATATATATTAGTAAAGATTTCAACACTTATGCTGATAGTTATTTTAAGTGGAATTTGAGTTAATGTAATAGGTATACATGTCAATATGCTTATTGTCTTATTGATATAATATCACTAATAAAGAAAAAAAAAAGTTTAATTAATTTATATGTAGCATAATAAAAGTAATGTTATACGCTAACGTATTATTTTTACGTCAAATGGCCCCTTAAATAATTCGGTCAAGCTTCGTTACTGTCCCCAACCTCATTTAAAAATTGCATATATACACAAATCGTAGGTATTTCGCAATGATACAATTAATTCCGATAACATTCAAATTCTATAAACACATTAAATGTGATATATGATTGTAATTATATCTACATCTACATAATGAATAAAGGGTATTGAACTAAAACTCACGGTAATACAAAAGTAATGTTGGTCACCAATATCGATCAACGTTATTTACAATCATCCACAAACAACTCTCACTTGAACAAAAATGCCATCAGTACTATTGTCTTATTTTTCACTACATAACGTGGTTAATTATTAGTTCTCAATTTTGCATATATGATTTAAGTGACTTAAGAACTTCACGTACGTGTTCTATTTTCTAAAAAAAATATTCTATCAAATTTTACATGTACGGAACCATTCTTTATTGCCCGTTGGGGTAAAACTTAAGGATGTGTTTGATAACAACTAGCTGGAGCTGGAGCTGAAGATTGTGACTAGAGATGGAGCTTGGGATTATTTTTTCAACTACTCAAAAGAACTTCTCTAAAAGGGATTCTACGGGACTATCGAAGATTCTTTTTTCAATAATCCCTTCTATATTTTTGTTGCCAAATAAGGATGAGAGATTGAGATTCTCAAAAACTAAAAACTTAGGGTCTGTTTGGTAACAACTGACTGTAGCTGGAGATTGTGACTGGAACTGAAGATGAAGATTGTGGCTGGAGCTGGAGATGGGGATTATTTTTTAAACTACTTCAAAAAGCTTCTCAGATAAGGGATTCTAGGGGATTCTCAGGGATTCTTTTTTCAATAATCCCTTCTATAATTTTGTTGCAAAACATGGATAGAGATTGATAGTGTTAAAAACTAGAAGCTCAATTCCTTAGAATCCCCTAGAATCTTTGTGCCAAACATATCCTTAATCTACTAGAATCCCTTAAAAATGATGTGCCAAACATACCCTAAAAGCTTAAAATATTGTATCCCCAAAATAAGGGATAGATGTACTACGTAATTGTTTTGATCCAATTTCCCGGGCTTGACCCAACCTGTTCAACCCGTTGAAAAATCTGACATATTTTGACCTGAAATCGGTTTCGACCCAAACCCATTATGACCCGACGCTAACAGACCCAACCCAACCCAATATGTGGTGTAGTATAGACTAGATATATGTATGACATTAATATTGCAGAATATTTATAACTTGCATGTAAAATCTTGTAGAATGTTTTATAAAAACTTCCTAAGGGATTCTAGAAAGGATCTCACCTCATTTGTATCCATTTGAATTAATTGAAATGACTTATAGCACTTTCATTGGCAGTCGTCACTTTTATCGTTCCAACCGACGGAACCAACACCGATGATACCATTGGTTTTTCAGTTGGTTTTCTTCGAATATCCAACGAGCGTTGTTTGTGGTTTTTTTCTTTTTCTTTGAGTTTTTAACTAATGGCTCAATTGAAATTTTGTTGTTAATAAAGACCGTGTAAGAAAAAAGTTCATAAAAAGACCTTTTGGATGACTTAACTCATTATGGATGCTCTTAGACACTCTATTTTTGTATTGTTTATTGTTAATTTATTAGGGTTTACGTACTATAAAGCCCTTTTTTATCAGACCAAAAGCTATTTCTAAAGCTTTATATATAAAAGTTAAGCGACAATTTGATAAAAATGCTTTAGAAAAAGCTTTAGTTTTAGTATTATTAATTGGGGATTGCTCTTAGATTAGTCATGTAATCTCTTAATTTTTCAATTTATAACTGTTGACTTCAAAATCCATAATGGACACTTGTAACTTGTAAGCTAGCTGTAACCTTAAACCACACGAGCATATAAACCATACAGGCATATATAATCGGTAAAATTCAATTTCCAAGCCCATATCGGGGTAATATGAACACCAGAAGAAGTTACCCAAACTTGCTGCACTTACGTAAATATATAAAGCCTTGCATTTTAGACCATCATATTAATTAATATTAATTAAGGTGTTTGTGAAAATACATTTAACTTGTACTTGATGTCTATAATGTGTATCATACTTACGTTTGTTACTTTTAATGCATATAGCTTTCAAAAAATGTATTCAAAAGTATTTCAACAATCTTTTTATTTAATCATGTGTCAACCTCTGCGGATGTCACGTGACACCTTAAGCGGACGACATGTCACCAAAATAAACTAAAACGCACTTTCTGAAAGTTCGATGTGTTACACACAATAGATATGAGACACAAGTTAGACACATTCCAAAAACACTAACCCCAATTAATTGGACGAAGGGTTTCGGTATTGGGAATGGAAATGGGAAGATACGACACAAGCTGTTTAAGTGATGCACATTTTGAATCAAGGGTATGAAACCATCAAATCGAAGTTTATACAAACCCAAAAAGGGGGACGGGTTTATAATTGAAAAGGATTATCATTCCATTTCACTATCAATCTCCTACCCAGTACCCACCCATAATGATTATCAGACACACCAAATATTAACAAAAGAAACCAAACCCTAAAGGTAATATTAGTCGACAGGATAAATTTCGCAATGGTATCATACGTCAAAGACACTAATTCCTAAATCCTCATAATTAGATGTTCCATTTTTATTCAAGCAACCTCAATGGATTTTAAGTTCTCGTTGACTTCAAATCGACTTCAAATTCCCCCGTCCTAAATTTCTGTTCTGCAACCCGACTAACTCCCAATGTTAAGGCTCCCATGCGAAGGTTGCATTCGTGCGTTCTGCACATGTTTTTGACGCTATTGAAAGCTTTATTAATGTATTTCTTCAATTCGTTATTCACCTTCACTTCATCTCACATATTTCCTTGATTGTTCTGTAAATTCAAACACCAAAAAAATGATATAATATAATTTGTTCTATTGCAAATATAAATTATTAAATAAAAAGAACCATATAATACCTGAAGCCACTCGAAGTAGCTAACGATCACACCACCGACATTTGCACATATATCAGGAAGTATCACAACTCCTTTCTTTGAAAGAATCTGTAGCAATATAAAACATGCTAGTATGTGTGCGTTTATATAAAAATATATAGGGTTTACTGTATCAAAGTATATTATATTTTACATCCTGGGGTTAGTGCGGTCGAATGTATTTAACTTGATACCAATGTCTATTGTATGTATCTATCTTACGAATTTTATAATTAATGTACTTAACCTGTTAAATTGAGGTATTGATGCTTTTTACCTACAAAATGCTTATGTGGCACCGGTAAACATTTTTATGTATTAATCTTGTACACGTCACATGCCAACTCATTTACCAACTCATCAAAACTAATTTCACTTAATCATTGAACAATCTTCTTCACTGATCTGTTTATCAGGCTTCAACAAAAATGATGCATCAATGTTCACATATGAACCTATATTGGTTCTTTTGTGTTTTTAGATATAATTTTAGGATTTTTTTTTTTTTACTTTTTTTCATCATCAATTAAACGTACATCAATGTTCATATACGAATGAAGTTAATCACACGTGAACAAATACGAAAACAAGTAGTTTTTTCACAAGTTCTCAACTCTTATTTGGTTTTCAAAATCATATGAGTTATTATATATATATATATATATATATATATATATATATATATATATATATATATATTGGTTCAAGTAAAAAGAAACTTAAAGTAAAAATGGTAAGAAACCATGATATAGTGACACGTGTCCCTGATAAATGTCATTTAATACTAAATGAAGATATAATCATGTATCAAACCACTATGTATCAAACTACAATCGGATATGTATCATTTTTTAAGGTTTATTGAGAATATGTATCATTCTTTAAATGAAATTGTATCATCTTGGTGAAGTATATCTGTACAAGTTTAATATATGTTTCTTCATTTTGTATTGATCCACATGAACAATTTCTTGTAAATAATTTAAGTAAAAATGAAATCTAATGTTGTTTCCTACTCTTTTTACTTTAAATGTCTTTCTACAATAACCAAAGCTAGTTAAAATGTGTATTCGATATAATTTTAGAATTTTTTGACATTTTTCCTTTTCAATTAAACGTACATCAATGTTCACATATGATTGAAGTTAATCACATGTGAACAAAAACGTATTTGATGTGGTTCTTAAAGTTCTGAACTTTAGAGTGGTTCTCATTTGAATCTCCCAATATATATATATATATATATATATATATATATATATATATATATATATATATATATTTTCTTTCTCTTATTGACAATTTAAAGAAAAGGGTAAGAGATGTATCCATAGTTGTTGACTATATAACTCGTAATAGTCATAACACACATGTATAAAAATGTGACATCGATAAGTATCAAGATATCTTATAGATCCTAGTTTTTTAATGTTAAAACTTAATAGTACAAGTTTACATAATATAAAAATAGTAAGAAAATATATCAAATTTAAGTTAAAAATTACACTAATAAACTTATAAGAACATATTTCATTTATTATATATATCTATATCTATGGACGTTTAATAGTAGGGATCCGATCGCTTCATTTTCAATGTATTTTTAACTCGACTCGTAAGAGTTCAAGACGCATCAACCTAGAACTCGTATAATAAACCTAACAGACTAACATTGCAACGTGATTTGTGAGAAAATTAAAACATCAGAGAATCACGGAGCAACAATGACTAAGGCAATAAAATTGGTTTTAGTTTTGATTTATTATCGGAGGGAGGGTAGTTAAAACTTAAAAGTAATTGACAGAATGTCAAACAAAGTGCAATTAAACTGAGTACTTTTAAACTTACGGGATCAGACCTATCGGCTAGTGTCTACTACCCTTTAAACTTGTAGTGTCTTGACTTAGATGGGTTAATCATTTCCAAAAATATTACTCCATAAAAAAAGGTCTACGTTACTTGACTTTGAAAGTTATAAAACTCTCCACTTATATAACTAAGAATTTAATAAATCTATTGGACATATTAGCATGCAATTTAATCAAGTGTATTAAGCCAACTATCCCCTTTTAATTTACTCTAAATTTCAGCTGCACCAAAAGAACGTTTAAATTGTACTCCGTATATGATGTTTGAGATACGTACGTAGAGAACTAGAGATCAAAAACAAGTACCCATGTCCATATATCTAGTGAATTTCTTTTTCTTTTTTTGGAGAGCATTAATTATATATAAGCGAGGGTGATACATACCTGGTTAGAACACCACCTAAGGCACATGGTACGAGCACATCACATTCATGAACAAGCAATTCATCTGCATTCATGGTGTCTCCTCCAACAAAACTAGTTAATTAATCTAAAGGCATGTTTTTTATGCTCAAACAATGCCGGTATATCAATACCACTTGGGTTCTTTATAGCTCCACAAGAATCACTCACTGCAACGACCTTACCACCCCTTTCATGAATCAGCTTAGCTACCCAGGATCCTACCTTCCCAAAACCCTGAGAATTCAAATCATATTAGGAAACATCAAAAAAAAAAAAAAAAAAAAAAAAAAAACCTGAACTACAAAAGTCAGACCATTAATAGACTTGCCATGTTCAGAAAGTAAGGCTTCTGTGGCAATAACAACGCCATGAGCAGTTGCAGCCTTTCCTCCTAGCAATCCACCATGAGACTAGTAATAAGGAACTTAATGTTAGTATAAGTTTTGTGGCTAGATAGATGCTTAAATATAAATGGTGATAATAACGGAATTAATACATACTATATATATATATAGAGAGAGAGACAGTGAGAGAGAGAGATACTCGGGATCCTGTAAGAACACATCCTAACCATTCATCCCTATTTGATCAAAACTAGTTATTGATTGGAAAAATTCTAGTTTAGTTTGGAGTAAAGTTGTTTAATTTTATTTCCATTTTATTAAAATTTTTGTGAGCATATTATATATGTAAGGAAAAAAACTAATAATGATATTAATAACAATAAGTAGTAAGATGTAAGGACAAAGTAAAAGAAATAAAATAAGAAAAAGAAAAAGTCAACCACTGGGCTCGAACCATGGTTGCTTCTATATAAAATTGGGCATCAACCACCAATCCAAAGCAAAATTTAATGTTGATTATGTTAAACATATTATATATATTGTTATATAAGCCGCCTAATAAGACAAAAAATACTATTCATAGTAGGTACTCAATTGATATTGTAACATCCTCTCCAGTAGTCTGGTAATTCCTTTATTTAAATTAGTTATTTAAATTGTTTTTAGAAATTACTTGATATTAATTATTTTACTTGTGAAACTTAAGTAAATAAGTCTTAGGACTTATTGTGAATAGTAAACTATTAGTTGTTTTAAATTATTACAGATGACGGTAAAATAAAATTAATATTCTCGCAAATGGTTTTTAGGTTCCAGACAATAGATTTAGGACGGGTATAAAATTATACCATTTAAATATGTGAGTCGGTTGGTAAACCGACTTTGAGAACTCATATGTTTGTAAACTTGAACCCTTTCTTCATTTGCAACTACAAATTCAAGAAAACCATAACCAAAATAGAAATTAAACTGATACTTCTGTGAATTCGAATTCAAAATATCAGAACTGTTATCGTACACATCATCATCTTCAACATATCACTCTCCTTTTCATTTAAAATAAAAGTGAGTTTGATTTTGAGTGATTAAGTCAAATTGAAGCTTGATTTGTTGCTATTAGGTATTATTTGATGCTACTTGAAGTATTAGAAACTTTAGAATTGAGTTTCTTGAAGTTTTGGTGAGTTCAGGTTCGAAAAACTCGTAAGAACAGCGAAATTCGCAGTTCTCAGTTCGTCCTGCGAACCGAGCTCAGGCTGCGAAGCGAGTTGAGTTCTGCGAAGCGAACTGAGATCTTGCGAACTGAGATATTGTTCTGCGAGTTGAGTATGCCTTGCGAACCGAGTCGCTGCGAGGCGAGTTGAACTTGCGAAATGAGTTGAGTTTGCCTTGCGAATCGAGTTCTGCGAGCCGAGATGGCTTTGCGAACCGAGTTATGTTGTTGCGAGTCGAGTTTTTCTGCGAATCGAGTTGACCTGCGAACCCAGATTACTGCGAACCGAGATTTTTAAGATTTTTGTTTCGCAAATTTTGAAAATGCATGTCTTTTCGGGGTAACGGACAGATGACAAATTCATTAACTCGGATTGATTTGAAATTCGCATGGTCACTCAGAAACGACCTAATGATCCCGGCTCTATTCTAAGAGTCTAGACAGTTTTTGACCATTCGGGGTCATATAGGGCCCTAAAATGGCGTTTTTCAGTTTTAAAACGTCAAATTGGGATTTTTATGATTTTAATTCTGATTGAACTGTTGTTTGTTTAGACTTCCGGAATTATCTGATTGAATAAATATGCTAAAAAGATGATTGTGGAACAAGTTACTAACTTGTGTGTTATGTGGTGTTTTAGATACTCCGAAGACTCAGTAATATCAGATTTCTGAGTGTTGATGCTGTAGAGGTATCGGTGAGTGGATTCAAAACTCACCATTTGATTTAGTTGTAATCATTTGATTTCAACTAATAAACGTAGATATGTTGTTGTTGATTCTTTATTATACCTTGTTGATTATAAATCTACGTGTTATGTGTGGCCTTTGGACATCAGTTGTTAGTGAGGTCAACGAGTTGATGAACTGTTGGTTGGGCTAGTGGGTTGTTGTATGAATGATACAGAGTTGTACTTCATTTGTTGTGTGTATAGACTCTGTATCTGAATGTAGTAACCGCTAGCTATCGGTCTCGTCCGTATGGCCATACGGATATGGTTGGATAAGTGTTCTTGGGGAGCCTCCCGGATATTATGGTTATCCCCAGAGCCACCGATCCTCATTAAGTACTTGTTGATTATTGATTGTTGATTGTTAATTGTAGTATTTGCGGATATTAGAAGTAATTAGGTGATGAAGCTAAGTTGAATGTTGTGTGATGAGTTTACTCACTTAGCTTCGTGCTAATCCCTCGTTGTTACTTCTTGCAGATTTTTGATAGAATGTGGGTAGCAAGAAGTTAATGATTAAAGCAAGGGATGTTTGAAGATTATGCTACTCTGAAAATGTTTTGTATAAAACGAAGTTAGTTTACGTAATGCCTCGAAAAGTGAATTTGGTTAATACTTTTGGATAGTATAACTTGATTATAACTGTTTTGTACATTATATATATGGTGTAGTAATCAAATATATGTTTTAAATACCTACGCTTCCGGTTTATTAATATAATATTGTGTACTTAAAAGAGGGGCGTTACAGATATTAAGGGGTAATACCCCATTTTCAAGGTGACATTTTTGTATATATTATAAAGTGTGATTGTCGCGGCTTCACGTAAAGGTGCTGGTGTGAAGGGTTTTTTTATTTTTATTTTTTTAATTTTCGCGACTTCACATAAGGTTGCTGGTGTGAAGGTTTTTTTTTTTTAAAAAAAAAATTCGCGGCTTCACATAAGGGTGCTAGCTTGAAGAGGTTTTTTTTTTTCTTCGTGGTTTCACATAAGGGTGCTGGTGTAAAGATTTTTTTATCATTTTCACGGCTTCACATAGGGTGTTGGTGTGAAATTATTTTTTTCTTCACACAATTTTTAATAAGATAAAGATTATTTACTTTTTGTTAACACTAAATTTAAAGTAATGAGTGTTTACTTTCTATTGCTTAACACATAAAATATAAATTGCTTCACACAAATTTTATTTTGTGAATGTTAAAATTTTAGCTTCATCGTATAAGAAATCTTCGTGAAGCAAAAGAAAAATTAATATTAACAAATAAAATTTTAACTTCATTATAAAAATAATTTGACTCACATAGTACATATAAATTGCTTCACACAAGTTTCCTTTTGTAAATGTCAAAATTTTAGCTTCATTGTATAAGAAATATTTGTGAAGCAAAAAAAATATAATATTAAGAAATAACATTTTAGTTTCAATGTATAAAAAATTTTGTGAAGCAAAAAAATTTAATATTAACAGATTCTTTTTTAAAAGAAATGTTTGTAAACCATAAAAATCTAATATCAACAACAAAAATCATCGTGAATAAAAATTGAGGTTTACCCATATTTACAAAAATGTCACCTCCTTTTTTTTCAGATTTTTCAATAATTACAAAAAAGTCATCACTCTTTTAAACCATTGATTTAAAATAGGTGGTTAAGATTCGTTCTCACCGTTCTCACGGAATCCCCTTATTCTCACCAGAACACAACTCTCTCTATATATAACCAATTGGGCATAACTCAAGTGGTACTGTCACCGCAAACACTCAGACTCCACATATGTGACCGACAGGTCAGAAGTTCAAATTGGGGCCTCAGCAAATATGGATGATTAGTCCGACGTTAATGCTCCTTACGGATGAGGTGAACACATACGATTGAAATATGGTTCGGAGTCAGAAGTATCCTCCAAATTACCCTTTATCGATATATATCAAACAATACTCACTATTGGTTTCCCCGTGACAATAGCTGCTGAGTAACCATGTAATTTGGAGTACTCATCCAAAATCCAAGCCCTAGTCTGTCAATTAATACCTCCAAACAGTTACTCGCAATATATATAGGTTAAAAATATAAATTAATCAGCCATTCATAATTAGGCACAAAAAGTATTGTTGTATTAGACCATATATATGCGCAACTAGCTAGCATTATTATTTTAGATTTTCTTTATCAAACCAATACATATCAATATATCAAATGTGATCATCTACTGAAACGCCCCGCAAAGCCGAAAGCAATGACTAACCGGATACCTTCAGGTTTCAATTAAAAACCATGGTGGAAGGTATCAATTAGCCACAACTTTAGACTTATAAGGGACTCAAACTTCTTATCTCAAACCGATGTGGAACGGGTTGTTACAAACTCCCCCAAACATAACCAGGATCCATACCCCAGGAGATGCACGAGCCGTGTGCCCGTCACACCCCGAGAGGCTATGGCTCTGATACCATATGAAATGCCCCCGCAAAGCCGAAAGTAGTGACTAACTAGATACCTTTAGGTTTCAACTAAAAACCATGGTGGAAGGTATCAATTAGCCACAACTTTAGACTTAAAAGAGACTCAAACTTCTTATCTCAAACCGATGTGGGACGGGTTGTTACATCTACCATATATATAAGAGTGCATACGTACAAACCTGGTGTTAGATTCCAACATCTGGTGTTAGAATATCAGTGTTTACTCCAATAACATGATGAATTTTTTTAGTGAAGACACGAGTAAGCGTTCGTGCTCAGATATAGATAGATTTTCATGTGCGCACGCAATGCCACCCATGGCTCCACCAAAAGGAACGTCCGCCACCGCATTCTTCCAAGTCATTAGTTGAGACAGGGCAGTTACCTCATCATCGTCAACCTAGCATGTAATAAATCATAGGTATCTATTAAACACTTTGAAGGCATGCAGAATTAGAATAAGAGACAATTTTTAGGTTTGCTGATTAGATTTAAGTGTTAATGAAAGCTAATTTGATCTTCCAAAAAGAATAAAAATATTAACTTCAATGACGATATTAGAATGATCTAAATAAAATATCAAACCATAAATAAACCCTGAACATATCTACATCATTATTCATATAATAACACGTTAACAGTTTGGTTGTGTATCGAACTTTAAACCATTTACTATTGTATGTATTGAACATGTAAAACGTTTACTATTGCATGTATCAGTTTACAACTTGATTGTTACTTAGTTGATCCAGCATACAATAGAACGTTTTATAGTTCCATGCATATAACAGTTCAGGGTATAGAGTTTGATACATAACCAAACGATAAATCCTTAATGAAATTGCCCATGTCTCACGCCAGGTAATACTCACGGTTGATGTGGACGAGGTGATATCACAAATTAACCTTTATTTTACAGGTATACATACAATGAATTGTTTAGCATTTCCATGCATACAATAGTAGAAGGTTTTTAGTTGATACATAACCAAGCTATAAACCCTATCATAACATCTTAATAATTACTAGCTAGCTGCACACAAACAATTTAAAGATAAAAAAGACGAATTACTGATATGATCATGTAGCTACCTTAGAATGATAACGGATTCCTCCATTCATGGGACCACGGATCATGTTGAGCTCTAAATCCGACATAAGTCACCAAACTCCCATTATCCTTATGGATTGGACACTCCACCTGAATAAACATCAAAACTCAATAGCTAGAAATTAGAATTATATATAGCAAGTAACAGTTTACTATAGGCACTGACCTTGGTAGTTTCTCTAAAAGGCATCAACAAACTCTTCTCAACCTTAGAATCTAAGCTAAGAAGACGAGCTGCATGACGAAAATTCCGATTTGTTGCAGCTAAAGCATTCATGATTGTATGGTGATTATCCTATGAAAAAAAGCCCGCGAACCTATGTTTGTGTTAGTTAGATGCTAAGACAACCGTTTGTTTGTACTTTGATATTTATGTTTCAGCTGGAATTCATGTACTTTATTTTTCTGAGTTTCAGAATACGTTTAATCTATCATGTTAACTAATTGATTACGATAAATTGGATCGGGTTTTGCAGTTTTTATTATCAAACTAATCTCCAATTCGTGTAGATATGGAGATTGACAATATTGGGTTTAGTGATGGGGAATGCACTGATGTTTATAGTATATTGTGTGTATTAATTTTTCAACTTTGGTCCATTGTGTGTATCCAATGAGTAATTTGATAACACATGTATAATTTTCCACGTCATTGACACATCATTAAAAACGGTGGCACGTCATAAGGTTGATACATACAATACACCAAAACACCAAAGTTAAGTATTCCCTGCACTAATCCCTGGGTTATTGAGTCGACAAGGTAACTAGTTATAGGTTATAGTATAAAGTTACAGAGAATAACACAGAAAAATCGCATATAGTAAAACTAATCGTGAGTACCTGCTTTCTTAGTAACCGGATTGATGAGCTCAATTTACTTGATTATTTAACAAATTAATTGACGTAAATTGTACTCCGTAACCCGAATTGATGTGCTGAATTTTTTCTTGATTTTTAACTTATCCTTTGAGGTAAAATTCCTTTCTCCGCCCGTATTCAAAGGAAAAAAAAACCCAGAGGCCAATTTATGTGGCGACTTACGTTGTCAATTTTTGAGTACCGAATTATGCAAACGTATTACGTGGGCCTGGGCCCTTCATATGACAATACTCGGGATGTGTTTGGTTGACGGTATTACGTGGGCCTGGGCCCTTCATATAACAATACTCGGGATGTGTTTGGTTGACGGTATTACGTGGGCCTGGGCCCTTCATATGACAATCGAGTGGAAATGTTTTTTACCTATTAACATGTTATTATCTATTTTTCACCGACTTAGAGTTAATGGATATTATTAACGTGTAACATTTATATATTTATCTCAACTAACAGTTGACCTAAAATCCTCCAACCAAATAATTTTTTGAATAGGGCTCGGATTAAGGCTTGAATTAACGGGTCAACTCGCCAACCCAAAAGTAACCCATGAATTTTGATTCTTTTGACGTGAAAGCAACTCACCAACCGATATCAACTCAAAACCCACCAACTTTTAACTCTTTTGGGTGGGCTCAAATCAAGGTTCAGATTAGCGGGTCAACCCGACAACCCTAAGGTAACCCATTAAATTTGAGCCTTTTGATGCAAAACCAACCCACCAACCAATATTAACCCAAAAGCAACATGCCAACCTATTAATTTGTTTACCTAAACAAGTTATGAAGATAGTGTTCAAGTTGGGTACTTTTGACCCGCCAACTCGTTTTATCAAATCATTTTAATATTTTATGCGAGTTTGGTACTTTAGACCCGTCTATTTGACTCGACCCAATTTTTGCACACTTACTTGTGATTGTTAATGTATAAAATCAAGCAACATCGATGACAAATGTATTATAAAGGAATGCTAATTGCATTGCTTAGTATTCTTTTAGTATTACTTTTCCATTCTCATTTTCATTCTCCACTTAAAACCAAGCAAACCCTCAATAGTTAGTTAGATTACATGCCATATATTTTTCTAGCTAGATCTCATCCATATTTTAAATTAGATTGAATCTCGTACTATGAGCTGGGCAATTGTAAGAGGTCCGACAAGAGCTTTGCAAGTCAAAAACATAAAAGATTTCATGTATGCTTGCATCATATTACATAATATGATTGTCGAGAAGGAAGGTATGCTATCAGTGAATGGCCGGATGACGTTATCCCTCAATACGTGTGCATCGAGGACCTACCACAGATATTCGATATCAAATCCAGAAAAACAAAGAACTAAGAGATAGTACAATGCATCACAGGCTTTGAAGTGATTAAATATTATCTCTCAGTTATTTTGATTTACTTTAAAGTTCAAAACCGGGAAACTCTCATATAAATGTACGTTCTTTATTTTGACTTTAATTAATATAAAGAATTAATACTATGTTAAGTATTGGTATGATTTAATTCGGTGGGGAGGGTGTAGAATGTAATATATTGACGGACTCCAAATACAAGAATGCAAAATACTCCGTAATAGCTTTTCTAGCTCACCTTCATCGCATTAATACGAGTGAGTATAGAGAGAAACGGTCATTGGATATGTTAATTCATGGCATTCCACAATGCAAAAACATGCTTACTTGTAGTAAGAGACTCTTTGTTCAAGTTTGCCATATCATTGCATTGGAGATCTTCTTATAGGGTTATTTCTAAAATTCAAAATGTTTATTCATGAATTAATCATATTAGATGTCATCTATATTTATCTATCTATATACATTTACATAAAATAATGTTTTTTACTTGATTCTTAACTAGCCACATCATTACATTACTTTTTCTTTAAACTTCCTAGTTATTTCACATTGTCAAAGTGGCTTTTCCTTAAAAGGATTCATAATACTTAAGACTTTCATCTTAAAAGTTTTCAAAATTTCAAATTCCTAATAAACATTTACCTTTCATTCCTAAATTTTTTGTGTTTTTTACTTGTATCCATTATCGATTTCAAATAACAAGCATCCCTCAAATACAATTTATTATGCATACAAGTATACAACTAATCCTTATTATTTATCCCCGTACAATTAATTGCGTAATATTTGTTTCCATATATTAATTTTTACAAAATAGTATTAAATAAAGTTTTGACAAGATGATGGACAAGTTATGAACACTCCATTTACTAAAGAAATTGATGTGTCACCGTATAATTAAATTCTTACTATTTAAAAAGAATTTTACATATGTCAACTCATCTAACATCTAACATCTAATCTAACATCTAACATATCTAATCTAACATATCTAACATATATAGATTAAAAGAGAGTGATAATTATGTAATCATATTGAGTTAAATCTAATCATAACCCTTAATTGTTTGAATTGGTTGAATCATAACCATTAATCTATATTAAAATTAATGATTACCTAATATGTATACTTGAAAGTTTTAAATTTACTTAATTACCCTTACGATTTATTTCAAATTCAAAATTCAAATAATTTGAAAATACCAGAATTGCTTTATTTAAAAAACTAATTTCTATCTTTTTTAAAAATTAAATATTTCACAAACCGCAAGTCTATAAATTATAAAAAATTACATATTCGTAATCAACATCTTTTTCTCTTCGATTATATATCTCACAACCTATACTTTCGACAAAGTTCTTTTTTCACTTTTATTGAGTTCTAAAAATATGTAATGTAAAATAAATAGTAAATTCCATAGATTGTCCCTGTGATTTACACTAATTTACGAAAGTTATCCCTAAACTTTTTTTTTCACCTTTTCAATCTAACAACTTTAAAATTTTGCTCAAAAATGGTCCATTCTCTCTTAGAACGACTAAAATACCCTCATTAGCTTATTTTATTCATTTTTATTTATTTAATCGACTTGTCTCCAATGTTAATTAATCTTCTTCTGAAATAACAATAGATACCAAAGACCATCCCCACCCAATCTTTCATAATAATATTGCGTTGTTTTTCCCTTGTCATTTTCCGACAACCTGCGTCGGCAAACTACCGCAATCTTTGTTCCACTATAACTTTTGATCTTGCCATCATCCAGCTTCCTATCCATGTTCGTATCTATTTTTTTAGAATATATAACTTTCTATGTCTTTTTTTATTTGTTTAGATCTATATGATTTGTGTTTCTATAGATCTGTTCAATTTATGAGTTGTTAAGATCTACTCGATTTTTAATTTTCGTTTCAAATGGTGGTGACGGTGGTTAAGGCAGATGGTTGCCGAAAAAAATGTAGGTGTGTCAGCGATGACGTTTCAGGATATCACCACCATCGCTTTAGATTTAAGCAATTTTTGGCTATTATGTCGCTGCATATTTGAACGTTTCTGTGTTATTTCTTTAGTTCATGATGTCAAATCGACGTGTTGTGGTGTGTGAACGAGAATCGAGATTTGTGAGTGGTGGTGAAGGTGGAAGTTATAGAAGCGATTAAATGTGGCGTGCTTTTAAGTTTAGTCTCCCTACCAGTTATTTTTGATGATTTTGTTTTCGCCGGATTTTTTGTGCGTGACTTTGCCGGTGTTTTCTGGAAAAGAATCGAAATGAAGAGGGTTAAAGGCTGCTTTTGAATTGCATATGTATTCAATTAATGGAGTGATATCTTTTTATTTAATCATTATTCTAAAATTAAGAAATGAATAAAATAAAGGTTTAAGGGTATATTAGTCATTTTAGGTGCAGAGTGACCATTTATAAGAAAAATGGATGATTTTCGTAAATCAATGTAAACCACAAGGACCATCGATAGATTTTACTTTGAAATAAAATATGATTTAACATTTGATGTGATTTTTAATTAAAATAACTGCAGTTTTTAAAGTTCTAGGAATTGTTGTTCGTAAATTGAGGTGCCCAATTTCATTTTTTACCTTTGCGCTATATACAATTGTGATTTATATGATAAACTTTTTTGTATCGATTATATTTATTAAGTTTTTTGTTTTAACATTTGGAAGTAGTTAAGCATGAAATGGGCATGTTCCTTACAAAAGCTCGAAGCTCACAAGCTTCCTAAAAAATTCCCTTCCTTACAATCCAAATTTGTGACCTCAAATGTAATTGTGCTTGTATATATAATTAAATTAGTGGTACTAACATTGCGTAAGGTGAGTAAATGTATATTTAAGTGTGTAAATACTGATATATTTTGAGTATAAAATATTTATTGTTTACTTAGTTACTTACCTTAAACAGTTAAAGCCAGCTTGCTTACTTACACAATATACGTAGTAGTGAATTTGACATACACGTCTAAGCATTCATGTGCTACCAAAGACATGATGCATACTTAGTTTAAAGCGTCAATCTTTTGGAATGAGTTGATTGACTAAAAAAACCATTTGGTTAATAACACTTTTTATGTGTTATATATGTGTTATATAAGCTTATTTTTATTTTATTTTATTTAGATTGACGACTATCGATATGAATCGATGTACTTTATTTGCACTCCTAAATGCCTACCTGTCGATGATTTATTTAAGATAATATTTAGAAAAATATTAACCTTGAAGTATTTCTTCTTTTAAATTCAAATTAAATAATTTTGATTACTATAATGCTCCTCTAATTGTGAACATATTATAGAAGAATATTTCCACGTTATCAAGATATGTGGTTTGATGAAAGACACTTATATGTTTACAGAAAACTTGGTTTGGAGAAATAGAAATGCTATTTTTTTAATAAAAAAATGACTTTTGGAGGGGATGAGTTATTTCAAGAAGTTTAGCTTTGAATGTTTGAGTTGATTAATGTTAGAATGATAATTGAGGAAAAGGTGGGATCATCGGATAAACGATATGAAGTCAACGGTCGAAAGAAGCTTGTGGTGATACGATTTGGTCATCATGTTTTTCAGTCTAGGGTATCACTATAAGTATGAAGTAATACCTGTACAGAAAACCTTAAACATGTTGTATACATTTTATGAATCACATTCAATCCAATCTTATGTATTTGTATATTCGCTAGATGCATTCTATATACATACGGTAATAGAAACTGTTATTTGTAAATCGAGGTGCCCACTTTAATTTTTTTCTTTGTCCTAAATACAATTGTAAGCTATCAATCTTTTGAAATGGGTTGGTTGACTAAAAAAACCCTTGGATTAATAACACTTTTTATTTGTTATATATGTGTTAAATAAGGTTATTTTTTTATTTTATTTAGATCGACAACTATTGCTATGAATCGATGTACTTTCTTTGCACTCCTAAAAGCGTATCTGCCGATAATTTATTTAAGATAATATTTTGAAAAATGTTAACCACGATGTATTTTTTATTTTAAATTCAAATTGATGAATTTTGATTGTTGTAGTACTCCTCAATTTGTGAACATATAATAGAACAATATTTTCACGTTGTTCAAGATATGTGGTTTGATGAAAGACGCTTATATGTTCACGGCAAACTTGGTTTGGAGAAATAGAAATGCTATTTTATTTTTATTTTTAAAAATGACTTTTGGAGGGGGTGAGTTGTTTCAAGAAGTTAAGCTTTGAATTTGAGTGGATTAATGCTAGAATGATAATTGAGTGAAAAGTGGGATTGGTGGGTAAATGATATAAAATCAATGGTCGAAAGAAGCTTGTGGTGATACGATTTGTTCATCATGTTTTTCAATCTCGGGTATCACCATAAGTATTAAGTAAACAGAAAACCTTAAACATGTTGAATACAGTTTTTGAATCACATTCAATCCAATCTTCCGTATATGTATATCCGCTTTTATGCATTCTATATACATATGGTACTAGGAACTGTTGTACATAAATTGATCTGCCTACTTTTAATTTTTTTCTCTAAGTCCTGAATACAATTGTGATTTATATGATAAACTTTTTTGCATCGATTATATTAATTTTTTTTTAACATTTGGAAGTAGTTAATTAAGCATGAAATGAGAATGTTCTTTACAAAAGCTTGAAGATTACAGGCTTCTTAAAAAATTCCCTTCCTGACATATAATAGAACAATATTTCTAAGTTTTTCAAGATATGTGGTTCGATGAATGATGTTTGAATATTCATGGCAAACTTGGTATATATGGAGAAATAGATATACATTTATTTTTTTTGAAAAATGACTTTTGGAGGGGGTGAGTTATTTCAAGAAGTTCAGCTTTGAATTTAAGTGGATTATTGTTAGAATGATAATTGAGAGAAAAGTGAGATCAACCTATAAACTATCTGAAATCAATGGTCTAAAGAACTTGTGGTGATACAATTTGGTCATCATGTTTTTCAATTCATGGTATCACCATAAGTATTAAGTAATACCTATACATAAAAGCTTAGACATGTTGAATATATTTAAGTTTTTCTTAATGTTCAAATACATTTTGTGATTGGTATACATTTGTAAAATAATATTTAACAAGTATTACAATCTCATTGGTGTAAAAATTTCATGATATAGCCCGCGGATTCGCGGGTTATGATCTAGTTTAATATTTAATTTAACTCACTATATATATTTTGTCAAATTTATACCACTGTTTATTTGCATTTTCATTTTAGTGTCTATTTATTTTAGTTAATGCATTCTAGCAACTTACTAGCACTATATCCACAATAAAAAGTAATTTGTTATTATATAATACAATTCTTACAAGTTAAAAAGAATTTTACATACGCCAACTTATTTATTACTTTATTTAACCCCATTAGATATATATTTTGTCAAATTTATACCCTTGTCTATTGCATCTTCATTTTAATGTATCTTTATTTAAGTTAAAGCATTCTACTTTGAAACTAATTACTTTCCGTGCATTCCCGTATATTTTACTAATGAGTATAAGTTTTTAACTTCTAATAATATTAATACAATTGAAAACTTAAACAAACATATGATTAATATTATTTTTGAATTAACATACATCGCACGGACTCAACAAATGTGTTAAAACTCAACATATTTTTAAAACTGATGGTTGATACTGTTGTCATTTACACGATGATAAGATCGGTGCTACCGTAAGAAATGGGTGGAGACCTTCCAATTGCTCTCAAGAAAAGGAGACTACATCATACTGGATGTAATAATTGTTGATAATATAAATACATTTCCATCTGTTACACTTTGATTTGAGTTACTAATCATTTTCATTTTTAATGATAACTATATCATAACCCGCAAAATTCACGGATTAAATCAAAAAACTCTTACAACCAATAATAGTGATAAAAAATTCAGAGTATTATAATGTTTGGTACGATTATATATGAATCTTGTAAGTTCTATAATGATAGTAAGTAAGTATGGATGTGTAAGTATTATAATGATATTATATAATGTATAAACTAATTTCTTTATTAGGTATTGATGTTTGATAATGTGACACCCGTCAAATAAGGACTTGTAATTAGTACCTAATCAAGTGTAATGCATGTAATTAGTTCTGTGTTAGTGTAACACCCCGCAATTTAAACGCGATTACAAACACTAAACAATTGCATTTTAGGCTAATTCCCTAACTTTGAGTGAATTCACAACACATTTTAGAGGTAAGTCTAGCAAAGCCTAACTAGTTAATACGCGTAGTATTACGATCCATAATTAGTTATAATTATGTACAAAACAATTGGAACAAACGCGACAAAAATATACGACTGTTGGTGAACAAAACTATTTAATAAAGCAAAGTTTTTTTTTAAATAACATTAACGATTATTAAAATATTATGTTGATAATATTTACAAAGTATTTTATAACGTATAAACATTTATGTCGTAAACTGAAATGAAACAAAGTTAAAATTTTATAAACGTAACTAAATTATTTCCATATAATATCTCAACTAAAAATATAACCAAATACATACTTAACAATCCACCAAATAAAAAAATATGAAAACATATAAACGATCGGGAAGACAAACACCACACGGAGCGCAATCGCGGGGAACGAAAAAGGTGGAGGCTTTCACCAAAACCCCCACCACCTCCCTTCTTCTTTCTCACTTTTCATTTCATATCTCTCTTTCTACCTCTACTTTCTCTCTATCCCTCTCTCTAAAAACTACACAAAAACCACAAAAACTACTACAAAAACGTCACGAAACACCGAGCTCATTTAGAGAAAAACGGTCACGGAGTCGAGCTCTACCTTCCTACCTTCTCGGATTTCTCATACGATAACTTTGTAAGATCCCGACAATCCCGCAAACTCTTAAATCTTGCTATTTTCTTTGATATCTCATGTTTATAATACTTAATATACCATGTTTTAGTGTTTTTAACAACTGAAAATGTCCAAAATCGAACCTAAAGCTCGTTTTTGCAAAATTTCGTCGAACAGTTCGTGATGTCGCTTTTGGCTTGGGCCAATTGCGACATCAGTCACAATGTCGCAAAAACCCATCACGATGTCGCATGGTGCGACATCAGCCACAACGTCGCAAGAACCAACAACGTCGCATATAGCGACATGACACCTAATGTCGCATTAAATTGCGGATGTCGCATTTAGCGACGCCATGATCAATGTCGCAGTAATGACCTGCGACATCAAGCCTTACATCGCACCTAATGTAACACCCCTCATTTATTAAATCAATATTATATTTATTGTACTCGGAAGCGTAGGAAATTTAAACATATTTATATACTGTACATTAAAATAATGTACATACACAGTTACATATTCAAAACATACTAACTTAGAACTGTTTAAAAACTACATATGTCGGGGTATTATCTATTACACAACCAGGTTTATAGCAAAACCATATCAGAGTCATCATTTGTCAGACATTCTCGCGAAAGCATCCTTTCCTGACACCCACATATATATCAAAACCTGCAGGAAGTAGGATGAGGGATTAGCACAAAGCTAAGTGAATGAGTTCTTCACACACAACTCAACTTAGCTTAACTACCTGTTTACTCCAAACAACCGTATACATGTATTACAACTAGTCAACAATATAGTAATGAGGATCGGTGGCTCTGGGAATACCATAATACCCGGGTGGTTCCCAAGAACACTTACCCAACCATATCCGTTTGGCCATAACGGACGAGACCGATGACTAGTGGTTACTATACTCAGACACAGGTTCTATACACACAAAAAATGAAGCAAGACCCTGTGTCATTCACACAACAACCAACTAGCCCAACCAACCAGTTCAACCTGTTGACCTCATTAACAACTGATGCCCGAAGGCTACACATAGCACGTAGATTTATAATCAATTATGAATATTAATTACACAACATATCTACGTTTACTTGTTGCAACCAAATAGTTACAACTAAATCAAATGGTGAGTTCCAAATTCACTCACCGATACCTCATGAGCCGCAACACTCAGCTTCTAATCACTGAGTCTTTGGTTTATCTGAAACACCATATAACACACACAAGTTAGTAAATTTTCATCAACAATAGTACTTATATAAATAGACACCTTACACAAGTAATTACATTTCAATTTATCTCATACATAAGTAACAATACGATATAATCATAAACATACACTTTGAGTTTACAAATTATCTTAATCATCAAAATTATACAGGCAAACGCGATCCAGGTCAGGGTTGGTGGGATCGCGTTCCTCCTTAAGAAAAGTTTTTGTTGTCAAAATACACTGAGCAACGCGATCCGGAAACAAGAGCTGGATCGCGTTCTCCTTTGGAAAACTTTCTGTGACCAATTTACACTAGGCAACGCGATCCAGGTAAATGCTTGGGATCGCGTTCCCAAGAACAAAACTCGTCCAGCTCAAAATATAACTGATGAACGCGATCCGGGCTAGGGTTTGGGATCGCGTTGAGCTGTTCTTCAGCTCAAGAACAGACCTGTAAATACACAGCTCGAACCCAAATCTCATTAACACTTTGATTCAGTCACCAATTCGACTTACAAACCTTTCTAGCATCAAAAGAACCTTACATATGATCATATATCATCAAGTAACCTCATATAATCAATAATCAATCAAATTTTCATACTCAATAAATATAACCCATTTGGTTGAGCCCTAAAATCATAGCTCAACTACTAATCAGTTTAAGAACTCATCTCTAATGCACCAATTGCGAAAAACTTATTTTATTGTACTGTAAACTATAGTAAATTAAAACAAGTAACAATTTACTATTCACCTTAAGTTCTGGAACTTATTTATCTATGTTTCACAATTGAATAATAATATCACATAATTCATAAGATCCTTAAATAATCAATTTAAATTTAGAAATTACCAGGCCACTGGAGAGGATGTTACACCTAATGTCGCAGAAAACCGACCCTTAAAAACACATGATTTCACTAAGTATTTTACAACATGATTTTTACCCGAATTCGAATCTCAAATGCGTTTTTCACCACAGCAACATAGTAGAAATAAAAAATTTCCAAGCTGACCTGGCAGCTCGACCCCAGCCAGGGGCTCTGCCCCTTAGACCCCGTCAGGGGTTGCCACCCCTTGTGTAACACCCGCATTTGTGGCCTGAGGGCAAATCGGTAATTTCCTTGCTTATATATATATATTGTGTTTTATATATGTTTCGAATTATAACTAAGGTAAATAGATCTCAGGAATTATTGTGACTAGTGAAATGATAGTTGTTTCAATTTAATTTAATCGACAGTACAAATAAAATAGTTTTCTCGCAATTAGTATTTAGGTTCCAGACAATAGAGTTAAGACGGATATAATAATTAAAACTACTAGAGTCGGTCTATGGATGAGGTGTTAACCTCTGCATACTAACTTTCCCCAATTTCTCTTCATTACTTCTTCTCTACACTTAAACTTCATTAATAACTATAATTGTTGCATTTATATTCAAGATTGATAGATTTGAAGTTAAAATTGTACAAGCATCTTGATTGTTCTTGTTATCATCATTCATTTTTTTCAAGAGTAAGTAAGTTTATTGATGTTATTATGATTTTATATGAAATCAATTTAGTAGTTAGGTTAAAATATGAACTTGATGAAATTGATTGATTCTTTGTGTGTTATATATGTTAATTGATGCTATTTGAAGTACTATCAGATTATTGGTATCATTATCATCATCTTGAATTCCCTTTTTAGTGTAAATGATGATTTTGATGAACTTGTACTTGTTAGGTCAAGAATGAGAAAAGTGAGGTGATTGATGAATTGTGTTGTTAAATAATGTTGTTTGAGGTTGTTAGAAGTAGTATAATGTTTACTTGCAGCTTAATTATTGGTTGTATGAGTTAGTAGGTAAAAATTGAGAAAATTGTGGGTTTGGTTCGTGCTGTAAACTGATGAACAGACCTGAGTTTCTGGGTTTGGACAGGATAGCCGATCGGCTATCTTAAACCGATCTGCTAATCATTCAAAGCCGATCGGCTATGTTTAGCAGATCTGCTAGGTTAGTGCAAATTTACAACAGAACTTGGGTCAGGAAAAAGGGCTTAAAATTATTGAAGAAGCAGATCGGCTAAGGCAAGCCGATCGGCTTTGATCTGCTACAGGCTCAAATCAGTTTTCATTTTGTGTTATACTCACAAGTGCATAGTTAATATATATATATATTCATGATTGTATGATTACTTTTATAATATCATGATTCAAATAAGGTTATTGATGGATGATAAGTTATTGACTTATGTGTTTTGTGGTGATTACAGATACACCAAGAACTCAGTAAATTAGTCAACTGAGTAAGTGGACTGAAGTGAACAGGTGAGTGGACTTGTACTCTCAGTATGAATTGGTTGTAACATAATTGGTTACAACAAATGAACATAGTTGTTATTATTAATGTTGATTGTTGAATATTGACCGATGAAGTACAAGTGAAATGTGTGATGAGTCGCCTTTGGGCATTAGTTGATATAGAGGTCAACAATGGTTGGACTGTGTGGCTACAGGTTAACCATCATAGGGTTTGTAAACATGTGTTGTGAACGGAACTTATGTTGGTTAAAGGTAGCAAACAGTTATCGGTAAATGACTGTAAAGGCCTGCAGTGATAGTAAGTGTCGCTTGGTGGGCCACCGCGGTCTGAGGGCGCCACAAGGACCACCGATCCTCTTGATGATGTTGAGTCTATGTGATACTTGTTGATAATTATTTATGTTGAACTAAGTCAAACTGTTAGTAACAGGTTTACTTACTTAGCTTCGTGCTAATCCCGTTGTTTACTCCTTGTAGGTTTGACTTGAAAGGAACTGGGCAGGAAGTACTTGGAAGGGGTTGACCATAACTACTCTGATAATATTTAGATATTATATATATCCCAGATACATTTTGAATAGTTTGTAAATAATCAAATAATACTTTTGGTAGATGATTTTATGTCATCCATTATATAATGTAAATAGTTTACGCTTCCGAACTATTGTCGTTATAAAAAAAAAAAAATGTTGTGTGTTATACCTTGGACCCCGCTACCAGGGTACACAATTTCATACTTTATGAAACACAATGAAACAATATGATAATACTTTCAGAGATTATTAATACCAACGAGTCGTATACATTTTCAAAACTTCAAACATAAACATCGAGCAAACAATTGGACATAACTTGGTTGTACGAACACTAGCATGGATGGTTAAAATTAGACCTCCACATACTTATTAAATCTCATACGCTTAGGGCGTTAGGAGATTTCGACTAGACTTCTTGGGCTTTAGGCTTTGCTAGCACTCGAACATATTTGACTCAACAGGTGAGTTCACAGCCCCTACTTTTACTGTTTTAACTGCTTTTGAACAGGGGTGGAAAACATAGTCAACTGCTTTATTAATTGCCATAACTGCTTTTACTACATGATTGTATACTTGTTTACTCGAACGATTAGAGTACCTTGAACTGTTGAACGATTGTGCGAACTAATGATTATGAAATAACATTTTCATACCATAAACTAAAACAAACGTGGTAAACTAATTGATAAACTGTTTTGTTTGAACGGGAGAACGACCCGTGCGTATTTGGCCGGAGAACGACCGGTACTTTTTATGAAAACGCTGGAGAACGACCAGCAACGTATTTTAGTGCCAGAGAACAAATGGCCAAGTGGACGGGAGAACGACCCGTGCGTATTTGGATGCGTCTTTTGACCGGAGAACGACCGGTACTGTGTTTCGCTGGAAAACGACCAATAGTAATTATTGCCGAAGAACGACTGGCCGAGTTGGACGGGAGAATGACCCGTGCGTATTTAGACCGGAGAACGATCGGTATTGTTTTGTAAACGCTGGAGAACGACCAGCAACGTAGTGCAAACTGTGTTTTGGGTAACATCCCACGTAAACGGTATTTTGGGTAATATCCCACGCAAACTGTATTTTGGGTGACATCCCAACCGAACTATACTTGGATAACATTTCACAAAATGATTACTTGACTATTATGGCAATAACTAATTGTGAACGTATTGGTTTTAACAACTGTGCTTACAAACTTGATTCAACTATTGCAAACATAAAACCTGTGAATTCACTCAACCTCGTTGTTGACTTTTACTATGTTTTTCAGGGAATTAGCTGCGTATGTAAGAACCGCCTGCACGTTGGAACATAGGCGACCCACGAAGAATAGGATACCAACTTTTGACAATTGGATTTCTTTTATATAACTGAAACTGTTTAGTCATATTTACGAAATCTACTTTTATAAACTTAATACTTTTAACTTGTACGATTCGAGGAATCGTAAACTTTGTAACTAATACTTTGGCATCTTAATATATTTGTTCTGTTGTAATCATATGCTCTGATACGTATGCATGTACTGTGTATTGTGGCACTCCCCATACTTAACTAAATACTTCCGCTAAACTAAATCAACGAATTATGGGGGTGTTACAGTTAGGCTAATTAATGTATCAATATATATATATTGTTGAATATATACAAGTATGTGATTTGATTAAATTGTACAAGTTTCAAATCGAATACAATTCGATTCAATTAATAAGGAAGTTGGTGAACAAATTTTATTAAATAATATAACATTATTTAATAACTCTGTTTTATCAAAAATATTATTTAGATAATATTTCAACTTAAATTCGTATCGTGCAAACTACAATTATGCGATTTAAATAATAAACGCGCGGACAACCGAAACAAGAATAAGTTATATTTTATAACTCAAGTAAAGTATTTGATGAAATACTTCCACAAAAAGCTTAGTAATATTCTTATTTTAAAATAAATATTTAAACGTTTAAAACTATCGGAAAACGAACATCGCACGGAGCGCGAACACGAGGGATTAAAAAGTTGGAGAGGCCACACTAGGTGACCTCCCCCATAAACGGCCCCTCCCCTCTCTTTCCCCTCATTTTCAACTTTCATAAAACACACACCTTTCACTTTCTCCTCTCTCTTTTTCTCTCCACCTCCACCACCACATCACAACCACCTTAATTTACAAAATAACACCACCAAACTCGCTCGAATCATTTTACTCCTTTGGAAGAAAAGAACTGCGGTACCACGATCTACATTTCTATCTTTTCAAAACTCTCCGACGCTAACTCGTAAGTTTCCGACAAATCTCGAAACACTCCGATTTCCATTATTTTCACTTGTTTGTTGTTTATTTAAGCTTGAAATGTCTAAATATGGGTTGGGTAAAAGTATCGGACCAAATGGTCGCCGGAAATCATGTTTTTGGCTCAAATTCCGGCCAACAGCTCGTTGTGTCGCAGAGGCTCCAGGCCACCTGCGACACAAGCGTTTATGTCGCAAAACCCTTACTTATGTTGCATATAGTGACAAAGTGATTATGTCGCAGAACACATTCCCGTCGCACATAGCGACACAACACCTTATGTCGCATTATATTGCGGACGTCGCAATTAGCGACACAAAGACTTATGTCGCAGACATGATCTGCGACACAAAAGACTATGTCGCATCTAGCGACACAAGCCTTATGTCACACACTGTGTCGCATGAAACAGAACCAAGAAAACACATATTTTACTAAGTGTCGAGACCTAAAACTTTATCACTTGATTTCACCCAAATTCAAGTCCAGGTGCGTTTTTCACCAAAGCAATATAGTAGAAATAAAAATTTTTCGAGCTGACTTGGAATCTCGACCCCAACCAGGGGCAAGCCCCTTGGACCCCGCCAGGGGTTGCCACCCCTGGGACCCCGCTAGGGGTTGCCACCCCTAGGACCCCGCTAACCAGGGGCGCTGCCCCCGGACCCCCGTCACCTAAAGTTTATAAATACTTTTAAGTATAACACCTTTCGAAAATCAAAATAATAATGTGGGATTATTATTACAAACAAATCACCAACGGGCCGTACACATTTTCAAAACTCAAGATTAATCAACCAAATCGTAGTCATTTGGACATTCTAGTTGGACGAGAAACTACAAAAGTAGTCTTTTAAGATACCTAATCAATTAATAACCATCGCGTGTCGTGGACACCCTCAGGTTACAAGTATTCGGACATCACTACTCGACTAATCAACTCAAATTTATTTAGATAAACACTTCAAGACTCAGGTGAGTCTCATAGCCCCTATTTTACGTTTTCATCTCGGGTGTGATTACATTGCTCATTTTATTTTACAATATGAACGCAAGTACAATACAAATCAAATACTACATGAGTTGTTTTCACTAATCATTTCAAAGCCCTCCATAACATAGTTTGGTAATACATCTGTAGCGTGAATGTTAGTATATGATATCATATAGGATTGACCCTCCTCGTCCGGGTTAGCATGCACTAACTGGGTAAACGGATTTACTAATATTTGTTCAGACGAGTGTAGATTAAGCACTCGTGGGAGGCACCTCGATCAGGATTCCTTAAATGTGGACCTGACACCTCGAGTTAAGCTCAGACTATGTGCTCATGGCTGTAAGACTTTTATTTTGCTTAATTGCAATTTAAATTCAATTAAATCTTGTGGTTCATACAATATGTGTTGACATACAAACCTGTGAGCTCACCAGCGTTTCGCTGACCCATTTTAGCATGTATCACAGGTACTCAGCAGTAGGTTAGACTGCGTTCAGGAATCATTAGCTCGTGTCAGCATGCAAACATTCAGAGATTTAGCTGCATTATTATATTTTGTATAAATTAATTTTGTATGTAAATCTCTCAATTTCAAATTGAGCTAATGTAAACTATATTTTGATGTAAACTTTGATTTCATCAATACAAGTTGTAAAACGACGCATATAGAGTCGTTTATTATATCTTTGTGCTATGATTATTGATTAGTCACACTCCGACCCGATTCGCTTCCGCAACCCGAATTTGAGGGTGCGATAGATAATATGTAGTTATATATGTTTTTAGTTTTAAATTTAGTACATAACTGTGTGGACTAAAGTTATCAAAAACATAAAATGCACAGACTAACATATAATTTAAATTAAAGATAAATACATTTACATAAATAAAATGTTTCTTCTTGCTTATTAACTATATCACATCATCACATTAGGTTTTTCTTAAAGATTCATAGTTATGCTACATTATTAAATTAGTTTTTCTTAAACAACTTCAAAAAATTTAAGACTCTCAACTTAAAAGTTTTCAATATTTTAAATTAATTACAAAATACTACCTTTCATTTTGTGTAGAGTCCCAATTCAATTTTGGTTCCTACATATATTTAATACATTGCAATTACCTAATTTTATCATTATTAACTACCGTGTTTTACGAAAATTAGTTTTAGTAACCTATAATAGGATGTTAAAAATTTAATACACGAGTTCAAATCCTGTCCCGCATATTGTCGATTATACTCACATAGACTATACTTACGTGTCTTATGTAAAAATATGGCAATTACCTAATTTATACATGAAAATTATGATTATAATCAAATTAATTTAAAACTCATATCACAATGCCGCTAATTGAGTTGTAACTCATTTAAAGACATATTTTTCTCTATTTTTACTAAGATCAATGATTATATGAATCCTGCATATTACTACAATATGTACATCTTTTCATCTATAAATATAAATCACCATCATTTTTGGAGTTATGCTATAGATGTAAAATGGTTCACATGACACCATATCAATAAACATAAAATTGATGTGGGCATTATTTATACGTTTTTACTATTTATTGTGGTCATCTTTTACATTTTTTCATCATTGTATGTTGCACTTTCGTCAGTTAAAAGATAAAGTTGATTAAATGTCTTGATTTACAACAAAATCAACAACTCCACAACCAACGGTGTTTAAAAATAAAAAGTACAACACTTCAACTTTTCAAAGTTTGACTCATACTATTTATTTATTAGTTTGTTTAAAACTTAGAAATACATTATATATAGATATAGATATAGATATTGTTGCATATATTGAGGTTCATATGTACATAAATATTGACTAATTTTAACTATATTCAACAAAATATTAGTTGTCACGATTTAACGAGAGTCATTATAGATCATATGATGTAATATGTGTATGAATCATGAGTATTGGTGAGTAATAACGTTTATTTTAGTAGCAATATAAGCCATGCTATATATTTTCTTTAAACATTTAGTTAAAAAAATTCTTTCTTATAATCATCCTTCTTAATCATCATAACACTCATGAACTTTCAAATTAAAAAAGTTAGATACAATTTTATAATGTCAACGATTTTAATTAAGTAGCAATTAAAACCTTTATAAATGATCGTACTAAGGTCAAAAAAATTTTTGTTGCATTGTGAGGGTCCTATGCTAATACATGACAATATTAACGACTTTTAATTGTCCAAAAGTTATGATATTTTTTCATTGGTGAGTAATCACCATAAGAAATACAGATCAATAACTTTAACTAAAAAGATAAAGTTGATTAAATGTCTTGATTAAGTATGAAAATTGGTTATCCTTCATCAATATATGAAAATTAGTAATATAATGTTAGAAACATATTTAAAAACTCGGTGTTATTCTAGTGCACATAAAGAAAATGATGTGGATGTAGAGCCTGGAGCAAAAATATATTTTTTATTTCGTACATCATAGATAATTATAAGGTGATTGTAGTAACTATATGAAACAATAAATTAAAGTTTGTATTTATATTTAGTTAATTACACATATGATACTTGCAACAAAATGATAAATTAAGATATCGTGTTGTTAATTTATAATTCAAGTAAACGATAATGTAAATTCTAGATTGTAATTCAAAACTTTAATTGACTTTTTTATCAATTTAAATTCAAATAACTTGTGAGAAGATATTTATTTAGTATCTTCCATTTTATATGTTGCCTTAAATAACATATCAATCATTATTTATTATTAATTATTAATTGATTAGTATTGAGTAATGAGAAGTTATGATGGGTAAAATAGTAATTTTTCTTTGTTGAGTTAAAATTTAAGATATGAATATTAATATTTTATATATAGTTAAGAAAGATTAAGATATAATAAGTCATTAGTTTGATTTAATTTATTTTCGCTTTATCTATATCTCTATCTATAACTACTTATAATGCATGTTCAAGTATTGAATCTTAAAACTCTTAAATTAAATAATGTCAATTTCACCCTTCTTACTTCTCCCCTTTTACTCAACACTTCCATTAATACCCTCATCCCACTATCTATTAATATCAATTATGGTACTACTTATTCTCTACTAACTACACTTCCATTAATACCTCTATCTCATTATCTATTATCTATTACTACTTATTCTTCACTAACTACATTTTTCATCCATCAAATAGTAAATCTACCTAAGTCTTTTTTTATTGATTAAATATCAAAATAGGCACTTATAATTGAACATCCAATAATAGTAATGTCGATATTTAAAACGGGACATACAATATGTTATTATTTTAAAACATTCACTCGCACCTCTATCTACCATTACTACTTTCACCGTTGTATTTGCACGGGTATTGTGCTAGTATGTTATATACTACGTAGTATATACTATTTATAACTTTAAAATGCAGGAGACCCATCGTAAACTGTAACTTAAATCATAGGAAAACGAAAATATAGGAACATTAGAGTTTGTATGTTGTATGCTTGTATCTGAATGTATCATAATTTATAGGTCTACGTGTCTCAAAATATGCTTGTATCTGGATGTATCATAACTTATAGCTTTACGTGTCTCAAAATGTAACAAACGACGACAAAAAATCATATGGTGCGTATTAACTTTTAAGACCTTTTATTTATGTTGTGTGTATAAACTTTTAAAACCTTTATTTATGTTGTGTGTATAAACTTGTGAAACCATTATTGTGCGTATCTGATTTTCTGTTATGCTAATTTTAAAACCTTTATTGTGTAATTTGGTTGGTGTGTTATCCATATAAACCATGCACGGATCTACCTGACATTAATACAAAGTCACATGTCAAAAAATTACATACATCAAGCAACAAATTGAAATTGGATATGTACAACATATATATATATTGAAAACATCATACACACAATATAAGTGTCATCTTAGTTTATTACATTTTCATACCCTTGGACATAATTTAAAAGAGCCATATACCGTATGAATATGAATTATTATGATATATATATATATATATATATATATATATATATATATATATATATATATATACTCAGGATAAACTATAATGGTTTTATTACAAATCCAAAGCCCATGGTAGAGTAATATGAAAACCAGCCTGCAGCCCGGCCCAGCCCTCAAGTTACCCAAATAAGGGATTGGCTCATTAACTATTTCCATAATATAATAACCCGATTCAAAAAACATGTTTCATCATGCAAATAGGGTCGAAAACCGCTAGTCTCAATCCAAGAAAGAAAAAAATCAATCTAAAAATTAATGACATTGTTTGCAATATTTTATTAGTAGGAAATCAACATATGTGATGATTGAGGTAAGCCAAGTTCTTTCAACGTCTTTTAACAACAATAAAATAAAATAAAAATTTGTTTATGATCTACCATTTACGATACTAATCTTCAATTCCATTCCACATTTCATCTCTGATGTCTTTATCAAGCAAAGAGACCACAAAACTATGACCAACCAAGAATTGGACCCAAGAATGGCCAAGAAATGTCACTACTAATCACTTGAATTGTTATTGTGGGTTAATCTAGTTATATATCCAATCATCCGATGTTAGGAATTAAAGTTTATATAACAGAAAACAAGTACAAAAAAAACTACCGATTAAATCCTCCAAGGATGCTAGCGTGTACAACTTTGATGACACCCGATGCTAACGCCCCCATCCTAAGATCGCAACCATAGATACTACACATGCATTTAATAGTTTGAAATGCTCCATCCATGGTACGCCTTAACTCCTGGTATACCATATCTTCATCCCAAATACAATCCTGCTTGTTCTGTAATGCAAAAAAAGAACACAAAAACAACATTCTTTCAGTATCAACTACATATCTACAATACACATTGAATAAGAATAAGTATCGCATGTATATACTCGGCATTATGTTCCTTTAAATACCTGAAGCCACTCAAAGTAGCTCACAATCACACCACCAGCATTGACATACACATCAGGAAGTATAACCACTCCATTCTTTGATAAAATCTATAGCAAGACATACATTAGTAGTAATAAGAAAAAGTGACTTGCGGAATAATATGATAATAAGTATGACTTGAACAGTTTACACAGACACTAGATCATTACCCGCGTGATGCATGGATTGATCAAACATAGTGCAAAATAGTTTAAAATCAATGTCATATATTATGTATAAGTCTTGAAAATTTGACATAAATGCTATGGAGTGGTTGACAATATTTTACAGTAACATTTATTTAGTTGCTTACAAGGTACCTTGCATTCTAAAATTATTGTAAAATTACTATAAAACACATGAAAATTTGACATAAATGCTATGGAGTGGTTGACAATATATATAGAGAGAGAGAGAAAGAGAGAGAGTTTGGATCAAATGAGAACACTTCAAAAATAAGAACGGTGAGAACACCTCGTAAATGCACAACTAGCCAACAAAAATCATTAGATTCACAGTCATACATCTCAAATATGCAAAGAAGAATAAATGCACACTTCTAAAAATGCAAAAAAATGATTGATGCACGATTATCATATATATATATATATATATATATGTGTGTGTGTGTGTAGGAGTCTAATAAAGGTACCTTGTCTGCCTCTGGATCAATAGGAAAATTTGCAGCTTCAATGATAAATTTGGCCCTCACGTCTCTAGCATTTTCCCTTAAATGGACAATTTGAAGACACGAAGAGGTCACAATGAATTTGAAAACAATGAAATTGCAACAATATCAAATATCAAAGCGGATATCCACACTTATGACCCAAAAAATATTTCTTAATAAACTGTTCTTAATGTTGCAACGACACAAATTAAGAGCATTAAAACTGAATTTGATTAAAACTACAGAAAAACACACATAGGTATCAGATAGTGATTTTTTTTACACGGTAATACCTGGTAAGCACGCCACCTATAGCACAAGGAATCAATACATCGCAGTCAAGATATAGCAGTTCATTAGCATCAAAGCTGTCTCCCCCATCGAAACCGCTTAACTTTCTGGTTGTTTTGCTATGCTCAAGCAATTTAGGTATATCTATACCATTCGAGTTTTTTACAGCTCCAGTCAGATCGCTAACTGCAATGATCTTACCACCCTTGTCGTGTATTAACAGAGCAACCCAAGATCCCACGTTTCCAAAGCCCTACAAACCTCAACTTCAGTCAACCCAATAATTTCTTGGGATGAAACAACAACAAAAATCAAAGTATTTTTGGAGCCAATCATTTGATCTTAGTAACTGATATTTGTAAATCAGAAAACAAGTAAAAGCAACTTTACGTGATTAGAGGATCATGAGCAAAATTTTCAAAATTTCAGAAAACAGACACTAGGAGCTTGGCTTACAAAAACAACAGTACCTGTATAACAAATGTTGAATCATGAATTGACCTCTTATGCTCCGCAAGTAATGATTCGGTTGCTAATACAACCCCCTGGCCTGTTGCACCCTCTCTTCCCATTGATCCACCAAGATACTAATAACAGAAATATGTTGTAAGTTATTTAGAAAGTCACGGTTATTTAGTGAATCATGCGTCTATATTGATATCATTATTACTTACTGTTGGTTTTCCAGTTACAACAGCCGGCGAGTAACCATGAAATTTTGTGTACTCTTCCATAATCCATGCCATGGTCTGTCAATAAATTGAAGAAGTTATTTGTCAGTTTTATCCTTTTCTAACTGTATTTAGAAAGTAATGTAAATCAGGCAAGGTTCTATAATGAATGGCATACATCATACAAGATCATAGGCAGATCAAGCGATGCAATTGTATTTTAGCTTTTATATATTGTAGTTGATACATTGTGGATAACATAACAAACCTGTGCATTGTTGCCCATATCTGGTGATGAAATTTCAGTTTCGGGTCCAATTTCGTGATGAATCTTTCGAGTGAAGGCACGTGTAAGGCTTTCCAGCTCAGAGATTGACAGGCCCTTAGGTTCACATTGGACTCCACTCATGGCCCCACCAAAAGGTACGTTGACCACAGCCGTCCTCCAGTTCATTTGTTGAGCCAAGGCAACAACCTTGTCATGATCAACCTAAAACAGAAACAAATTAACCAAAGATATAAATTTAGTTTTGAAGGCAGATATCAGTCAATGCAAATATAGAGCAAGATAAGTCAAACTTCTCATGTTATATCCATTATAAATTTATTAACACATTGTTTAAAGCATATATAAATGTTGGGTCAGAATAACCTCCAGTACAAAGTTTAAAAAAAGGAAAAATTCTATAAGTATTGTTTCTACCGCTGAAGTTAATACCGCCAGTCAATCAGTTAATATCGTTCTCATTGTTTCTACCGCCAGTCTATTAAGAAGTTAACACCGCTGCATCATCTACCAATGTTTCCACTGCTGGATCATTCTGCACAAATCTGTGGGCCCGGCTACAACAACTTGTGTACCAGTCAACTTATAAAGCATGAGTGATCAACTGTAGTTGTCCATACTTAGACAACTTTGTAGTAATGCATTAAATGCTCACTTGTAAATGGTACTCTATTGATGTTATAAAATAGAGTTTTCCATAATCATTAAATGCAACTTTTTGACTTAAAAAGAAACAAGCATGGGTCTGTTAAGTGTGAATGTATGCATCAAGTAGGTTTTTAGTTTTTCTCTCAAGGTTTCTACGGAAATCCAAATGCAAAAAGAAAAGTGTATTTGTATTAGTTTCATCAATGAAATAATATTGAGAGTTTGTTTATGATTCTGTTTGTCAAAGATCATTATACAATCATTGTAAAATATAATTTCTTCAAAATTCTACAAGTGTGTTTCCGCCACTCCTTGTAGGATTTTCAAAGTATTTGAATATAATTGGTTTAGAGTGAAAGTGTTGGGACCAACAAGTGGTATCAGAGCTTTGAGGTGCTTTGGAAGAAGGAAGATACAAGAAGGGCTTGGCAGAAAGAAAGTATAATCATACTCTTGGTATAAGGTGGTTGTAAGTGTTCTTAGTCATGTCTTCTGAAGTAATAGATGTCATTCAAATGTCAAAAATACCCATTCTCAGACCAGATGAGTTTGAGGACTGGAAACACAGAATCAAGCAACATATGTTGCTCACTGATTATCAGATGTGGGATATTGTTGAAAATGGCAGAAAATACAAGACTGATGCTAACGGCATAAGGTTACCTTTAACTCCTCCAACAACAGAAGCAGAAAGAAAGGAGAGAAGTATAGAGATTAAAGCTCAAAGTACTCTGCTGGTAGGGTTACCAAATGAATATCAAAAGAAGTTCTGCAAGTTTGATGATGCAAAGGAACTTATGAAAGCAATTGAAAAAAGGTTTGGAGGTAATGAGAACACAAAAAGGGCTAAAAGATCTTTACTCAAACAACAGTTTGAAAACTTTGTTTATGTCAAAATAGAGAAAATGTCACAAACTTTTGAAAGATATTTAAGTTGGTGAGTGAGCTTGAAAACCATAATGTAAAAATTGACAGAGATGATCTTAACAGAAAATTGCTAAGGTCTTTGGAGATGAATGGACAATGTATACAGTTGGGTTAAGACAAAGGCAAGATTTGGATGAAAAGGAGTTAGATGATTTGTACAATGATCTCAAATCTTTTGAGCCAGAAGTGGAAAGCAAGAAGCAATCCAATGGATATACTCATGTTACTCAAAATGCTGCTTTTGTGTCAATGAGCAAAGGAAATGTAGATGCCAGCTCATATGGATCTACATCACATGTATATGGATCGTCTCCATCAGTAGGTGCTTCAAAATCACAAGATAAATCGGTTGTTCCAGTAATGCAATCTTTCTTTGCCAGTCATGTGAACTCTTCACTGACTAATGAAGAACTTGAACAAATAGATCCTGAAGATTTGGAGGAAATGGATCTAAAATGGAAGATGGCTATGATTACTATGAGAGTGAAAAGATACATTCAAAGAACTGGAAGAAACAACTTTGCTCTTAAGAAGGATGATGCTGCTGGTTTTGATAAGAGTAAAGTGGAATGCTATAACTGTCACAAAAGGGGGCACTTTGCAAGAGAATGCAGAACAGGAAGTCAAGAAGGAAATCTGCAGAGAACTGTGAATTTTCCAAGGGCAGGAGGTTTTACTGGAAATCAAAGAAGAAATGTTCCTGTGCAGGATCAAAATCAAAGTACTTCAGAAAGTGCATTGGTATCACAGGGTGAAACAGAGAGGGATTGGTCTGATCAGGTGGAATTTGAAGTAAAAAATCATGTTCTTATGGCACAGGCTCAAATGGAAACATCAGATGAGGTTCCTTATGAGGTACAATCCAAATTATGTTCATCTATTTGTAAGAAAACGGTTAAACAATATAGAGATCATAATGCAAAGGTTATTAGGGAACTTGATCAATTGGACTCTAGAAGTAAACTCTATGTTGTATCAATAGAGGATTTGGAAAAACAAATTAAGGCATATCAGGAAAATGAAACTCAATTCAAGTATGATATTGAATATGTCAAATGGGAAAAGAAAAGTCTGGAGGATAGGGTGGAAGAATTAAGCTTAAAGCTAGCAGAAACCATAAGTGAAAGGGAGTGTATTAAGCTGACTGTTAATAAGCTAGAACATGCTTCAAAAGGAGTAGAAAACATGATTCAAACTCAAATACATGGTAGACTTAAAGCTGGCCTAGGTTATCATGAAGCACCTCCATCTTATAATCAAAATTATATCCCAACCAAACGTGACATAGACATAAAAAGTATAAAAGAGATTGTGTCTAAGGAACAAGCTGATCCTGTATTGATCCAAAGTGAGAAATCAATTGAAGAAAAAGCAAAATCAGTAGGAAGTTTAGATGACAAATTGATAGATGGAATTAAATCTGAATGTTCTGATAATGAGAGTAAAGTAAATGTCCCTAAGAGAGAAGAAGGTCTGGTAATAAAAAGAACACAAGTAACAGGGAAACTGTCATCAGAAATAACTAGTGAAAAGCTAGAACAGGGAAAAAGGATGTTTGCTGAACTGAGCAAAATGAATATACTCAATAGACATTGCACAGACAATCAGTTTAAATCAGATCTAGGATATGTTAAATCAAAAGATAAACACATTAACAAATCAGTAAGCATGTCTGTAGATAATTATATTATTAATTCAAATTGTTCTGTGTGCAAATGCAAAGCAAGCATCTCTTCTTCATCTCAAAAGCTTCAAAAGCATCCAAACAAAAGTCCCAGAGGAAATCAAATCAATTGGAATCAGATGGTTTCTCAAAAACTGGGAAACAATTATCATCATGAGAAAAGAAAGAGCATGCTTAATCTGTGGAATATTTAATCATCTTCAAAATGAATGTTATCACAATCCCAAGAATTTTCAAAGGGATGTGAGAACATCATGGAAAGAAAATGACAGAATCAATCATCAAAATTTCAAAACACAAATTGATTCTGTAAATGCTGTCAAGAAGAGAAAGGCTAAACTGACTAACACTGCTGGTATAAAATACAATACAGCAGTTGTAAATCAAAACTTAGCCAACAATGGAATTAAAGGTAAAACATCAATTACAAAATTTAACACTATCAGGGGAGTTAACACTGTTAAGCACTTTTCTATGAATAACAGATTTAACACCGTCGGACAAAATTCAAATGGATCAGCTATTAACACCGCTAGATCCATTCATGCTGCTAAACCTAAAATAAGCTGGAGTAGAAAATCTGATAACACTCAAATTGGTTTCGAAACCAATGCTGATCCAAAATCAATGATCTTTGAGAGAATTGATTTTTTGGATGCAAAAGGGAATCCCAAAGCCAAATTGGTTTAAGTTCCCAAGGGAAACTAATCTGTATATAATCTAATGTGCAAAGCTAGCCAAGAGATTTATGGCATATTGACAGTGGCTGCTCAAGGCATATGACAGGAAATAGAAGCAAGCTTCAAGATTTTAAAAGTTTTGATGGAGGATTTGTAGCTTTTGGAAGCAATCTCAAAGGAGGAAGAATTTCTGGAAAAGGTGTCATCAACAGTGAGAAAATGAGGTTTAATGATGTGTACTATGTTGAACAATTGAGGTATAATTTGCTAAGTGTCAGTCAGATTACTGAGAAAAAGAATCCAGTTCATTTCACTGACATAGAATGCTTTATTCTTTCTGACAAATTTAAAATTGATGAAAGCATGATTTTAATGAGAATTCCTAGAAAGAATGATACGTACTGCTGTGACTTAGCAAATATGATACCTCAAGAAAGCTTGAATTGTCTTTTCTCCAAAGCATATGTGAGTGAATCAAATCTCTGGCATAGAAGGATGGGTCACATGAATTTTAAAACAATAAATAAATTAGTTAAAGGAAAACTTGTAAATGATTTACCTAAAAAGAACTATTCATGTAATGACCATTGTGTTGCATGTTAGAAAGGCAAGCAACATAAATCCTCCTATAAATCCAAAATCCTCAACACAATCTGTAATCCTTTACATTTATTGCATATGGATCTGTTTGGTCCTACAAATGTGAGAAGTTTAGGAGGAAAAGTATATTGTCTGGTGATAATTGATGATTATAGCCATTTTAGTTGGGTATTCTTTCTTAGAAGTAAGGATGAAACAGGTGAGCAACTTAGATCATTCATCACTAAGATAGAAAATCAAATGGATAAAAGGGTTAAAATCATAAGAAGTGACAATGACACAGAGTTTAAAAATCATCTGATGGATAAATTCTGTGAACTCAAAGGTATTGAAAGACAATTTAGTGCTCCTAGAACCCCTCAACAAAATGGAATAGCTGAAAGAAAGAATATGATATTAATTGAGGCAGCTAGAACCATGTTAGCTGATGCTAAATTACCCATGACCTTCTGGGCAGAAGCAATTAGCACAGCTTGTTATGTTCAAAACAGAGCTCTCATTGTAAAATCACACAACAAGATACCTTATGGACTGTTCTTCAATAAACTACATTTAGTCAGTTTTCTCAAACCATTTGGATGTCCTGTTACTATCCTAAACACCAAAGATCATTTAGGAAAGTTCAATAGCAAAGCAGATGAAGGTGTTTTTGTAGGATATGCAATTCAAAGCAAAGCTTACAGGGTTTTCAATCATAGGTCTAGGGTAGTGGAAGAAACCATGAATGTAACTTTTAATGAAAACACACCTTGTGTTGAAGGAAAAGGTCGTGAATCTCTGTTTGATATTGATGTACTAACCAAATCTTTCAGATTCATGAATGAAAATGAAAGTGCAGGAACATCACATGAAGTTGCAGGTGGTCAAACTAATAAGAAATCATATGACTATGTATTTCTTCCTTTTTGGTCTCCAGATGCAGTCCATTCCTCAAGATCTATCACAAAGCTCAGAACAGATTACACCCACTCCCATTGATGGAAGTACATCATCAGAGACTGCAATACCTCCAGAAGATGAATCTGTTCACATAGAATCAAATGATGCAGTTCACAATGCAACTGAAGATACATATGAAACTGCAGATGAAGATGAAGATCATGATCCACTCAACATATTGGATCTAAATGAAACAAATCTGGACTTTGATCCTTCACTGTCTTCAACCTCAAATTATCAAGTTCACAAAAGCTATCTTCCATTGGAAAATGTGATTGGGGATATTGAAAGTGGGATGCAAACCAGAAGTCAGGCAAAGTCAAGTGCTGATAACACAAATGTTTCTCTGTTTGCTTGTTTCTTGTCACAGATAGAACCCAAGAAGACCAGTGAAGCTTTAAGAGATCCAAGTTGGATAGAAGCTATGCAAGAAGAGCTTCTTCAATTCAAAATTCAGAAAGTATGGACATTAATGGATCTTCCAAAAGGAAAAAGAGCAATTGGAACTAAATGGGTGTAAAAAAATAAAAAGGATGAAAGAGGTATTGTAATTAAGAACAAAGTTAGACTGGTTGCACAAGGTTACACTCAAGAAGAAGGAATTGATTATGATGAAGTATTTGCTCCAGTAGCTAGGATTGAGGCAATTAGATTGTTCTTAGCATATGCCTCTTTTAAGAAGTTTAAGGTATACCAAATGGATGTGAAAAGTGCATTTCTGTATGGTACTATTGATGAAGAGGTATATGTTTGCCAACCTCCAGGATTTGAAGATCCCATGTTTCCTGATAAAGTGTGTAGGTTAGAAAAGGCATTATATGGTCTGCACCAAGCTCCTAGAGCATGGTATGATGTTCTATCTACTTATCTAGTTAGGAATGGATTCAAAAGAGGTGCAATTGATAAGACTCTGTTCATCAAGAAAGTTTATGATGACATTCTACTAGTCCAGATTTATGTTGATGATATTATTTTTGGATCAACAAGGGATGCACTATGCAGAGAATTTGAATCTCTCATGCACAATAGATTTAAAATGAGTTCAATGGGAGAGTTAAACTTCTTTTTGGGATTACAAGTTAATCAGAAGTCTGATGGGATTTTTATTCATCAAGGAAAATATGTTTGTGACATACTGGAGAGAGTTATAATTATTCAGATGTGAAAATTGCTAGCACTCCAATGGAAACACATATGAAACTACATGCAGACCTTGAGGGGGAGAATGTTGATGAACATTTATATAGGTCTATGATTGGTTCACTAATGTATCTGACCTCTAGTAGGCCAGATATAATGTTTTCTGTTTGTGTGTGTGCTAGATTTCAGGCAAATCCTAAAATGTCTCACATTCATGCAGTAAAAAAAATCTTTAGATATCTTATAGGTCAACCAAAATTGGGCCTTTGGTATCCAAATGATTCTTTATTTGATTTAACTGCTTACACTGATAGTGACTATGGAGGTGCCAACATGGATAGAAAGTCAACATCAGGAGGATGTCAATTTCTGGGAGAAAGACTTGTGTCATGGCAATGTAAGAAGCAAACCACTGTATCCACATCAACAGCAGAAGCAGAATATGTCGCAGCTGCAAGCTGTTGCTCACAGATTCCATGGATTCAAAATCAAATGCTTGACTATGATTTGACTTTCTTAAAAACCCCTATGTTTATTGATAATAATTCTGCAATCAGTATCATATGCAACCCAGTAAAACATTCCAAGACCAAACACATTGAAATCGGATACCATTTTATAAGAGATTGCAATGAAAAGAGGTTAATTGAAATTTTCAAAGTACATACTGATAATCAATTTGCAGATTTGTTTACCAGATCATTTGATGTTGGCAGATTTACATTTTTGGTAACCAGTATTGGTATGATAAACTCAAATTAAACCTCTCTCACTCTTCTTTTGTAAAATCTTTACTGTTGTTGCTTATTGATACTACTGTTAGTACTGCTAATATACAATGTTAATATTAACACCGATAGTTTGATTTGTAGCGCTGGTATCAATTTCCACCGGTATCAGATTAACACTGTTGGACTTTTGTCTGTATATATCTATGTTTGACTGTGTGCAGGTTTCAGCTATATATTGACATAAGATTCTCTTGTCTCCCTTGCTGTTTACCACACATTTATAATATATTATATTTAAGTTTTTTTTACTCACTCTTTTCTAGAGAAATAGTAATATTCTCTTACATTTTCTAAAATTTTTCAAGATTCTCTTAATCACTCATTCTTGCTTAAATCGTCTCTTCTTCATAATGAAATTTTCATCTAAGTGCTTCTCAATATTTTTGCTAAAAAGAAAATCTCCTTTAAAAATCCACTCTTTTTCATCAGAAATGGAACAACCTGAACAAACTATGGATTTTAATCAAATTGCTAGCTCCTATATTTTTAACAACTTCTACACTCCAAGAGAGTATTTGTCTTCCACATCTGATTACACAACTTCAGATACTGAGATTCTTGATGAAGAGCCAGAACCTGAGCTGATCAACATGGATCAGCATCATCAAATGGAAATCATTGCAGAATAGGACCATGACCATGTGGTAGAAACTCTTCAGGACCAAGTGCAGCAACTGAACAATTATAACTGGGCAATCATGAATCAATGCAGAGAAAAAGAAACTAGAAGAAGGATTGCAAAAAGATCCATCTCTCGTCGCATCAAAGATAGGTTGCTCACTGGAAGTACTTGGTAAAAAGAACAAAAACAAAGGCAAAACTGTGGATCAAAAGAAAGGTGGATCCATCAAATGAAGCACGATTTGATTACAGTCCTCCTTATTCCAGTCATAGTAACCTTCTTATGGATCGTTACTATGCACAAGATATGGAGTTTCCTGATCTTAATGATCCTGAGTTGTTCTAATTTGACTTAAGTTTGTTTTAAAAAAAAAATTAGTACCGCTTATGTGTTTAACACTGCCACTGCTAGTTGTAAATTAGTACCGATCGTGTCAGTTACACCGCTGGCACAATGTATGAAGTACTTAGTACCGCTAATGGTATCCTGAGGTGATGTTAATACCGTTGGTATTTTAACACCGCATGAACAAGGAAATGTTAGCACCGCTAGTCGTTTAACACCGTCTGGCAATTTTCTCTACTACTACCGTTAACATAATACCGTTAGTGTTTTTAACACCGTTCTCATGTTAATACCGTTAGCACATTACCACTGTTTAAAATTAGGGCTTGTATATACCGTTAGTAGTGTCTTGTTTAAACTTTAAAGTTCTTCATCTTTTCAAATCATTCGCTCTCTCAAACTCTCAAAGTTCATCATTATCATTCATTTTCTTTCACTCTTTCGTCATCGACATCTGTCAAATGGCTTCATCTTCATCTTCAACCACTCTTCCCGTAGCAGAAAAATACAATTTAGTTGCTTTTCTAAAGAAAACAAAAGGTTCTGATGCTTATCATGGGATGATTGATTTTCTGCTCTGAAGCAACCTTAATGAAGCGTTAACTGTAAACCCTATTATCTATATTTCCCAAATTAATGATTTTTGGACCTCTGCGAAGAAAATAGAGGATGATGAGGTAACTATTATTGCTGGAAAGGTTGCTGGCAAGGAAATCAAAGTGTGTGAGGAGGTGATCCGCACTCAATACAAGCCAGTTCTTGACATCCACACATACTCGTCAATATTGTAACATATGAACCGTTATTATTAACGAAGAGTTCAGCTACGGCTTTAAAGAACATATTGAACAGGACCTGGATTTCAAGTAAACCGAGAGCCTTATCAGATAGAACATAGCTGGTTGGTTTAGTTTAGGGCGATTTAAATACTAAATGGTCATGGATTGAATTAGGAACACTAAAGTTGCCTTTTACAGACACATTTGTTTCACATATGGATATGTGTGCTGTCACGAAAATCGATCAATAAAAGTAAACTTATTCACAAACTGCTGAAAGCGTAAACAAAAGTAGCGATTTAACTTTCATATTTCCTAAGAGAGAGCACAAATGTACAATTCATAGCATCATTCCCCATGATGGAAACGAATAAAGGGACACAGGGCTTAAGATAAAACAATATTTCATGGTACATTAGCCTTCAAAATAGGAAATCACAAACAGGAAACTTTCAACAAATCGACAACAATACAATTGCATTTTTAACTTCAGGGGTATGCATCGGGTTTAAACCAGACAAAATATAAATTTAACAACAAAAGATTGCAAGCAAAAAGTGAGTCAATACAAGCCAGTTCTTGACATCCGTACATACGCTTCAATATTGTAACATGCAAACCGTTAGAAATAACGAAAAGTCCAGTTACGGCTTTAAAGAACATATTGAACAAGGACCTGGATTTCAAGTAAACCAAGAGCCTGACCAGATAGAACATAGCTGGTTGATTTAGTTTAGGGCGATTTAAATACTATATGGTCATGGATTAAAATGGGAACACTAAAGTTTCCTTTCACAGACACATATTTGTCTCACATATGTATGTGTGTGCTGTCACAGAAATCAATCAATAAAAGTAAAATTATTCACAAAGTGCTGAAAGCATAAACAAAGGTAGCGATTTAACTTTCATATTTCCTAAGAGAGAGCACAAATGTACAATTCATAGCATCATGCCCCATGATGGAAACGAATAAGGGACACAGGCCTTGAGATAAACCAATATTTCATGGCACATTAGCCTTCAAAATAGGAAATCACATACATGAAATTTTCAGCAAATCGACAATGATAGAATTGCATTTTTAACTTCAGGGCTATGCATCGGGTTTAAACCAGACAAAATAGATATTTAATAGCAAAAGATTGCAAGCAAAAACTGAGTCAAGACAAGCCCGTTCTTGACATCCACATATACGCTTCAATATTGTAACATGTGAACCATTATAAATAATGAAAAGTTCAGTTACGGCTTTAAAGAACATATTGAACAGGTACCTGGATTTCAAGTAAACCGAGAGCCTGACCAGAAAGAACATAGCTAGTTGGTTTAGTTTAGGGCGATTTAAATACTAAATGGTCATGGATTGAATTTGGAACACTAAAGTTGCCGTTCACGGACACATATTTTTGTCACATATGTGTGTGCTCGTGTGCGCACTATCACTAAAGGCATACATACAAAGTCATCAACTGAATCTAGTAAAGCATCAATGCTCAAGTTCATTATTCTGTTGTAACAAGGAATCCTCCAAAGATGCAGATTCTTCTAAATAAGAGTCTTGTACAATGTGGTGTTATATGACAGAAGTTACATAGTTCAGGGATCAAAGTTGTATATATGTAAATTTAAAGTCAGTAAAGTTGTTAAGAGTTTGTTAATTACTTAATTAGCAGTTAGTTAGGTAATCATTGTATATATATAAAAGTAGTTGAGAGCTTATGTAATAGTTTTATTTTAATTTTAATTTTTGTAAATAAGCTTATGTAATAATTAATTAATCACATACATGAAGAATATATCCTAAATTCGATCTCTCTCTCTGTTCATTTCTCATGTCGCAAAAATCAATCAATACAACAGTCAAATTATATCTCATATTTTCACGAAGATCAATCAATCATCAACAACAATAAAAAATCACATCACATATACATAAAATACACCAACCGTAGTCAACACATACATAAAATCAAACACAAATGTCTCACTAAATAGCAAAATTTTGAAATCCTGGTTAACCACGACCTATTATACAAATATAAAACCCTAATATCAGAAAGGAAGATGACCTCAGGATGATAGCAGATGCCTCCGATCATCGGAAGACGGGCATTATCATATTGAATGCGATATCCAGCATAAGATGCCGTACTTCCATCATCCTTGGGAAACCTACAGTCCACCTGAACCAGAAATTTTATTATTACTACTTATTATAACAAATAAATCATCAAAACAAACATATCACTACTAACTCTCACTTACAGTAAATTCTCGGTTTGAAATTAACAGACACTTCTCGATATTAGGTTGTAAGTTCAGCACTCGAGCAACATCACGAAAATATCTGATAGATGTTGCCAGATAACTCATTGTTTAGAAAACGGAGATAGAAGAAATCTCGGAATGTATCCGACTTATCATGAATGTCTATTGTATGTATCATACTTACCTCTATACTTACGTCGGAAGGTGTATTTAATGCATCCAACTTTCAAAAATAGTTTATTTTATGTATTTTGATTATGTGTCGTCCGTTTAAGATGCCACGTGGCGTCTTTAGAAGACGACACGTCATCAAAATACATACAATAAACCGTTTTTGAAAGTTGAAGTAAGTATGATACATACAATAGACACTCGAGACAAGTTGGATGCATTTTCAGATACTTAACCCAAATGATTATATAGACTGTAATAAGTTTGGCAAATGGCAACGACGGACTTGTCTGAAATAAATAAATGGGTTTTAATTCATATTTGACATTTCTACTCTTTGTATCTCCATATTTTATACATTTACATTAATAGTCCTTCATATTCACTTTACCACCCGCATTATGTATTTGCTATTTTAGGTTGTTAATCCTACGGAGTATATCGTCACGAGGTAAAATGCGACTTGATGTAAAATTTAAAACTTGGAGCGCAAGTATGGTGGCCACATCTGAAATATGTGGGCATCACAAATATATCTCTAATCACGATAAGAGAGAATGTATTTATTAAACCGAATTCGGTTTTCGGTTTAACTTAATTCTGAAAAATCAAAATCGAATTTGAATTTGGTTTTCGGTTTTATCAAATTTGTAAAATTCAAAACTGAACCGAAAATTGAATCTAAATTTGATTATATTCGGTACCCTGATTAAACGGTTTTAAACCAAATATTGAACACCTTAGTAATTATGGACTTAAGGTAAGGTAGTCTTAGAGTAATTGTTCAACTTTACATTACAAGGAGTTGCATTCATCAATAATATGATTTGGTTACTCAAATAAATAAAAATAACATACTAAAAAAATGTGGTATAGATGAGAACAAATTAAAACTTGGAAAAATAAAATGTTTTAAAAACACGTAGGATTTGTAAGAAAATGGAAGATATCTTTTTTATAAACTTTATCATTGGTCAAAATTAACCTGAAATAAATGGTTAAAGTGACGATGATTCACAATATTACGAGTTAATACTTTTGAATGTATTATATTTTGTTATAGTTATTGTTACGATTATTATTATCACATTAAATAAGTTGACAAATGGAAAGCCATGTACATTGTTTAAAAATTGTTTCACTGAAAATGTTAAAGTCACAAATATTGAAAAACTTTACTATAAACTATACCTTTAGTCAAAATTAACCTGAAATAATTGATTAACGATAATTAATAATATTGTGAGTCAATGCTTTGAAATATATTATTATTAATATTATTATTACTAGAATATAACCCGCGAATTCGCGGGACTACCACTTAAAAACTATCTACAAATATTTTATGAAAGAGTGATTGTATTCATAAGAATACTAATATAACAAAAGCTTGTTTAAATGATACCTGTTAAACTATAGATGAATATTTAATAACAATAATTAATAAATATGAAGATACAGACTTCAACGGAAAGAAAAAAAATGACAACTACAAACGAATAAATTTGTATTTATCAGTATCTATGTATAAGCTCTAGTGTCCAAAATCACATTCCAAATCTTCAAGCATGTCATCTACCTTTATTATTACAGTTTATAATGCAGAGTAATAATAATACAAACACGAACAAAAACAAAAAGCTACTGACATTTACCTCGACCGGATCTAACATGCATAAATAGACCATGTCTCTCAATAATTAGCCTCAATTCGCGATGTTCAATTTCAAAATCCACCTTTACGTGTCATGGCTGACTAAGTCGAAATTAAGCCTCATGATGCAGTCACTTGTCCATATGACCATCCTTTCTCCAACACACAAGCATGTTAGATTAGCCATGACACATATATTCCTTCACTACTCATTGATCACTCATTTCTAAAATATTAGTGGATGCTTCTAGGATATACTATACATAGCTCAAGATACCCAATTCATAAAGCAATTATAAGATGTTGTACCCTCTGCTATATATGAAAGATCGATGCCATCAACATATTCAGGAATTGTACAGTTCTGCCAAGATTATAAAAAAGCACAAACCTATTAGATTAATCTTCATTCTAATACGCATTACTACATTTGCACCATCTGGTCATAATGTCCCATCACTAAATGGAGGGATGCTTCAAACAGTTAGCGGTTAGTTGAATAATCAGAACCATAACTTTCTAGCCTTATCGCACACCGTCTACCAAAATATTACTATTGATGATATTCAAATATAGCTCCCTTTATGAACTACAAATTCTAATACAATGATAAACTACTTGAAGTCAAAGACTTTTTACGCATTTAATGATATTCAAAATTCACAATGTTGCGAATACAAATTACAATACATAAATAAAGACAGAATACGGTAATAACCTGTACAATGTCATGATATAACACAACCCAACTTGACCCATTCATAATATACTGCGGTGTATCCAATTATTAAAGTTCAAATACTAAAACTTACCAGGTAATTCTTTTTCCTTGGATTGGTAGTTGAGAGTGATAGATTCATGTTGTGAATAGCAAGTATGTGGGCTTCCAACATTAATTTGAGAAAATGATGCATCATTTTCCCGGCTGACTGTAATACACATGATTCTTATAACTAACTTTTCTCCTGGAGGATAAAGTTAAGGTTACACCATGATGAGTAAAAACCAATCAAAATTCTGAAAATTATAAACATCAAAAATCAGTGGAGATGCTTCTTAAAACAGCCCACAGATTAAAAACTATACTAAGTTAGTTTTGATTCATAGGAACCGACAAATAAGGGAAAATATATAAGCTATATTTGGCAAAAAGACAAATGAGCCCAATAACAGCACTACAACAGTGGGGTCAAGTAGTACAACTTACCATTCCCTAAACTCTTGATAGAAATTGACTCTATGCAAATCATGGATGTTGCGACTTTATGCAATCCTTGACTATTATTATTCAAACCGATACAACCACCTGTTGAATATTTTTTGTATCAACTGTTTACGTGTGATCCACATCACTTGATATTTCCAAAAGTCAGAGTTTGGAAGAGAGCAAGAATTTGACTAATTCAGACCTTATAAACTGGTGGGAGCAGCATTCAGTCTCTCCCCATGCCCAACCCGCCCATCTTGCAACCTCCTGTCAAAGCAATATAAACAAACAACGTACATGTGCCACCTCTGTTCATCTTCCTTGTTATGCCTTTCCCGTTCCAACTCTTATTCAAAACACTTCTTTTTAGTATTCTTTCATCCTTCTGATGTCATATTAAGAAACGATTGTCTCTTCTTTTTCTTCACCTATTAACCAAACCATATAAAACATAAAAATAGTGACAGACAGTTGAAGATGCTAAGGGGTTAAAACTGCAAAAATAAAGAATACCGGCTCAGGTGTAAGCATGTTGTCGGGAATATCAATGAGCATATAGTTTTATGTAGGGTAAAATATTAGGCTTCACCTCAATTTCAGCTTGCTCATCCTTAGTTTTCTTTCATTCCTTGCTTAGAGACATAACGGGTTACAGCCAGGAAAGTTCGAATATCGTTTCTGTTTACATGCCTAAGTTGGTGTATAAGAAATTCTAAACACGTCAATTCATTTTCTTTCAGCCTCGGCCATTTCACGTAATCTTTTACCCTTTTTTCCCCTTCAAAACTGCTTTTCTAGCAACTGGTGCAGGTGTCTAGGGAAGTTGCCAACACCTCATCTTCTATTTGGGTTCTTTTGCTCCTTTCTATTACATTTAGCTTGTGTTCAAGACATATGAACATACAGAATATATATAAACTTATAGTACAGAGACATTAGTGTAATGCCTGAAATAATACAACTTCCAAAGCATAATCTGGGGCAATAAATTAAACATGTAATTATCAATATATATACATTTGTTGAATAACATATACCTATAAATTGGCATAGAATTATACATGTATTCATAGTGTTATCACAAGTTCTCATGTATTCTCGCTCAATATGTATCACCTGCATTTTATGATGTACATTACCATTTGATCTTTCATTGACCTGCACATCCGTTTCAGAAAAATAAATAACAATAACTTGCAAAATTTAGTAGAGATTCTTACAAAACATGATGGTAAGGTTACATCAGAAAATGTGAAGCTTACATCCTCTCATTGGCACGCTGACCCTGAACCAGTCAGTACTCAGTTACGTACTCCAGAATGCATACATACGACCATATCTTTTGTATGATAAAGAACCATGGCATGACGTTAACAATAATTTCTGTAATAAAAATATACAAAAAAGAGCAATCAAACCACTAACATATTTTTATAACATATTCTCATCGTACATGGTTAAGTAGCAATCTAATTGACGAAAATCTAAAGTTTATCAATAAGCAAGTCTTTGATTATTATTAAAATTTAGCTGTGATGAAGTAATTAAGTACAGACCTCAAATGCAGAAGTCGTATAGTCAAAGAGAGGATGTAGGCTTCAAACTACTACATACACAAGTCATTAAAAAAGTCATGATTAGTGCTAAATATTTCAACACTAAATTATTACATCCGCCATCATTCTATAACTATAGTCATAGAGCAGTATAGACCTCAAATACAAAAGTCAAGTAATGATCTTAGGGTGAGTTATCTAAAACCTGTTTATTAAACCAACTTCAAAAACCTGTTATTAAACAAATTCAGCATCAAACAATTTCTGAAATTCGATGCTTTTGAGTTTTGACCCACTTTCCATCATCAAAATATAATATACTATTTTAGGTCTCTTTAGAACATCATAATTTAGTTTTTATGCTGAATTTCATTCAATTTGGTGTCAAACTCGATTCCATATAATTATTACAAATCATGATTTTTCACATCGGCTATAATCTGTCCGGTTTTATTTAATGTGTCGTTAGACCCATTTAAAGTTCAATTTATCAAAAACTTAACACTAAAGACTTGTATAGAACGTATAGTTTTACCCAGATACTGAATTTAAAATCAGTCGGACCTATTTTCAATTTTATACGAAGATTTTAACAGAACATATTACTAATCATCATATATCGTATTAATCAAATTCACAATTTCGTTAAATTCTTAATCAATCAATAAGAACCCTAAATACATAATTTCCAAAATTGCGTACCTTATTGGTGATTCAGAATTCGTTCTTTAGCTTCCTCCTATCATTAGTTGATTAATTTGATTATCCAACTAACTTGTATATGAAAATCGATAGCCAATTTTCTTCATGTGCAAACCCTAGGACTGCCCAGCCGGCCTCCCTTCTTTGATTGACATCTCCAGTGATTTATGGGTATTATGGATATTTATTTGATAAATATAATTAGGGGTAATTTTGTAACTTAACTAAGACTAATGATACTTATTGCATGGACTTATGTGGCAAATTAGATCAAGGGTTAAAAATTAGAGAGGGTAATTTATTGAGGGTTAAGATTACTTTAATGGGGATTAATTTTTAAATGTCTACATAATTAAAGTTTCGTTATAATATTTAGTAGAAATAGAAATAGATATTATTATTATTATTAATTATTATTAAAATCACATTAAATAATTTGATATATTGAAAACCATATACAGATATACTATGCTTAAAAACTATGATTAATTAAAGAGTTTGTAAATTAATGATACGTTATCGTTACATAAAATAACTAAGTTCTAATATGCAATTAGAAAACTCTGTTTTATATAGATAGACACTCAGACATATCAGTTGAAAACGATCGACAAAGGTACGACTGTATCTATCGATACGACTATCTACATGTTAATTCCCACGTACTCTACGTTTTGATAAGATTTAGTAATATTAGTTGTTCGATATAGGTATTTCATTCAACATTAAATCATACAATGTCAAAGTTTCAATTGAACATCGATTTTGTCCCCATCAAATCAAGTATTATAGGTGGGGGAATGGCCTCAAGGTGAGCCAAATGAGGAGGGTACAATCCCCAAGAGTACAAACAAAATCAGGCCATAGAATATTTTTGGGTGAAAACTAAAAACTAATCCGGTTTATTAATTTTAATAAAATATATTTTTATAGGGAGTTATATATACAACAAATAAGTGGGGTGTTAGCACTTATATGTTTAAAAAATAAATAGGTGATCCCTTACTTATTTTTAAATATTTATTCCTTAGTAAATAAGCTGGATAAGCAGTTTGCAAAAAGGGGTTTGGATCTGCTTATTTGTTGTCCAAATAAGTAAATAAGCAGATAAGCACTTATTTAAGCTATTCCAAACACCTTTTTATTTCATACAACAAAACTGTGATATATTGTACTTGTACTATGTGCTGTAATTATTGTACCATATAGTGTTTGAATATTTTTTTGTATCTATCAGCTCCCATTTTTATATTTTTTACGTACAAGTATACAACGCAAGCAGAAAAGGTAATATTCATCAAACTAATATATTTACATCCTTGCATTCAAAATTTTGCAACGGTTATATATGTTGCGAAAACAAACCAGACTCAGTTACGCTCAAGTCGTAACTCTTGATCGGCCCGGGCCTTTATCCGCCTTTAGATCTTGGGCCTAAAATGTCTAATAAGACCTTGTACGGGCCACATGGCGGCATCACCCAATGCACAAATCGTATTCCCTTCGATTTGTTTGGTTAACTCTTAAAGCATATTGATTTCTTCCAATTCCGCATTTCCAACCTTCAATTTTTCCATCATCATCCATAACCATGTCGTGCCCTCACGACACGGAGTGCACTGACCACAACTCTCATGCTTATAAAAATAAGTCAATCTGCAATCGCATCAACAATATCCGTACTCTTATCCATCACTATAACCGCAGCGGTCCCCACCTCATATTGAACTTGTTTTACCGCATCATAATCCATCAAAAAATCATCACAGTATCACACACATTTGTTAAAATTAAGCATATGTTTATGCTTTCAATCTTTTCCTTGTTTAATGTGTGTATAACTTTATTTGGTTAAGTGTAGAAATAAGTGCAGGGGTCATTCTTGTCATTCTCTTGAAGTTATAAGCTGATGGTTAAAGTTTGGATGGAAGATGTCAAGTTTATATCTGCAAGGGGTGTTGTGTAAATTGCTTTAGGTTTATATGTTTTGTTTATTTTTATTTTAGGGTAAATTCACTTTCTGTATGTTGTTGTTGGTGGTGCCGTATATTGTACTCTCAACCCTAATATTCATCTTGATCATCTTGATCGATTTCTGAGTGATTATTGATCATCAACTATTGTTGATTGATCAAAGAGTGTTTTGAGTCTGTAGTGAGATTTTGTCTTGTTTTTGGGTGTTAGCCCGGTTTGGTTATTTGAGTATCATTCTGTTTGTTGGTTAAATCTTCTTCTTGGAGTTGCATTTGTGAATTTGTACATGGTATCAGAGCCACGATACACTCTGTGGATTATTGTGGTGTGCGTTGAGGTTTGATTTGAAACTCTGAAATTAGGGTTTCAAATTAGGGTTTCGTGATTGACGAAGTTCTGGTTGTCTGTTTGGGTTCGATTGTGATCTGTGGTGATTATTTCATCTATTATTTGAAGGATTCTGCTCGGCTCGCTATTCTTCTTTCGTAAACCCTAATTTTTACATTAGGGTTTCTAGGGTTTCATCTTGAAACCTATTGCTGATTGATTCACTCTTGGTTGTTCCAGAGTGATTATCTGAAGTCTTCCGCTGTTCTATTCTCTATTTTCTTTTAGCTTTGCACGGAGTACTTTGTGAGGTATTTCTAACTCTTCTCTATATTTCTGTTTTGAGAATTACTGATTAATTGCTAATTGTTGAGATTTGTTCATACTTGTGTGTGATATTATCTAGGTTCACTAATCTTGTTTGTTTCTTTTGGTAGAAGAGAGGTCCCAAAGAAAGACCTAGGATAGAATCCTTTGAGAATCTGTCTGTAAGGATCCCTGCTTTGGCTAACCTTTAGGGATTATTATTCTGCATTTTTATTAGGCATATGTGTGTAAATAATTGTTGATTGATTATTTGTGCTATTACTTGTGATTTGTTTGATATCTGAAGAACTGTTTTCTGGTCAAGTTTTTTCTCAATTTGCTAAAACTGTTTAGGATGAACTAAAAGAAACTTATGATAAGATTGATGGTTCAATTACTTTCAATTTGCATCATAAGTTAAATACTATTTCTCAAAATGGTTCATCTATTTCTGATTATTATCATAAACTTAATGCATTGTGGAAACAATATGATGCTTTGGTTAAATTACCTACTTGTACTTGTCATGCAAATGCTGAATTTAAAACACATAATGACTTGATAAAATTGATGCAGTTCTTAATGGGTTTAGATGATTCTTTTGTGTCTATTAGAAGTAATATTTTGACCAGGGAACCATTGCCAAGTGTTCAATCTGCTTTTGCTATTATATCAAGAGAAGAATCTCACAGAGATTCTTCTCATTCTGGAAATTCTGGTATTTCAAATAAAACACAAAATTCATCTTTTTTAGTTTCACAAAAATTTGACAATAATAAAAGATTTGGCAAAGGTCCTAATCCTAATCTAAAGTGTACTAAGTGCAACAGACTTGGTCACACAATAGAAAGGTGTTATGAAATTGTTGGTTATCCTCCTGGGTGGGTTAAAAGAGGAAATATCAATAACAATAAATCTGTTATGAGTAATGTATCTGTGACTGATTCTAAATCTAGTAATGTGAATTTAACTAGTGATCAAGTATCTAGACTAATGAGTTTGTTAAATGAGAATGCAAGTACAGGAAATGTGCAAGCTAATGTGGCAGGTACTTTTATGAATTGTAGTACTAAGTTTAACTCAAATTTTCATAAATTTTTTAATTCAAATGTCATCAATGAGTCTATAGATAATGATATGAATTGGATAATTGATTCTGGTGCTTCTCAACATATGACAGGATCTGTTCAACACATGATAAATTTGTTTGATGTTACTAAGTTGGGTATGAATGTTGGTCATCCCAATGGTACTATAGCTAAAATTACTAAAATTGGGGATTTAAGTCTAACAGAAAAAATTATTTTAAAAAATGTGTTGGTAGTTCCTGGATATTATGTAAATTTATTATCTGTTCATACATTATCTAAGGATGCAAAGATGTTTATTGGTTTTAATAATGAAAAATGTTATATACAGGATTTGTTGTCAAAGATGATTGTGGGGACTAGTAGTATGAAAAATGGGTTATATATGTTTGATTGTGTTAAAGGTAATCTAATTAGTTGTAATTCTAATTGTTATGTGTCTTATAATTTATGGCATTGCAGACTTGGTCATCCTGCAAACCAAGTTCTTAATGTTCTTAAAAATAGACTCCTTTGGGATAATGAGTCTAATGTAAATGTCTGTGATACTTGTCATAGAGCAAAACAAACAAGGGAACCTTTTCCTTTAAGTGAACACAAATCTAGTGTTTTAGGTGATTTAATACACTTAGATTTGTGGGGGCCATATAAAGTAGTTAACAGAGATGGTTATAAGTATTTTTTGACTATTGTTGATGATTATACCAGAGCTGTTTGGGTATATTTAATTAAATCTAAAGATGAAGTGTTTTCAAATTTTGAAAGTTTTGTTAATCTTGTTCAAAATCAGTTTGGAAAAAAGGTTAAAATTATAAGAAGTGACAATGGAACAGAATTTGTTAATAATAAGTTTGAAGTTTTTTGCAAAGAAAAGGGTATCATTCATCAAACAAGTTGTGTTTATACTCCTCAGCAAAATGGGATTGCTGAGAGGAAGCATAGACATTTACTTAATGTTGCTAGGTCTTTATTATTTCAGGGATCTTTACCTTTAAATATGTGGTCTGAGTGTATATTAAATGCTGCTTACTTGATTAACAGGCTTCCATCTTCTGTGTTATCTGGGAAATCTCCATTTGAGTTAGTATATAATCATATACCTAGTCTCTCTCATTTGAGAGTGTTTGGATGTCTATGTTATGCAACTATTTTAAATGAAAGTGACAAGTTTAGCAAAAGATCTGAAAAATGTGTTTTTATTGGTTATTCTAATTTTAAAAAAGGATATAAACTTTTTAGTCTTGATAATAAAATAATTATTTTTTCAAGAGATGTAAAGTTTTATGAAACTGTTTTTCCTTTTAATTTGAAATCTTCTGCTAAACAAGATACAAGTTTACAAAATGACTTAAATCATTTAATTTTTTTTGATTCTGTTTTTGACAATCCAAATACTTCTCTAAGTCCCAATGATGAAGAGAGAGACACAATAGATAATGAGGGCAATGGCATTGATCAAAATCATTTACATGATACTTTAGTATCATCAAATGATAATGATACCATTGCAACATTAGTGCCTGACAACCTATCTTCTGAGGGCACATTTCAACAGTCTGATAATTCAAATGGTGAACCTGGAAGCACAACAGATGCTATTAATCTTAGAAGGTCTGCTAGACCTAAAGTTTTTCCTAATAAACTTAGAGATTTTGAAGTTAGAACTGATGTTAAGTATCCATTAAATAATTATGTTTGCTACTCTAACTTGTCTGAACATAATAAGTGTTTTGTTTCTAATCTTGATAAATCTATAGAACCAAAAACTTATTTTGAAGCATCTAAAGACCAAAATTGGATTGATGCTATGAATAATGAAATGGAAGCTTTGAATAGGAATAATACATGGGTTGTTATTGATCTTCCTGTTGGTAGAAAACCAATAGGATGTAAATGAATTTATAATATTAAATATAAATCTAATGGTGAAATAGAAAGATATAAAGCTAGATTAGTTGCAAAGGGATACAGTCAAAGAGAAGGAATTGATTACGAAGAAACTTTTTCACCTGTTGTGAAAATGGTTACTGTTAGATGTATTCTTAATCTTGTTGTGCAATATAATTGGAATTTATATCAACTTGATATAAATAATGCTTTCTTATATGGTGACTTGTCTGAAGATGTGTATATGTCCTTACCTCAAGGATATTTTTGTGAAAATGATTATAGAGTCTGCAAATTAACTAAATCTTTGTATGGATTGAAACAAACACCTAGAAAATAGAATGAAAAACTTACATCATTTCTGATTGAATATAGGTTTGTTCAAAGTGTTAATGATTATTCTTTATATACTTTTTCTTCTGAGAATGTATTTGTTGTGCTTCTTGTTTATGTTGATGATATAATCATTACAGGAAACAATTTGGTTGAAATTTCTAAAGTAAAAAATTTTCTAAGCACAAAATTTATGATTAAAGATTTGGGAGAATTAAAGTATTTTCTTGGTATATAAATTTTGAAATCAAAGTCTGGTATATGTATGACTCAAAGAAAATATTGTCTTGAGCTTTTAAATGAATTTGGTATGCGTGGATGTAAGCCTATGCAAACTCCTTTAGAAGCTAATTCTGTGTTAAATTCAAATGAATCTAAAGATGATAAGCTTCTGTCTGATATTTCTCAATATCAAAAATTGATTGGTAAGCTTATTTATCTAACTCTTACAAGGCCAAATATATCTTATTCTGTTCAATGTTTAAGTCAGTACATGCATGCTCCTCTTCAATCTCATGTTAAAGCTGCATTTAGAGTTTTGAGATACTTGAAAAATAGTCCAGGAAAAGGTATTCATATTACAAAGACTGAAGGTATGTTTAATTTATGTGCATATTCTGATGTAGACTGGGGTAAATGTTTAGGTTCAAGAAGATCTGTATCTGGATATTGTTTATTTTTGTGTGGATCTTTAATATCTTGGAAAAGTAAAAAACAACCTACTTTATCCAGATCTTCTACTGAATCTGAATATACATCTTTAGCTGCCACAACTTGTGAAATTTTATGGGTTGTGAAGTTGCTTGCTGATCTTAAAATTGAAAATCTACTGCCAGTTGATCTTTTTTGTGATAATAAATCTGCTTCATTAATTGCTGCAAATCCAGTTTTTCATAAAAGATCAAAACATTTTGAAATTGATGTTCATGTAGTTAGAGAAAAGTGTATTTCTGGAGTCATTAAAACCGTTTTTATTGACTCTAATAATCAACTGGCAGATATACTTACAAAAGGGCTAAATAAGTCTCAACATAATTTTCTTTGTAATAAATTGGGTTTAATCAATCTATACAAGGATAAGATTGAGGGAGGATGTTAAAATTAAGCATATGTTTATGCTTTCAATCTTTTCCTTGTTTAATGTGTGTATAACTTTATTTGGTTAAGTGTAGAAATAAGTGCAGGGGTCATTCTTGTCATTCTCTTGAAGTTATAAGCTGATGGTTAAAGTTTGGATGGAAGATGTCAAGTTTATATCTGCAAGGGGTGTTGTGTAAATTGCTTTAGGTTTATATGTTTTGTTTATTTTTATTTTAGGGTAAATTCACTTTCTGTATGTTGTTGGTGGTGGTGCCGTATATTGTACTCTCAACCCTAATATTCATCTTGATCATCTTGATCGATTTCTGAGTGATTATTGATCATCAACTATTGTTGATTGATCAAAGAGTGTTTTGAGTCTGTAGTGAGATTTTGTCTTGTTTTTTGGGTGTTAGCCCGGGTTGGTTATTTGAGTATCATTCTGTTTGTTGGTTAAATCTTCTTCTTGGAGTTGTATTTATGAATTTGTACAACATTTTTCGGTATTAAAGCCATTGACAACCCACTGGGGACCACTGCAAGTAAATTTTCCCAACCACCCCGAACACCGCTACAATGTCGCTCGATCAACTCCTTCAACGGTGTACTCATCTCCTCTTCAATGGTACACCATACACGGCTTATTAACACGACCCGATACACAAAACAATTTCTTTCCCGAATTATTTTTCCTCCCATAATACAGCAAACCATTCAGGCCCACGCCTTAAAATCGTCAGAGCAACCGCGACTCGTAACGGTCATTGCACAAACGTAAAGCCCTGCAATCTTGCATTAGCTGGAAATGGCGGTTTTAACCTCGGTTTCCCTTGTTTACCTTCAAGACTTTCAAGAAGTGTGATTTCTTCTCTATAAATATACGCACCCGCACCAAAATGTATATGAACATCGAAATCATACTCGGAACCACACACATTCTTCCCCAATTATCCAGCATTATAAGCCTCAATTCTCGCCTCCTCAAGGCTAATTCTTTCATTAACGTATACACATCTAATATAAATTTAAGCAGCACTAGCTCTCATTAGTACACCGGCAATTAAACAACCTTCTAATAATTTATGTGGAGCATGTCACATAATTTTGCGATCTTTACATGTTCCAGGCTCGCTTTCATCAACATTGACAACAAGATACGAAGGTCGACCACAGTGGCGTAGCCAGCATTTTTATTTTGGATGGGCCAAAATATAACCAATACTTCCTATTAAAAAACTACTTCAGAAATATATAAGATAATAAAGAGTATAAAAGTTGCACCAATTTTAAGTTAATTAGAATGTTCAAACTTTGTGAGACCGTCTTTTTTACATTATGAAAAAACCTTAACTAATCTTTCTTCAAATATTCACATAAGCATGATGTTCATCAAATAGTAAATCAAAACGAGTAATTGGGTACTCAAACTGAATGCATCAAGAAAGTAGATATTGTTGGTCGAACAAATTAGTAATCACAAGAAATAGGCGATAATTGCAATATGCAAATCAACAATTATTATAGAATCACTAAAATATTTAATATATTGATTTCAAAGTTAACTTACTGAATTAATCAACGAATTAAATTGATAAGATGCAATAAATTGATGAGATGCAGTAAGAAAAATACATTTGTAATTACCTGTGAGTCAATCGTTGAGTCTTCAAGGGTTTAGTTTTGGTAATTTTTTGAAGGTAATTAACTTACATAGTTGGTGCTATATAAACATACCTTTCCTTACTACATATTATTAGACTGTCATTTAGGGTGGGCCAATAGCTTTTTATTGACAAAATATTACTAAGTTATATATATGTTTATCACTACAAATAATGAGTCAAAAACGTTGGCGGAGTGTAATGTTGCTAAACAAGTTTGGAAGTCTATTTCTAAATGGCTAGGCATTGAGTTATTGTTCCATATCGACCAAATTGGTTTCTTGGACTCGGTCATGTCTATGAAATGCAGTTCTTTGGAGAAATTGATTATTACCATGGTGATTTATACGACTTGGTGGGAGTTATGGTGATTCAGAAATGAAAATTAATCCGAAAAAGAAAAGAGAGATGGTTCTGCTTGATTCTATTATTAATTTCTCTTTTATGTGGGTTCGGAACAGAAGTAAAAAGGTGAAGTTAAATTGGATTGATTGGCTCAAGCATCCGATTGGGCAAGTTTTGAAAAGAAGTAATTGATGTATTCATGGCTACTTTTTTTGTTCTTTTTTGTTGATTCATTCCCCGGAACATGTTTGGGCTTTCATCAAAAACACCTCGGAGTGAAAATCGGTGGCATGACCTCCGTAGGTGGGGTTTTTCTCGTGTCTTGGTTCTCCGTAATTGGCTCGAGTTTTTCACCCTTTTTGAAGTCCTCGCAGTTAATGTTTCGGGAAGGTTCTAGAATATGTAGTTTTTGTATTTTCTATTTCTGGTTGGATTTTGTTTGTTTTTTTGGCTTCTAGTGTCTTGCTAGCTGCCTTTTATTAATATATCTCCGTCGTTCAAAAAAAAAAGTACAAATAATGAGTCTTGGGTGGGCCTTGGCCCTCCTTACTCCTTTTGTGGCTACGCCACTGGTCGACCATCCTAAACTTTCGGCATGAGTTGAGCTCGAAAGGAAACCCAGCCCCACCACGACCACGTAAACCCGATTTTTTCACTTCTTGATCTTCCAGGATCCAATCGGTAGCTTTGAGTACTAAATCTTTTGTTCTATGCCAATCACTGCGTTTTATCACGCCTTTGAGATCCGGGTCATGGACACCGTAAAGATTAGTGAACATGCGATCGGAATCATGCAAGTTACCAAAATGAGTCTTCTCTTGTGGTTGTACGGTGGTGAAAAATCGAGTTTCTAGTGTGAGTGTCAATGTTTCGGTATTGTAACGACATTGTGACGAAGCTTTTCGTAGAGATATTATACGCTTCATTCATGTGTGCATATCAAAATCACATGCATTCGGTTCCAAAACACACATAAACTTAAATTTTTATATAATATATTGAATTGATGTAGCAAATAATATAGCATATGGTTATTTAAGTTCGTTGTTATTGATCCGCTTTTCATGATGAAGGTTTTGTAATTAAGTATGTTAATTATAATTAGGTAATAAATATTCATCTATTGGCTATCTATTTGCATACAATATTATGAATATATACACTATCAAACGCAAAAGTTTAAGGTCTACAAAACTGAGGGACCATAGTTGAAGTTCTACAAAACTTCAAGGTAAAGTTATGTAGTTTATTTCGATAAAGGGTAATTTCGTAATTTACAGGTAATCCAAGCTTCCAAACAACGAGCAACAGATCCAAAACATTTCACGGACGAATAGTCGAAAACATCTCGTCGGCGATCACTCCGATTCGAGATCAGCGATGGCTTCATCGCCGGAAAATGCCGGACAGAAACCGAAACGCCGACCGATTATCCGTATCGGTATCTTCATCATTGCTCACAGCTTCATAGTTAGGTATTACTCTTCTGACTTCACTCTCATTCACTGATACTATAAAGTAAATTTGTTTGTGCATATATCTAGGTTTTTATGCAATTTAAGTATTGAGAGAGTATTTTAGCTTATTGCTGTTGTGTATGCAGTGCTGTTTGCTGTACAGCTGGGATTTTGGCTCTGCTACTGTTACCTGTTCTTGCGAAGAAAACCTACGTTTCAGAAAATGCCCTAATGCCTGGTAATTTTATGAAATCTATCTACTAATTGTTAATTAGTATTAAAGTATTAAGAACATAATGTATGACAATGTCTGAAAATTAGTAGCTTGTTTAATCTGCTATGATGTATGAACTAGTCACTTATTAACTGTTGAGTTTGTTTATGGGAGGTGTAGTGATAGTTTATAATGCATGATGCAATTATATGATCATTTAACAGGTTCCTCAACTCCAATGATCTCTGATCAGATTGTTTACGGGGCAAATATGTTTATCGACGAACTAAACAGTCTGAATTTGAAGTCTTACAGCACTGGCATGTATGTGAGATGTATCTAGTTACTAAATTATAATGTTGCAAGTAATGATTAAGTCTGATTATAAGGAAATATGTTTCATTCTTTTTTTCTCAATAAATGTAGAGAAATTCCAAGACTGATAGCATTGCATATGGCAAACTTGGGTGGAGAAGTCAGTTACCATAAGTTTCAAAGTCATCCTAACAAATTCCATCCTCTGCACTTCTTTATTAGTCCTAATGCAGAAGAAAACCATGGGAATGGGACTTGTGAATCGTATGGTACTAATACTGTAGGAATTATTAGGGCTCCACGTGGTGATGGGAAAGAAGCTATTGTGCTTGTGACTCCTTACAACCCTTTAAATCTCAGTCAGAATGAGGCTCTATCTTTAGGAATTGTGCATGCGACGTTTTCATTATTGAATCAAGTTAGCTGGTTAGCTAAAGATATTATATGGCTAACCGCGGACTCACGGTATGGTCAATATAATTCGGTTGCTTCTTGGCTAAGAGATTATCATACTCCTTCATTTGGTGAATATGGGAAGGTACATTCTGGAAACTGTCATGGAACCAGTAGCCTACAGGAATCCAAGCTGGATATGATTATTGAAACAGAAATATCCGATACTTTTCGACGTGCTGGAACCATGGCTGCTGCTCTTGTGATCAAGGTTGCAAATTCAGGTGAAAAGGGCGAGCAAGATGTGCTGAACATATATGCTGAGGCATCTAATGGGCAAATGCCAAATCTTGACCTTATAAATGTTGTGAGTTATCTAGCAGTGCATGGACAGGGTCTTCGAGTAAAGATGGAAAAAGTTGTGTCTTTGCTTGATTCAAAGTGGTTGAACTTCATTGGTGAGGTCTTTGAGTTGGTAAGTAAAACTGCTAGAAGCTTGAATCCTCAATGGAAATTTGGTATCTCTGTAAGGGATTATGTTGAAGGCGGTGCTACTCTTGTCAGTTCACTCTATAACCAGGTTAGTTGTCTTTCTGACCTTTTGTAAGGTTTTTGCAGAATTTGAGAACATTTGCTGTCTTTTCGTAATGGAAAAAGATATAAAGAAATAAATCAGAAGGGAGGGAAAAGAGGAAAACAGAAACAAAAAATACACCAGATGAAAGTGGTTTTATATATGACATACACCAATATTTCGTTCGAGTGATATATTTCTCTGTTGATTGTGTCAGGCTTTAGGCGTCCCCACTGGTTCCCATGGTGCTTTTCGTGATTATCAAGTTGATGCAGTTACTATGGAGATTTTACTTAGACTATCTTCTACTAATAAGGGCAGACAAACAGAGTTTTTGTTTCGAGGTGGCAGGTACACACTTCATTATTTTATATGATAGCTGATTTTTTACTCAAAAGTTGATAACATGTTGCATGCTCGTTTATGTTTTTTTCTCTTTATCTAATGCAGCAATTCTACTATTTTCTAAATTAAATACTTTTAATTACAACCAATACTTTAATCTTCAAGAACTAGACGTAGGTATCAATTAAGCTCCTTTTTCTGTCCTTATGACCACTATAGATGTGATTAGAATTCTATGTCAGGGAGTTAGAAACCCTTAGCATATAGATTGTTTGGAATACCATAACCCAGAACATTACAATTTTAGGAACTAAAGTACTTGACATGAAATATTATAATTTCGGTTAGAAAGCAAAACCCATTGAGAGTAGTTCCTTGCATAATGTAAGAGTCAAAGTTAGCGGGAATACCGTCATTAGCAGGGCACAAGTTGAGGTTTCAATATTTTTCTTTAGGAATTACGTAGTTTATGCCAACTTGTAACACTTAGCCCACATCAACTGGATCCCCAGAATTCTTTATAGCATAACAGTGGTGGTCTACATCTTGTTTTACCAATTACTTAATATTGAAGATAGACATAGAGGCACGAGTTGCATTATTCGTGCTACAAGGCCAGCAGAAGAGAGATTACTATAAGTGTAGTGATATCACGGTTATGACAGAGATCAATATTTGTCTATTGCAAGACTTGTAATAACAATGATCACATGTAGAGGCTATATAGAGGAATACGAGAAATTGGGCCAATGACCTTTTGACAGATGTCATTGGGGACACCCGTCACATATATGAATAGTATTAAACCATCAATATATATCTGCTTGTTGGATTAAGGCTGCACCGAGCAAACAATGCCAAGTTTCCTTGCTGTGTGATCATTTCTGCAGCAAGAGTTTTTGTATATGTTAGCAATTGCCATAATACTGCAACACTTGGTTTAAAAAGGCGTTAGGCGCTAAGGGCTCGAAAGCTGAGGCGCTAGGCGCCAGGCGCTAAGGCGAGAGCCTCGCATTAATACTATTATTATAATTTATATTTATAAAAATTATATATATGTGTTTATTACTTCATCTTGCAATTTAAAAATCATGCCATTTTTATTCTCTTCCGTTCTCACCTATGTTTGTTTGTTTGTTCTTTATACTTGGTATTTCACAAGAAGATCGAACTTGGGTTGAAATAATGGCATCTAAACTCCAAGTTCATGTATGAAGATAATGAAAATGGGCTAATACAACTTCAGAAATAACAAGAATTCAAGAACCCATTAGTTTTTTCACTAATTACACAAGGCGCCCAAGGCACCGACTCACACCGTCTAGCGCCTAGGCACCGCCTAGCAGCGCCTCATGACCAACTATCGCCTAGAGTAGATACAAGGCGCTATGCCTAGTGCCTCATGGCGCCTAGCGCCTAGGCACTGTCTAGGCGCGCTTTTTTAAACCAAGCTGCAACATATTTATGAACAGGGATTTCATCAAATGAAATATTCCTTGCTGAAAACAAGGAAACTTTGCAACTCTAATCTTATATTATAATTTTTATATGCAGGCTGATTGAAGGAGTTGTACGGTCAATCAATAACCTCCTAGAGAAGTTTCACCAATCCTTCTTTTTGTACTTATTAACATCATCAAACAAGTTTATATCTGTTGGAGTCTACATGATTGCATTCTTACTGCTTGTTGCTCCCCTTCCAGTGGTTGCTGCTTCTCTGTTTTCTGATGCCACTAAATCAGAAAAAGAAAAACCGACATCATCCGATTCCATATCCCTTAAATCTTGGAGATGGCTTTATCCAACCAAAACCATATTTCTTATTCATTTATGGGGAGTCGTCATCTCATTACTTCCTTATTTCATATATCAAATACCTTACTCTCAACCAACATCCTACCTTCTTATCTGGGCCTCCCTTTCAATCTTTATACTAATTATTCTACAATCGTTTTTGGGGTCCCCTTCCACGCATCTTCAAGAATGGTCTCTTTTGAAATCCGTAACGGTATCAGCTGCGTTTATTGGGCTGTGTCTGATGTCAGTCATAAACTTTGCGACTGCTGAAATTGGGGCTCTACTATTGGTCCCAATGTGCTTGATGGTTAAGCCGTGGCGGGTAGCAGGTAAAGTGCACTCTGCTATAAATTTGGTTTTGGTGCTTCTCGGGTTTCCTGGTACAGCATTTTTTATGGTGAGAAGTGCATTCGGGGTTCAAAACGGGCTTAGTTTAGTTGAGTTCTGGTACTGGGTGGAGTCTCTATGGGCATGGAATAGTGCCACTTACATTTATACATGTATGGTTCATCTTCCCTGCTGGGTTTTATGTATTTATATCTTGTTACATCCATGTTAGATTTAATTACTTCCAGTGTTGTGTTTTATCTTTAAATCTCAAAGGAGTAGACATACCAGTAGTGAATAGGTGTAGGGTGTTTTTTTTATCCATTTTAATTAAGAAGGTGAAACTCTTTGATCTTTGTATAATCTTCAATAATATATTTAGTTGGTTGGGCTTCATTTTCATACTTGTGGCATTAGCTTAAATATACACCGAAAAGAACTTGTATATTGATAATTTTAACCAATTTATAAGAATTACAAAAATATGAGGAGATACCGTATATCACATAATTGCAACTCTGAAAGAAAAGGAGAATATGAAAAATGTTGATTGTACTCATTTATTCTTTTGTAAGAAAGGCACAGAAACGTAACCACCAGTACCAAAGTATCGATCTCCAAACTCACCCATGCCTGGAATCACTCTTGAGTGCTCGTTTAGTCCTGCATCAATCTCAGACGTTACAATTTTCAGCCGTGGATATTGCTGGCAAACTGCATGTATTCCTGCTGGTGCCTGCATCATAAATACCCTACTTTTCACCATTTCAAACATGGACCTAAAAAAAACGCATCATGGTCCACCATTAAGTTATTTGAACTTACCGCTATAAGGTTGAGGAATATGATGTTAGATTCAGATACACCCTTGTTCAGCAACAGGGAAATTGCCTCCACAGCAGAATCACCTGATTTATAAAGCTTTTCATCAAAAGCATTTCATTAGGAAAATATGGTTAGTTGAAAATTATTGTGCATCAAACATTCAAACCTGATGCAAGCACTGGATCAAGCAATAAAACGTGACGACTTGCAATATCTATAGGTAGCTTTTCGTAGATCAACTGCCGCCCATTGCCTTCACGTTGAATGAGAACTTTACCAATTTTGATTCCCTTACAACATGCTCTTAGTGCATTCTCCATGCTTTCTCCACTGAATATAATTTCAATATTTTAAACAACCATGGCTTTGGTATGAGCATGAAACGAAGTAAACAAAGGCCTACCTTCGTATGACTGATACTCCACACAACCTTTTGCAGAATACCACTCCTGTGTAGATGGATTCTGCAAGTAAATCAAACGTCACAAAAAAATATGAAGGATTTAGTTATCATATGTGAAATATGAAAGGAAATAAGATGACGAAACAGTTACCTGTTGGAGTAGTGATCTGTTTTTCGGTAAAAGGAAGATGGCCTAGACCATGCTCCACAACCTAAAACATAATTCAAACCCATTTTAGATCAGATGACTAAATCAGTGAAGAAGTATATGATCTGTGATGGGCATACCAAGCGAATAAGACGGTCTGCATAGAAAACGAAATCATGTTTTCTTGTTCTAGCATCACGTATAAGTGTGTGCATTCCACGTAGCTGAAGCAGCATAAAGTGTAGTAAGATAATACCCGCTACAGAAACATTGTAATACGAGTGAAAAATCAAAGAATATGTATCAAAAGTAGCTACACGTTACCTGGAATGTGGATGGTATAACAAAAAGGTTCTGATAAATTTTACAAAGATCATGTTGACCGAGCTTTGTACGTATATGTTGGACTATCAAATCTATGGCAACATCATTATCAGATCCTCTAGGGATAATAATATCTGCATGTTTTTTGGACGGAAGAACGAACTCCTCAAAACTAGGTTTCACATGTTTGTCATACTGCAAATAAGAGCTAAACTGTATAAGAATATGTGCTACAACTGTAAAACTGAATCCAGTTATCTTTTAAACCTTTTACATAAATAAACAGCTAAAAACCCCTGAATCTATATATAAAGATATGGTAGATTCAATCACTAACTGGATATTTCGATAAAAAGAGCTCTACTAACTTGGTCAAGCACGTACTGGATATTCCGTCCTCTCTCAACAGTATCGCGTTTAATCCTTCTTCCCAACCGCACATCAGAATCTGTATATGTGAGATATTTAAAGTTTTATTTATATAATGGGAGCATCATGAAAATAATACTCCACAGACTTCTGGAATCTGGATGCATAATTTTATTCAGCTTTAAATATTTAGTACTTAACAAGAAACTGAGAATAATTATATACAAAATCAAAAAAACATTTGTGGACACATATAACATACTGCAAATATAAATTTGCGAACACATAAGGACGAATTGTGACAAGTGATGAACCTGAATCGACAAAGATCTTTATGTTCATCAGATCTCTAACTCGCTCATCATGAAGAACTAGAATTCCTTCCAGAATAATGACATCTGAGGGGTTCACCTACATATTTGATTCAAAGATCAAGATCAATTTTTTTATTAATTTAGTTATATACTCCTTGACACTAAGTTTATGATAAATTCGTACATACCATGCGTCCTGGTCCACTATTCTTGTGGATCTTATAATCATAATTAGGAATGTTTACAGGGAGTCCCTTTTTCAATGTTTCCATACATGACAGAAGTAGCTCCATGTCGAAAGAATCTAAACTAGCATAGTATCAAGTACTTTTGTACACATTCAAGTAATAATACTGTACCTTCAGAAATTTACGAAGAAAAAAAAGTAACATAGTTACCAGGGTGATCAAAATTGTAGTTTTGGGGATTTGCAGACTGTTGATCACTCAATGAACGATAAAATGAATCCTACAAGATTAATCCTAGTTTAGCATGATTAGCATTGTCGTGTTGATAATGCTGTAATAATATATATTAAACACTTGATTAAATTGAAATGAAAGAAAGTTGAGGTCTTACTTGATTGATAAGGACAACTCTTTGATCGTGAAGTCGTGATATGATGACATTGCAGACAGTTGTTTTTCCAGATGCCGTTCCACCAGCGACACCTAAATATAGATTTTACATATTGAAGTAAGTGATAAGGTTTGTATCATAACTATGACATAAACAATAAACAACATTATATTATAGGCTTATAGCATAACAAATTAACAACAAAACTTTACCAATGATGAATGGCACTTTATTTCCTCTTTGTATATGGGCACCAGTAGGTTGATCAGATGAAGACTGATCCTTCACATTTTTATCGGTTTTAGCCGATATTTTACCATCCATCACTGGTTTGAGGCTCTAATATTAATCAAATCACTCGATTATCAGAAAATTGCAACAATTTATTAAATCTAATACAAACTTCAAACAGAAACAAATTAAGTTTTCCACATTTAAATCCATAAAACAAAATGAATCAATATTTCACAAAAATCATGGAAATGCATACCGTATACCGTCCAGATTTTCAACGAGCTTTCAAAAGAATCAACAATTGTGAACCATGTTGAAACACAGTATTGAAAATTAGAACAATATTGCTTAGCTTCATCAATGGGATCAAGTGAATTATAACGTGTTTTATGGAGTTGTATTGTTATCATGATTTACATAATTGTACCTAGACATATAAAAGTATATCTAAATAGGTCCCTTGTTAAACATTCCAATTAAATTGGATGCTAATGCATCATTTAATTTACATTAGTTGGTATTAACTTACATTAAAACTAAATCAAAATCATATAAACCTAATTATCTTGTGTTGAAAATATTGGATACATTAAGTATTTAACGTCAAAAGAAGATTTGGACGTAAACAATAACAGGGACCATCAAGGCCATATAAGTTTTATTAGGGACCGAATTTGGGTTTATCCATATCTCAAGGTAAATTTATGTAATTTAATTCAGCATTTCAATAGCCGGAAAGAGCTCATATCCGAGAAGGCATCTATTTCAGGAAACATTCGTTAGCTCAGCTCAACAAAATTTTAGATTATTAGACTAGGCTCGTCTGGTTTGGTCCAGTTCTTTAGATATTAGACTAAGCCCATCTGATTTGGGCCGGTCTTAGTCTATAAATCAAAAAAGTATATCCCCATCGGAATTGTGCGAAACCTTTTCAGTTTACGGATCTAAAAGTAGACCTACTAATTTAATCGGTTCTTTTATCTCTCTGTTAATTTCATCCAATTAATTTTTTACATCCACCATTATCAATCATATTTGTAAGTCTATATTTAAACTTACAATTTTTGATCTATCAATCATTATTCCATATAAAATAGTGACTCGACAAGTGCTGGCTAAACTGTACAACAAAAATGAGACGGTATTTGCAAACTAATCCATCCTTTTCATATATGTACACTTATGATTACACATATTATTTAATGTTTAGTAAAACTATCACAAAACTATTTTGTAGTTGAAGCTTAAACCTTAACATATATTTCAAGATGAAATTTAGAGTTTTTTTATGTGTTTGACAAATTATGCGGGCCTTAAATATATAAATTGATATAAAAGTACAGTAAAATTATATGAAATAAGTGTACAAAGGGTATGTATATAATTTTTCATTTTATAACTTTTGAGCATATTTTTAAAAGATATTTCTAGTAGCTGTTTTTTCTATAGCATGTTTTATTTGATAAATTCTTATATTTTTTATTTACTAAACAATACTAGAAACCTAACCTAAACTTATAAAAAAATATTTTAAGTTTTTATAAGTTCCAATAAATTAGTCCCGATCTTCTTCTGAAATGGGATTCGATATACTATTTAATTAGATTTTGGAGATGGCATTATTCTAACAAGTTCAATCAAGAAGGTGAGAACTCATATATCTTTGCAATGACTTTTAATATTATATATGTTTGGTTACATTTCTTTTTCATATATATCAACAAGGATTAACTTATGTGCACGAAAAAACATATACGCACATTACCCGTTATGTATACAAAATCATTATTGCCACAAAATCAATACCGATACTAAAATATAATTTGTTTTAAAATGTTAATTTCAATCGATGATAGTTGTTACATCTTTAATCTTTTGGTTCATGTATTATCTTTTTCATGGTCAAGAACGCATTTTATAAAGAGGGTTTTGGTTTAAAAGGTGAGGGGAGTTGGTACAGGAATACATTTGGGGAATTCAATAATGGAAGGCATCCCAAAATGCGTTGATTATTAGATTTAAAAAATGAGTTTTGGTTAAGTATCTTGTTATAAAATTAGTAAAAGGGGTGGTTGTGAGATAAAGATGTTAATTGCTTTGATCAAGACACCTCAATTGCCTTTTCAAATATTACATTCTTTTCCAAAATACTTAGGCCTGTGCAAAACTCGGTACATACCGAAAGAACCGGAAAACCATACCGGTACCGTATCAAACCGTCCCGAATATACATATTTCGGTTTGGTTCTCGGTTTTGTGTTTTATGCATTTTTGGTATTCGGTTCGGTTCGGGCCGGTTTGTGCAATTTTGGGCAATTTACAACGTGAAAACCGGTACCGTACCGGAACCGTACCGTCCCATACCGAACTGCTTCTCAACAGTACGGTTCCCGGTTCTTATATTTGTAGTTTCTCGGTTCCCGGTTCAGTTCGGTACGGGCCGGTTCGGGTCGGTTCTGACACTTTGCACAGGCCTAAAAATACTCATAAACCTCGTTATATGGCCAGATCCCGCCATCGTGATATCCCGTTTACGTCGTGTATATTTGAGTGAAAAAATAAATTATTTGATTTCATCGAGTAATCTGAATAGGAAAAAATCTCATCTACTAATTTATAATTTTTCATATTTTCATTTTGCTACGTTTTATATATATACTAGATAGATTTATATTCCTCTTGTTTCTAGTATTGAAATTGAAATGTATGTCTTGTGAAAAGAAGTTACAGAACATAATTTATGAAACTTATTTCGTAGGTGAACTTATATGCTAACCAAAATCTAGCTAATCGTTGAACTTAAACACCAATTTGAGACTTTCGTTCAACCTTGTGTTTTGATATATTAAAAGAAGCCATTGCTATCGTCCATCTATAAAAGTAGCAAAGGAAATGCTCAGAACCAATATGTTTTGTAGTGTTTCCACAGTGTACAAAACAATACTGTAATAAATAATAAATTAATAATTAATAATAAAAATAATAATAATAATACTCGTGTAATCAAGGCTTAAAAAATAGTAATACTCGTGTTATCAAGGATAAAAAATTGAATATGAAAAGCATAAAAGTAGGAACTTTTCTATGAAAATAATAGAATTAAATTCGATTGGGAGACAAGGAACATGTGTTTGTATTGGTTGTGGATTTGTGGTAGTGATTTTGAATGCCATATAAACGGATATTCGAACCTCTTTTAACTTACACCTCAACAATGACAATATTCTTTCAGCCTTTTGGCCCAATTTTGTAAATTCTATATAATTAAATCGTACATTCGTTTTTACCCTCAAAAAATGCAGCTCCACGATTGTTAAAATTTCGATTTTAGCTTACCTTATGCAACCATAATCGAAATTTAAAATTATGTGATGCCATGATATGTTATTTATTAGTGTGGAGAAAAGTTCACAAGAGTACAAGAATTATTAAAAGAATGAAAGTACCAATCAAATTGTATTATGTGTACAAAGAGAATGTTTTACATGTAGAAAACTCATTTACCCCCAAACTTAAATATCTCACAAACGACAAATCGAAAAATTATGAAAATTGCACCATTAGATTCAGCGTTTTATCCTCTTCGATTTGCCGTCCTTCAAGGCAAACTTTCGACGAGTTTTTTTTTTCTTCCATTTTTTGGTGGGTTTCACATTTTACTAACACATATGTTAATATTTGGTTGAACATTAAATTTAGATATAAGGTTTAGGGTTTAGGGTTTAGGGTTTAGTAGGGTTTAGGGTTTAGTAGGGTTTATGGTTTAGGGTTTAGTAGGGTTTAAGGTTTAATAAGATTTAGGGTTTAGAGTTTTGTAACGCGTTTAGGGTTTAGGGTTTGAGGTTTAGGGTTTAGGGTTTGAGGTTAAGTGGTTAGGGCTTAGGGTTTGAGCTTTAGGGTTTTAGAAGCTGAACCAGGGCTTTTATATAGGGATGAAGCTGGAGATTTGATTTGTTTATAAGTGTTTGACAAACTAGTTATAGATTATTAATGTAAAATGAAAGGTATTATAACAATTCAATAATTAGAGGATTGAGTTTCTATAAAGAACCTAGTTTTGACTTTTGAAAGCTTCTATTTGAAGGGATTGTTTTTTATAGAATTCTTTATTAAGTTTTTATACTAAACAAGGTTTATAAATTTACAAATGGAGCTCAAAATATGAATCTCAATCCCTAGAATTACTTATAATCATTTAGAAATATGTTTGCCAAACACAACTATGATCTTTGTATTTCTAAAGTTATATACTCGTAGTTAATTCCTTAAATTTATCATTTATATAATGATTATACCAATCTAACTTTAAAAGTTATGTGATTTAACCATTATAAATTGTAGGGGTGTTCACGGTCCGGACGGACCGATTATTTACAAAAATTTCAACCGGACCGATTTTTGACGGTTTCTGAAATTTCAAATCAAACCGGACCAATTAGAAGTATTAACCGGACCGGACCAAACCGGTAAAACCGGTCCGGTTCGGCGGTTTCACGGTTTTGTATTCTTCAAACCGCAAACTGGACCGCCAAGAACCAAACCGAACCGGATGCGGTTTTACCGGTTTCGTGAACACCCTAATAAATTGTGTTAAATTTTTTATTTTTGTTTTTACATTTTTGTTAACTTCGAGACTTCAATTCCTTAAGGCAAATGAGTGAGCGCGTGTCGTAAAATGCAAATTATAAAGTCGCGTGTATCATATTTATAATATCCCCGGCCTACCAAATACAAGAAGAGTAGGTATCGGACACATAAATATTACCTCTTTATTTCTTTCTATAAACTTATATAAACTCACTCACTCACTCTATCATTTATTGTTGTTATTATTGTATTTGTGTGTATATTTAATTATTTATCATCAATATTGCATATTGAATATTCAATATGGATATCAATATCAATAATAATCATAAATAAGTTGCAATTTCCTTTCATTTCATTTTTCATAATCATGGACATAATCCTCTGCGACGAGCTCCTCCAAGAAATTTTCCACCGCCTCCCATCTCCGTCGTCTTCCGCCGTCTCTCTCGTTTCTAAACGCTGGCTCCATCTCCTCCGTTCATCTCTCTCCTCCCTCTCCCTCCGTCTCTCCCCCAACCACCACCACCACCACCCTTCTCTCTCCACCTTCCTCTCTCACCACACCTTCCTCACCTCCCTCTCCATCACCTCCACTACCTCAACCAACTCCGACCTCCTCCTCATCACCATCGCCGCCGCCTGCCGTAACCTCACGCGCCTCCATCTCTCCACCGGTCCTGTTTCTGTACCCCCCTTGCTATCTCTATCCACCTCATGTCCTCATCTCTCATCTCTTTCAGTTATCCTATCTAGACACAATCTAAACCTTCACTTCTTACCTTATTTTTCATTTCTCAAAAACCTAACCCTAGCTATTACCGGAAACGCCTCGCCGGAGTTCAATTCTGATCAATTCTCAACCACCTCAGCTCAATTACAGTTACAATCGCTGTCTGTATCCGGAATTCAGAACGGCGATTACGCTCTCAATTACCTCTGGAGAAATTGTAGCCACAAAACCCTAACGAAACTCGTCTTTGAAAACTGCGAAGGCGTTGGTGATAATTATTCATTTAACTGTTTGATTAAAGGATTGATCAACTTACAGGAACTCGAATTCAGGACTTGCAGGTCAATTATCGGTTCAATTTTGCGAAAATTAGCTGAAAATCGTTGCGAGAAGTTATCCTCTTTGTTAATTCACGATGGAGGTAACAAGGACGGATTGCTTCATTTCATCCGTGAAACGAATTGTGATTTACAAAAACTTGATTTTCGATTACCTCTCGATTTAGACGATACTCATTTATTCGATATTGGAGTGAAATTTAATCGCTTACGTGTTCTTCGATTGCAAAGCTGTTGTATGGTTACTAATCAAGGACTTAAAACCCTAGGGTTAGCTTTAAGTGATAGCCTTGAAGAATTAGGCTTAACTAATTGTGATGTGGTTAAAAGACAAAATGGACTCCTAGTGGAATTAGCTCAGAGTTTACGGAAGATTAAGATACTGGATCTGTCCTATAATCGTATGCTGCTTGATAAAGAGTTTACTTCAATGATCAGTTCGTATACTAATTTAAGAAAATTGAAACTAAGGGGTTGCAGTAAGTTAACGGATGTATCGTTGATCTCATTGTGTAAAAACTGTAAGCATTTGGAGAGTATTGATATGGCTTACTGCCATGGAATTCGGGTAGAAGGTGTTGAGTTTATAATACTGAATTCTCCAAAATTGAGAAATGTGCAAGTCGAAGATCGTAAGTTATCTGAAGCTGCTAGGAGATGGATGACGAATAAATTTATTGATGTCCAACCTTGATCAAGAGCAGGTACTTTCAACAACAATTGTATTGAAACAAATTATGAATTGTATATGGTTTTACTGGTTATATTGGTCTTATTTATGAAATAAGAATGCATATTTGTGTAATTGTGTGTATAATAATTTGATAATGCATATATCTTAAGCATCAGTTTCATTTGTATGGTTTGGTCATGAAGCTCATTTCATGGTATTCATATTTCATTTATGCAACTGTATATTTTCTGTGTACACTTGTGAATTTCAGCAAGAATTTAGTAAGCAAATAACTAAGGGCAAGTAGTTTGGTATATATAATTTATGAAAATTTACATGGTACGCCTAATTGGGCTGAGGAATGAGCTTTACATGCTAAAGGTTTAAGGTTATTGAAGAAAAGAAATGTTATTTTGTTGCGAAAGATGGATTTTTTGTAGTAGTTATAGGTGGCAATATGTTATATGGGCGTAGGTCGAGATGTCGATTTGTTTGGTTGAAAACGGGTCAGGTTTGGTTAAACTGCAAACAAGTTTTTATATGTTTTGTAGATGGATTAATTTTACATGTGCATCGTCTGTCTAGCATGTATCAATCATTTCTTTTTTAGTTAACTTCCTTGATCTGTTTGACGGTTAAAATTTGTCCCACAGGAACAACTTTTTATGTAAATGGCGTAAAATTGTCTTCTTTAGTTGTAAGAAAACTTGCAACTTAAAAACGAGTTGCCATTTGAGCTGGTATTGAATTCATGGTATATGAACAAATATCAAGGCCTCCAGCTCTTCGGTTAGCTAGTTCCTTAAAGGGTTGGGCAAAGATCCTAACTTGTTTGTTCACCAAGAACCACCAGAGATCTACATTTGTAGGTCGAAATTATCACCACAAATGCTGGATTAGCTGATTAAGACATTTAAGGTCTACTTTTATTTATTCCAGACTCACGAAACCAGAAACTGCACATATTAAGGCTGATACTATTGATCCATCAATTTAAATCATTTTGATAATTTTACAGATGTTAAAGCTTTTGGTACATTAGTTGATTTTGTCTTTACAAATCACAATGTTATTTGTAGATTTTGGATTAGAATTGTGACGCATTTATGCCATCTAATCAAGTTTCAACCACTTGATACGGAAATATTAGTCAGAAATGTTGGTACAGCAATTGGATGCATGTTGTACGATAACACGGTAAAAGCTTTACAAACTTCCTTAAAATGTGGCAGTCCTGGCTTCCAGAATGGCCGGAACTCATAAGTTCAGTTCTTTGTACAAATACTCTTACCACAAAGTAGATGACAACTTTATTGCATTTCGATTAATTTTTATTTTATTAAAATCAATTTGTTTCATTAAATGACCAACTATAAATAAAGAGCGAATTGCAAAGATCATTCATGTAAAGATCATCCATGATGTGTTTTATTGAAAAAGCATGGATTATCCCTAAGAAAAGTAAATAGAATTGGACATCCTTGTATTTGATATTTTTGATAATTTTTTTATCCTTTTAGACTTGATAATTTTATTCTTCACCCCCTCCCTAAATAAAAAGTTAATTTTTCATTTGTTTTAATCTTTTTTCTATTTCTTATATAATAATCGTATTGTTTTGGTCTCGTAAAAAGTCAACAACCACACTTTATTGCTTTTTCTCTTTTGGCTATTGTATCTAGTTCATCTCCTTAAATCTTAAACTTAACCATTTATTATGTATTTTCGTTCAAACAAAATGAACACACTAACAAAATTAACCACTAATATCCACTCTTACTGGCTAAACCTTGCAACCATTGACAACTACCATCCACCATAAAAACGGAATAAATTAAATAAATAGAATTGGCTAAACAAAAAAAAAACACAAACATCTTTGGATCTAGTACTTTTATGAAACTAGAAAATGAGAAAGAATGATAAATAAAACCAATTTTCTTAAATTATTCTTAGGGATAAATCTGAACGTCATGAACCCAAATGATTAAGGGATGTGATGATGGATGGATGCGAAAATTATGTTGTGACGGTGACGGATGTCTGTGGATGGTTGTGGAGGTTGGTTGCGTCAGTGGTAGCGTAGTTGGATGGTTGTGTCGTGATCATGGTGGTAACGTAGTTGGATGGTTGTGGTGGTACTGATGGTGAATGTCTGCGGTACACTGTACTGGTGGTGGATGATTGCAGTGATAGTTACTTGATTCTAAAGAGAATATTTAGGGTTTATGTTTGAGTTGATGAAGTGATTAAAGAAAGTAAGGAAACAAAATAAAACAATTATTACGTAGTAATATTAATAATTAATGATATATATAAGTGATTGTCATTAGTTTGAATAAACAGGAAAAAATAAATAAAATAGAAAAATTAACTTTCTAACTAATAAAGATAAGAATATGAGTATGTATGTCCATTCAAGTCTAAAAGGATAACTAGCGATCAAAATATAAAACACAGGGATGTCCAATGCTATTTAATTTTCTTATGGATGATTTGTGCATTTTTGACAAAACACGAAGATGACCCGTGCAATTTGTTCGTAAACAAAAGACATTTTAATTATACACATTTTACTTATATAATTAATTAGTTGGATGATTGAATTATTATTGATTCAAATCATAAGTTTGTTATCACCCCTTTCGACTCACCAAGTCTAGTCACTAGAATTGACGTCTCTGGCCATATGAATATAGAGTAAAATTCAAATGAGTACATCAATTTTAAGTGAAAATGAGGGAACACATTTAACCCCAACATCAATTATCTCACAAACGACAAATCGAAAGATTATGAAAATTGCACTATTAAATTAAGCATTTTCTCCTCTTCGATTTGCCGTCCATCAAGACATACTTTTGACAACTTTTTTTCTTTCATTTTTTCGGTGGGTCTTACAAATTAGTAACACATGTGTTAGTGATTGGTTGCACATTTGATTTGTGGTTAGGGTTAGGGTTTAGGGTTTAGGTGTGACACCCATCAAATTAGGGCTAGTAATTAGTGCCTAATCATCTCTAATACATGTAATTAGTTATGTGTTACGCTAATTTGTGTATCAAAAAATATATATTGTTGAATATATACAATTATGCGATTTGGTTAAATCGTGCGCTTTTCAATCGAATGGACTTCGACTCAATTAAAACGGACGTTGGTGAACAATTTTATTAAATAATACATCATTATTTAATAACACTATAATATCCAAAATATTATGTTAATAATATTTCGTATCTGTCTCGTATCGTACTAACAAGGTCTACGCGATTAAAACATTAAATGCGCAAATTAATTCATGTTATATTTTATAACTCAATTATTGAGTATTTAACGAAATACTTCAACCAAAAATATCGAGTAATTATTCGTATTTTAAAAACGTAGATTTGAACGTAATAAAAATAACTTAAACGTTTAAACGATCGGGGGAAACGAACACCGCACGGAGCGCAAACGCAAGGGATTAAAAAGTTGGAGAGGCCACACTAGGTGACCTCCCCAAAACAGGCCCCCCTCACACTCTCTCTTTCATTTTCATCATTTACAAACACACACACACACACTTTTTTTTTTCTCTCTCTCACTTTTTCATCTCCATCACCACCACATCCAAAACCACCACCTTAAACCACCAAATAACACCATCAAACACCCTCATCTCATCTAGCTCATTTGGAGAAAAAGAACCAAGACATCACGATCTACATTTTCATCTTTCCAGAATCTTCTCGCGTTAAGTTCTAAGATCCCGACAATTCTTGAAAACTCTTAAATCCTTGTTACTTTACTTGTATGTTGTTTGTATAAGCTTAAAATGTCCACAAACACGTTTTTGGACTTAAAAATCCCGATCAGTCGCGAGTGTCGCAGGGCCAGATCCAGTATAGCGTCACTACCTTAAGTGACGCATCAAGTGTCGCTTAAAACCCTAATCTTGCGTCACTTACCTAAGTGTCGCTTAAAACCCTCTTTTTACTTCACTGCCTAAGAGACGCAAATTCAATACCCGACACTTGTACCCGACACTTGCCTAAGTGTCACCCCGAAATCAATACCCAATTCACCCGACACTTGTACCCGACACTTGCTTAATCGCCCCTTATGCGTCACTTCCCCGAGTAACGCTAATAATTCAGAATTTACCATTTTATGCGGCACTTCCTGAGTGTCGCTGTAACACCTTCAAATTTCGGGTTGCGGAAGCGGTCGGGTCGGGTGTTACCAAATCAAATATCACAAGCACAAAGGTAAATAATGAACGACTCTAAATGAGACATTTGAAAATAGTTATACATTTCCAAAATAAAAGTGTATACAAGTTGCGAGTTCGCAAAATAATTTCAATACATAATTTGTAATACAAAAGTTATGCAGAGAAATCCAGTTGTTTGAAAACATGCGACTCGAGCTAGCAAATCTTGTAGCAATCCTAATCCTGCTGGGCACCTGAGAACACATGCTAAAACGAGTCAGCTATAAAGCTGGTGAGTTCATAGGATTGTCAGTTGAAACATAAAGTATAAAACCTTATATGTTTTGAAAAGTAGTTCAAAATCTACGATTTTGATATGTATTGTATTGAAGTTGTACCACCAATGTGTATACATCCTACAAGGTATCTTATACCTAAGTGACCGTGATGTATACCTAAGTACATAAACATTAAGGCATTCCGCGCCTGGATACTTATCAGGTATTAAGTAAAACCATCAATGCGAGGCAATACATGCTTAAGGACTATCGGGTAATTGTATGACCACGTCATATGATGTTGTGTAATAATTGATGTGCCACCTGGCATAGCGTGTTGCATCCAGTAACATAATTGTAGTCCCTCAGACTATGATTGTGTATTTAGTCAAATACTGAGTTAACGGCCTCGCGCGAAAGTTCATCGATCCATTAATAGTGCGGATCACGAGCATAAGCTCGCCCATCCATCGAGTGTATCGCTTTACCGCGATATCGTACTTGTGCCCACTGCAATACCGTGGCATCGTTTCGTGCCCACTCTACCATGGCATCGTTTTGTGCCCATCTGGCATCGACCGGATTGCTCGCAATCAATGTATGTAATTGAGTCGGCAGTACTACGACATGCTCGACTTAAGTAATGAGCCGACAGTACAACGACATGTCCGACTTGAGTAATTTGAGAGCCGAAAGTACTATGACATGTCTGACTAGTGTAAATGAGAGCCGGCAGTACTACGACATGCCCGACTAATTTGATTGTGTTTGTATACGTGTATGTATACCTATATAGATAACTAACTTGTAGGTGGCACCAAGTGCTCGAGATGAAGTACAAGCATATGTATGTGTGTGTGTATATATATATATATACATAAGTCGAACCAAAAAATATCTCAGATAGGGTATCATGTAGCACATGAAATTGATTTATTATAGTTAAGTACGTATATACAGTACTTAACTATTTGTTGTGTCGCAATAAGCCTAGGTATGACTAATCATCACCTAGTTGTTTTGGTATTAGTATAAGAAATCCATACTAACGTATATTTCTAATGTATACTCCTAGCCTCAGCCTAGCAAGTATATTGAGATCCTTGGTTGTTGTTTACTTGAGTTCAATTCCAATTTAAAAGTCCTGGAATATATATGGGTAGTTTTAGTTCATAAGAGAAAGACTAATCCTGTAAAAGTCTAGTTGTTATCTTGAATAGGTAGAACTAAACAGTCCTAGTGTGTTTGATAGCATTGTCCAGTGACAATATGGTTCGGGTATAATTCATAACTTAGTCAAGTTATGTAGTGTTAATTGTTTGCCAACAATCTAACAGTGTACGGTTATAAGCTATCTAGGTTAAGTATTGATATTGTTCCAAGACAATATGATGGGTGTAATTCCTAAGTATTACACATTTCGTATTACATGACGGTAATATAGATAAGTGTGAATTATAAAAGTTTATTATTATAATTCGAAAACAGTAGTTGAGCATTCGTCTCACCCCGAAAACAGTAAAACATTTGAAATAGTGGGGCTATGAGACTCACCTGAGGAGTTAGCGGTCCAACGATACATGCGTCGTCCGATGGGTAACCTCCTAGTGTCCTAAACACGTTAGGTTATATGAGTACGAGACAAATCGGTTTGTCTAAGAGAGTTGTGTAAGTATTCATTTGTCGTTCGGGTTTGGAAACTGTGTACGGGGGTCCGGGGGCAGCGCCCCTGGTAGCAGGGTCCAATTTATTTCTACTACATTGCTTTAGTGAAAACGCTCGGAAATTTCATTTCGGAGTAATATTAGGTGGTAAAATTTGAGTCTCGACACTTAGAAAGATATGTTTGTTTTCTGATTTTAGCGACACTAGGCTAGTGTCGCTATAGATGACACTTAAGATTGGCGACACTTGGGAAGTGACGCTACAGGCGTCACTAGATAGGTGGCGTCACTAGTGATAGCGTCACTACCAGCGACACTATGAGGCGTCAGTATGTAGCGTCACTTACATGCGACACTTACATGCGTCACTTAGGCAAGTGACGCTGCGCTGCTGGTCTGTGGGCGACACTTCAGCCTGTTCGACGATTTTTCACCCAAAAACACAATCTGACCCATTTTAGGCCGAATCTTGTTGATAAAATGTTAATACATGATATTGTTGGTACATTTAGTGTGACAGTTAGTTGGTCTATCGAGTTGTAAGTGTCGTTAGTTGATTGTAATAGAAAAGTCATTTATATGTATAGCGACACTTAACTTTAGTATTAGGCGGCACTTGCCTAAGTGACGCATAGCGACACTTAGGTAAGTGACGCATGAAGGCGGCCACATGCGACACTAGCCAAGTGATGCATGTCTGCCGATTTGTGTTAGTATATAAGCAAACCTACGGATTTCAGGCTAGGGTTGACAAAATCCTAGCACCATTTGTCGACTAAACTCTCTGTAATCATTCTCAAACGTTTATAGTTCATAATATCAAGCTAATATACTTTGATTATTCGTTTTCGGTTTGATATTATGTTTGTTTACATTGATTACTTGTTTCCGCCTTGTAATCGATTACTTCCATCATTTGTGATCCATCTTCGGGGTACTCACAACTGGTATCAGAGCCTTTGGATGATTGATTGAAGTTTTGATCTTGAATTAGAGAGTTTTCGGTTTTGTTCGTGAAGAAACACAAGAAGATTCAAGGATTTTTGGATCAATTGGGTGATATTCAAACGTTCAGAATCAATATTTACAGGTTTCGTTCGATTGGGATTGTAGAATTTTCGTTAGGTTTACGAAAATTCGATTTTTAGGGTTTTTGGGACTTCACAGCCGTTTTTGCGTCACTCGTTGCGTCACTATATAGCGACACTTCGTGCGACACTCTGTAAGTTCCAATTAGGGTTTTACCGACACTCTGGTGCGTCACTTTGTGTGTCACTAAGAGCGTCATTTATGATTAATACGACACTTACCTCTAGTGTCGTCTGTTTTAATCTAGCGTCACTCACATGCGTCACTTCAGCACGTCACTTGTTTGTCAAGCGTCACTTCCACTAGTGACGCCTGTTTGATTTACTGCATCACTCAAGTATGACACTTGGGTGCGTCACTTGCTTGATTGAGCGACACTTGCTTCTAGTGTCATCAGTCACTTTATATGTCACTCGATAGCGACACTTATTGAGTGTCGCTAGTCGTTGCGACACTTCAGTGTGTCACTTACCAAGTGACGCCTTTGGTACTAATAAGTTTTCTAGTTCTTGTTTTTTGAGCTATTTTTCAGGATTTCCTTTAATGGCTGCTGCTGCTGATAAAGAAGATATTAGGGGAATCAGAGAAATGATCAAACAAAATCACGATTTTGGTTCTAACAGTAAACCTCCTTTGTTTACTGCTGATATGGATTATGCATATTGGCGTGACCGATTCGAACAATACGTAGATTTCCGTTGTCCCGAGCTCTGGGGTCCACTTAGAGAAAGATATGAGGCTCCAGTAGCTGAAGGAGATTATCGTGGTATCCCTCCAGCCAAGACGTATAAATCTATGACTCCTGAATAGAAAAAGGAGTATGACATCGAGAGAAAAGCTCATTCGGCTATCTGTATGTGTCTAACTAAAGATGTTTTACGACTTTTCAAAACTCATGACATCACATACGATCTTTGGAAGGCTATTGAAATAAGATGTGGAGGAAACGAGAAGTATAAGGAGGCTAACCTAGAACTAATCAAAAAACATTATGATCTGTTTGATATTCTTACTAATGAAACGGCATCAAGATTATTAACAAGGTACTCACAACTGGTTAGTGAGTTAACCGAGGGAGGTTACAATTTCCCTCAGATTGAGGTGAATAAGAAGCTGTTGGATGTTCTGCCTAGTACTTGGGACGTAAAAGTACAATTTCTAAAGGAGAACCAAGAGTTAGCAAGAATGAATCTGGATGAGTTAATTGGCGTTCTTCAAGCTCATGCAATGGAGTTGAAGAAAAAGGAGTGTAAATCGGGTGGTTTTGTTCAAGACCCGACTTTATATGGAGGAAAGGTAAACACCGGGAAGACATATGGTGGAATGGCATTTATTTCTGATACTAGTTCTCCATTGCAGTCTACTGGTGCTCATCATCCAGTCTATGCTTCTGGACCTTCACAAGGTTCACAACAGCAAGTTGCGATTTCCCCAATCATATCTATACAGCTTTTCTGAGCTCCTACAAGGATTTGGTTTCACAACCAAATTCTACACTAGAACTTGCTAAAGAAGATTATGCTCAGTTGGATGATGATAATCTTGAGCAAATGGATTTAAATTGGAATATTGCCATGATCTCAAGAAGCGTTCAAAATTTTTTGCAAAGGACTGGACGCAAGAGTTTGGAAGGAAACGGCAAAACCAGCTTTGGTTTTGACAAGAGCAAGGTCCGTTGCTATAATTGTCAGAATTTGGGACATTTTGCAAGGGAATGTGAGAAACCCAAAGTTCATCCATCGGGTTTTACGAAGCCTGATGCTCCTAAAGCTCAAGAGAAGGAAGAAGTGAAACAAGCGACAACTGATGCATTAGTTGTCTTCGAGCCTACAAACACGGACTGGAGCATGTTTGCTGACAAGTACCAATAGTGTCTTATGGCTCACATTACTAATGAGGTACGCAATGAACCTGATGAGCCTTTGAACTGTATTTCATGCATTAAGTTAACTGAATCTTTAAAGTGCTTTCAAGAAGAAAACGTAGAATTAAGAAAAAAGGTTGCAAAACTTAATGAGTCCAATAAGTACTTAAAAGCTAATGAACAAATTTATAATAAGAAGATTGAAGCTTATAAACAAGATACTCAAAAGTACAAATCAAAGGTTTTTAATCAACAAGATGCTATTAACAGCTATCTTGCTGAAATAGAATTTTTGAAATAGGAACTCTCTGATTTAAAAGTTGAGTATGATAACTATAAGAACAAGATTCTAGGTTCCTCTTCCTCTACAGTTGCCTTCGATGAAATCCTTAATAAGCAAAGGACGGATAATAAAACTAAGACAAGACTGGGCTATACTGAAGTCCCGCCTCCCATTGAATATTGTCCTATGCCTGTTAAGGAAGGCACTGAAGAGATTCCTGTTGACTATGCATTGTTATATGGTATCAAGTCAAAGGTAACTAAGCAAAACAAACAGGAAAAGGAGAAAACCAAGCGGCAAGAGTATCCTTCGCCTAAGTTTGTTAAGTCTGAGACTGTATCTCCAGTTAGTGTTGAGGAGATAGTTGAGATTGAGGATATTACCGATGAGGAGTATCCTAAGGTTGAAAAGGTTGAGGTCAAATCAGAAAAGGTGATTTTGACAAATAAAGCTGTCCTTAAAGTACAAAATGATAAGGGCAAGAAAAAGGTTTTAAATTAGAAAACTCAAACTTTACAGATGCCTGTAAAGATTTTGAAAAATAACTTAAATATGAACAATGAAAGAGTTTCATGTAAAAAACCTTCACCCTCAACCAATCAACCGAGGCAAGCACCTTCTCAAACTTGCACACACTGTGCTTGTTCTAAAACTGCCTCACCTTCTACTCCGGTAAATCCTCAACCTCAACCGATTGTTGAGAATCGTTCCTGTTTCTATTGCAAGAAACAGGGACATTTAATTCGTGATTGTCCCAAGCTTTCTCATTGGCGCTATGGGAGAGATATGCCTAGAACTTCCTATATAGAAATTCATTTTCACCACCTAGGAGTTATTCCAACTCTCCCAAGCCTGTTGAAAAGCAAAGTAATGTTGGGCAAAAACCTTTGCCAAAACAAAAGCCCGACATTGCTCCCAAACCAACTTCCGAACAATCTAAAGTTTGGAAACGAAAGGAGTCTGCTAGTGACTCTTCCGTCATCAACAATAACACATTAGATGAAATTTCAAATTTATCAAAAAATAAAATTCTGTCTGATGTGATTATTGTTGATGACCTTGGTAGACCTAAGTCTGTAAAGGCTTGGGTCACCGTTTCTCACTAATCTCCTTACTTTTATGTGTTGTAGCAGTCATAACATGTTAAAGATAGTGAATGGTATATGGATAGTGGCTGCTCGCGACACATGACTGGCGATGTGTCTCTTTTGACGGATGTTAAACCACACGCCGGAGGACATGTTGCCTTTGCTGGAGATACTGGAGGAACGATTACTGGAAAGGGAACGCTAATTAATGGAAGAGTTAGCTTTGAAAATGTGAATTATGTGGCTCAACTCACTCACAACTTGCTGAGCGTTTCACAAGTCTGTGATAAGGATTATACCACAGCATTCACAAAAACAGAATGTGTGATCTTAAAGCCAGGTTTCGTTATCCCTGAAGAATGGGTGCTTATGCGGGCGCCACAGAGAAACGATACCTATGTGATGAATATGCGAACTGTGGAGACTACAAATGAGTACACTTGTCTCCTGTCAAAGGCTTCAGAAAAGGAATCACTACTTTGACATCGACGGATGGGACATATTCATTTTCACAAAATGAATTTCCTTATAAATAATGATTTGGTAAACGGAGTTCCAAAACAGTCCTTTGCTCTAAAAGATGACTCTATTGCATGCCACAAAGGGAAACTCCACAAAAGTCCCATAAGTCCAAGGTAGTGAATTCTATTGCTGCACCACTGGAGCTCTTACATATGGATTTGTTTGGTCCTATTTCTACTAAGAGCATTGGTGGTCGATCCTATTGCTTAGTAGTCACCGATGACTACTCTCGATTTTCGTGGGTATACTTCCTTACTGCAAAAAGTGAAACAGCAGATATTTTGGTGTACCTGTTGGATAAGTTGGCAAATCTGTGCAACTTAAAGGTGAAGAGACTGCCAAGTGACAATGGAACTGAATTCAAAAACTCAACTCTCGAGTTATATTGTGCCTCGAAAGGCATTGATCATCAGTTCAGCGCTCCAAGAACTCCTCAACAGAATGGAGTTGCAGAACGTAAGAATAGGACTATTATCGAGACAGCTCAGACTATGTTGACTGATTCTAAGCTCCCTATCATATTTTGGGCTGAGGCAGTCAGCATTGCTTGTTACGTTCTGAATCGAGTGCCCGCGGTTAAGAAAAAAAACAATACATGTTATGAACTTTTCAATAACCGTAAACCAACTCTGCAGTTTCTAGAGCCATTTGGGTGTCCGTGTCTGATTATGATCCCAAAAGAAAAAGTCTCAAAGTTTGGAGCTAAAGCTGTTGAAGGGATTTTTCTTGGTTATTCAGTTAATTCTCCAAACAAAAGAGTCTACATCAAATCAACACAGTAGGTGGAGGAGCATTTTCAGGTAAAATGCTAGCGTTACATGGATCCTCCTCAAGGATTGGGTCCGGATTGGCTGTTCAACTATAAGAATGTTTTTATATCTTTCGACATACCCGAAGAAGATGATGAAGAGGAGGAGTTGGTTACCCTTCTTCATGGCATCAGTCTATATCAAGACACATCTACCGCAACACCTACTTCAACACCTACTCCAACACCCACACCATCACCTACTACAACCGAACCATCTCCTATTACCCCATCTTCGAATGCTCCTTCAACTTCAGGAACGATTAATGCAAAAGATCTTCCTGATGATCCCAATATGCCTCCTTTAGAGGAAGCCGAAGAAGAAGAAACAGTCTTCACCAATTTTAACGCTCATGATGAAGAAGATGAGGAACCACAACAACCCGCGCAACCTGAAAGTTCTACTGCTCCTGAGACTACAACTGTTCCTGCCACTGAAGGGGATATGAACAATTTGGAGTTAGTACTTGCGCCGGATGTAATCTCAGTGACACGTGTACACGGGAATCACCCCATCGATAATATTATTGGTGATCGTAATGCTGCGGTTCAAACAAGTACAACAAAATCCAAATCAACAAATGTTGACTCTGGTTGCTCGGATAAATTCTTGTCATTTATCCCAAATTGAACCCAAGAAGGTTGATGAGACCTTAAAAGATCCATCCTGGGTCGAGGCCATGCAAGAAGAATTACAGCAGTTCAACAAGCTACACATTTGGGATGTAGTTCCATTACCCAAAGGTGCTCACTTAACTGGCACTCGATGGGTATTTCGAAATAAGATGGACGATCGGGGTATAGTGATCCGTAACAAAGCACGATTGGTTGTTCAAGGTTTTAGTCAAATTGAGTGTTTGGACTATGATGAAGTCTTTGCTCCTGTGGCAAGATTAAAGTTTATTCGTATCCTCCTTGCATTCACTTCTTTCAAGGAGTTTCATGTTAATCAACTCGATGTTAAAAGCGCCTTCCTGTATAGAGAAGTGGATACGGATGTGTACGTTAAACAGCCTCCAGGTTTTGAAGACCCTGAGCATCCAGAATATGTTTGCAAATTGAACAAGGCGTTATATGCTCTTCATCAAGCTCTGAGGCTTTGGTACGAGAGGCTACTACTCACTTAATCAAGCATGGTTTTGTTCGAGGAAACATTGACAGTACTCTGTTCATCCGTAAAGAACAAACTGGGGATCGAGAAGATATGCTACTTGTGCAGGTTTACGTGGACGATATTATCTTTGGCTCTACAAATGAGGCAATGTGCAAGCACTTTGAGGAGATCATGAAGTCCGAGTTTGAAATGAGTGCGATGGGGGAGCTAAAATTCTTTTTAGGTGTACAAGTTGAGCAATCTGCAAAAGGTATTTATATTCATCAGTCAAAATATGTCAATGACATGTTGACTAGATATGACCTGCTCAATTGTAAAACCTATGGGACTCCTATCAAACTTAATCACAACCTTAGACTTGCTGAGGATGAGGAAGATTGCAAAGAAAAGGACTATCGCTCAATGATAGGTTCTCTGATGTATTTGACTACCTCTCGACCGGATATTGTGTTCGCGGTATCCGTTTGTTCACGCTTTCAAGCCAAACCCAAGGTGTCTCACATGAAGGCGGTAAAGCGAATTTTTGGTTATCTCAAACATAGACCCAATCTTGGTCTATGGTATTCAAATGAGAAATCATTCGCTCTTACTGCCTATTCGGATTCTGATCATGGCGGCTGCAGCATATACAAGAAGTCCACAACTGGTGGATGCCAATTTCTCTGATCTCGCTTGGTCTCGTGGCAGTGCAAGAAACAGACTACAGTTTCTCTTTCAACTTCAGAAGCTGAGTGCGTTGCTGCTGCCAGTTGCTGCTCTCAGGTTCTATGGATTCAGCATCAACTGCGTGATTACGGGTTACTTCTGTCTATGACTCCTATTCATATAGATAACACTGTTGCTATATCAATCACACGCAATCTCGTACAGCACTTTAGGACTAAACACATAGAACTTAGGTTCCACTTTATACGGGATTGCTATGAAAAACACCTGATAGACCTTGTCCACATAGACACCCTAAAGCAAAATGCCGACCTTTTCACAAAAGCTTTTTCGCGTACTCGATTTGATGAACTAATCAACATGATTGGTTTAAGGTTCTTTGTGACCAAAAAGTAATGTGTAACTTGGAACGTAACTTACTTGCTTTTATGCGTGTTATTATTAAAAAAAAAAAAACACTCTTTATACTTTTTAGCATGAAAGAAATGCACGGTTGCTACATTTTTATAATAGACGTTGAAGTTGTGTCTGTAAACAACTTGGGATATGATTGTACATCGGATGACATGCACAAAATGGAATTTTAAGGTTTATCTTGGATGTGTCAGTAGATTTATCTGACATGTGAAAACAGTTTTTATAGACATTGTCTTCATTATACGATATATTAGTAGGCATGTTACACAAAACTCTTTGAGACCTCTTAAGAAGCCTAATATACAATTGTTTATTTCAAGTGGTATAACACCGTTAGATGTATGACAATAGTCTTAATTTCTTACTTATGCTAGACATGTTTTCGTGGAAGAAGCTTATTTGATATCATTTGGGGGTATATATTGACAGTTTCCTTTGTTATACGTAAGTATAGACCTGGTTTCTGTTAATATATACTTAAAAATTAAGCAAACACAAGTCAAAGTACTTGCAAAGTCTTTAAAATTAAGATACCTAACAAGGTCGCCAAAATGGTTTGACCAAGTCTGGTTTTGCTTAAACCTGAATCAAGCTATGTCGCTCTGTTGTACGTAAGTGCAGACATGTCACCGCTGACTTGATTCTTAAAATTGATTTTCTTATATTCTCTCTGTAAATAGAAGCATGGTCTATGTCTTAAGTTAAGATATATATCTATGGTGGGAACCACAGCGAAATGTACATACGACTAATAATAAAATTAGTTCCTAGATGTGAGTGTAACATGTTTAAGAGGACAAATATACTGATAATCGTTTTTGAAATAATCTTTATAAAAAGTGTTTTTAGCATGCCAAGTAAATTTAACGTGGACAAACATACTGATGATCGAAATAACACTTACTGTTCCTACTAAATGCATGTTATTCCGATATGATCCCTAACCAGATTAAATCAACTCCGTCACCAAAAAGAATGTGTTAATTTTGTATTTGTAAATTTGCATTAATTTTGTGTTAATATATTTATCTTAGTTAGTTTTATTTTGTGTTAAAACCAAGTTACAGTTACCTTCAAATTTGAGTACCAAAATTAAAACGCAAACGATCGACAAAATATTAAAAGTTTTTCACCAAATGACTTTATGCGTCACTTTCATAAGTGACGCTACAAGTGTCGCACTGGTTCATACGTCACTTACAGTGTCGGGTTAAGTGACGCGCATTAGGTTTTCGGTATAAATACCCCTCAAACCGAAACTCCTAATTACCACTTACACTATTCAATACGTGTCACTCGCTCTGACATACCGACACTAGTGTTCATTGTTGCGTCACTTTCACTGTCGTGTTTTTTCGATCTTTGCGTGGATTTTGAAGCTGTTTTCGTGCAATCGGCTCCACTATTCTTGTTCATCTCACTTATCCGCATCTATTGGTACTAATCTTAACCCTTGTACTTATGTATTCTTGATTTAATCGTATGATAGGGTTGCGGGTTTTAGGGTTTACAGAATTCACTCAAATTAGAAATCTAAATGAACGTGTTTCTTGTTAATTTTTGGTGTCTTTTGTTTGGCTCGTCAACGCGCAACTTTTGGTTAACTCGTTTGACAAAAACCCTAAAATTTGTTTGTTGTGCTTTCTGGGTTTGAACAGTGCTGCGATGATCTTCATCGTTGCGTCACTTCTTGTAAGTGACGCTATTTGGCAATTTAGAACCCTTACCGTCACTTCTTCAATGACGCTCTTTAATGCGTCACTTCATTAAGTGACTCCCTAAGTGACGCATATGCCTATATCATTAATTAACCCGTCACTCGTCTAAGTGACGCTCATCTATGCGTCACTTCCTTAAGTGACTCCCTTAGTGACGCCTCTTACTGCGTCACTTCTTATACCGTCACTTCCTAAGTGACTCACCTAGGTTACCGTTACTATGCTAAATGACGCATAATTTTGTATCGACACTTCTTAAGTGTCCTATTTAATGACGCATGATTTGGCCACGTCACTTCCACCAGTGACGCCTAATAGCGTCACTTACCCTAAGTGACGCTATACTTGATTTCTGATTTTGAACACTGTTTCCTGCGACACTTCCTAAGTGTCGTTAGTGTTCATGCGTCACTTCCCAAGTGCGCCAAACCAGAATTTTGTTTAACATTTTCTGAATATTTGTGTTAATTCTATAACAATATTTCTGGTTATCTTTGGTCCGTATTTTAGCTTACAGATGGCTGCTTTGCAAAACTATTATCGCCGCACCAACACGCGTCACAACATTGTCGCGTTCCTGGAATCCACGCACACGAACTCAATCCCATTCCGACCCATGATTGAGTTTTTACGTCGATCAAGGATTCATTACGCTATCACTGCATCCACTCCGGTGTACATGAATCAGATTGAGGACTTCTATGATCACGACTTTATCCGAACTAAGGGTGATATGTCGAGAATTGTCTCCAAAATGTTTGGCAAGGAGGTTGAGATTACTGAGGATTCAATTCATCGAGTTCTCCAGTTCAACGATACACATGAGATGCCGACCATGTTTGAGACGACATTTATTTACGGTGGACTTTAGAGGATGGGTTATCCTGCAAACCAGCTATCCGACTTCCGAAAGCAATATCTCTGCAGGGTATGGAGATATCTATGCCATATCGTTATTGTCTGCCTATCCCCGAGGAAAGGTGGATATGATGCAGCCAGTCATCTCACGTTATCTTTGATGTTGGCACTGATTTACAACAAACCCAACAACTTTAGCGGATACATCTTCGGAAATATGGTTGAGAATGTACGAGCTGGTAAAGATAAGTGGTTGCAATATCCGAGGTTTTTGCAGCTTCTTTTGAACGATATAAATCTGAACATTGCTCCGGATCAGCGCTCGTTATTGGTTCCGATACCCATGCTTCTACGCGTTTTCAACGACTGCAAGTGACGGTTTAGAGGATGTGGTACATAGTCGATGAACACTATGTTGCGCCGTCAAATGACGGTTTAGAGGATGTGGTACCTCCTCCGGTGAATGAGGAGGATTTGGTTGAAAATGAGGTTGCTCAGGATCTGAATGATATCGAGAATATTGAGCATGTTGACGTTGAAGGTGAAGATGATGATGGTGGGCCCACACCACCCGACTCTGAGGGTGATGTGCCCCCCGAATGATTTGGACGGTATTCAGATCATCGATCCTAGACGATTTAAGCGTATTTTGCGATGGATTTCTGCGGGCAGGGTTCACGTGCCGAGGAATACTGGCAAGCGACCAGCTGGGTCTTCTCCATCTTATTCAGATTTACCTCTGAGAAGACGCCAGAGAAATGGAATAGTAATACAAGAACCTGGTCAGAGAACCCTCAACAACAACGATTTCCACAACAACAACCACCACAGCCACAGCTCCCGTCTATTCAACAGCTTCTGAGGCAGATGGAGCAGTTGACCAAACGTTTTGATGATCAGACCGCAATTATTGCAGCTCAGGCTTCTCAGATCAAGGATTTGGAGCTTAAGGCTGCACAGGTTGATGATTTGAGGCTTCAGGTGTCTGATCTTGGGTCTAGATTGCTAGAGTTAGAGTCTATTACAAATGTTTCGGGGGAGGAAGGTCGTACCTTGGAAACAAATGTAACACCTCCGCTAGAATCGGAAAATGTACAAGATTTTGATATCAATGAAAATATTGTTTTAGATTATTTCGTCGAGGTTCCAGGAGAACCGACTCCAATTACTGTCGATTATTCTAATGTGAATCTCACTTACTTGCAAAGTTTGATAAATCCGGTAGATGAAGAAGATAGATCATTTGATCCGGATGACATTGAGATGGATGCAGATGTAACACCCCCAAATTCATTGTTTAGCGGAAGCAAGATTTGGGTGTTACTAATCAATAATCAAAGCACACAGATATATAGCAAACGACTCTACATGCGTCGTTTTAACAAAATACATTAATATTAAAATGTTTACAACAGTTTGAACCCGTACATAGCTCGTGTTCATAATATGAGAGATTTAAGTACATAATTAGTTATACAAAATCTAATAATGCAATGAAATCTCTGAAGTTTGCATGGAGACTCGAGCTAATATGCATCATGAGGGGCAGTCCAAATCTACTTCTGAGTACCTGTGATACATGCTAAAAGGGGTCAGCTAACGCTGGTGAGCTCACAGGTTTTGATATTAATTAATAGTGTGTGAACCGCAAGATTTAAATGTTGATTAGCATCCAGCAATATATAATAATAGTGTATACAACCATGAGCGCATAGTCTGAGCTTAACTCGAGGGTCGGGTCCCATATAGAGAATTCCGAGCGAGGTGCCTCCACGAGTGCCTAATCTACACTCGTTTTCCCAAATATTAGTACGTCCATTGCAGAGGTTAGCGCAACTAACCCGGACGAGGTGGGTCAATCCTATATGGTACCATATACTAATATTCACGCTACTTTCGTATTACCAGACTATATTGACGGAGGACTTTGGTTTGATTAGTTGAAAACAACTCATGTAGTATATTGAAATATGTACTCACGTTCACGTGTTAAAAACAGAGCAATGTATCACACCCCTAGTAAAATAGTAAAAAGAGGGGCCATGAGACTCACCTGAGCCTTGAGTGTTTATCGAAATTAACTTGAATTGATTAGCTGTGAATTGATGTCCGAAGAATTGTAACCTGAGGGTGTCCACGGCACGTGATGGTTATTAATCGATTTGACATCTTAAAATACTACCTTTGTAGTTGTTTGTCCAACTATAATGTTCAAATTACTACGATTTGGTTGATTTGATTATGTTTTGAAAACGTGTACGGCCTGTTGGTGACGGTGTGTAATAATAATTCTCAAAAACATTATTATTATGTTTCGATTCATTTGTATACTTATAAAAATGTGTGTTAACCGTTCTTGCATTGGTTTAATATCATATTAATTAATTATCATCATTTGGTGCCCATTTTAAGTAAATTTCAAAGTGCTGAAAAATGTTGACCAGGGTTGACCGCGAACCGAGATTGCAATGCGAACCGAGTTTGCACTGCGAACCGAGTTCACGAACCGAACCGAGATTGCACTGCGAACCGAGTTCGCGGTGCGAACCGAGATTGCACTGCGAACCGAGTTCGCGGTGCGAACCGAGTTCGCGGTGCGAACCGAGATTGCGCTGCGAACCGAGATTGGATCTCAGCTCGCGAAATTGGCTGATCAACGATTCTAAGCTTCAAAAATGAGTTTATGTTCGATTTTTGGGCATTTTGATGTTATAAAAAGTTTCTAACATGTATGTTCACAAAATCTAAGTAATTTCTAGAAAGAGAAACGATTTCTAGAGAGTGAGTAAAACCTTACTTTTTGATGGAAATGGAGATGGAGAAGATGAGGAAGATGATGATGATCCTTGGGTTTGTTCTTGATGATGATGATGAACGACTTTTAGTGGTGTTTTCGGTGGTTTCGGCTGCTGCGATTTGAGAGCAAAGAGGGAGTTTGGGTGTAGATGTGTTGATTTGAGAGGAAATGAGAAGGAGAGAGAGATGGTGTAAGTGAAAAATGAGAAAGGAGGGGAAGAGTGGGGGGTGTTGGGCCGGTTTGGGGAGGCCTCCGTTGTGTGGCCTCTCCAACTTTTTAATCCCCTGCATTTGCGCTCCGTGCGGTGTTCGTTTTCTCAGTTGTTTAAACGTTAAATAATTATTTTATTACGTTTAATTATAAGTTTTAAAATACGGATATTTATTCAAGATTATACTTGAAGTATTTCATCAAATACTTAAGAATTGAGTTATAATTTGTAACTTTAACTTTACTTCGGTTGTTTGCGTGTTTAACATTTTAGCGCGTAGACTTTGTTCGTACGATACGAAGTAGTTATGAAATATTATCAAAATAATATTTGTGATATAATAGTGTTTTTAAATAATGTTAAACTATTTAGTAAAAATGTTCACCAACGTCCGTATTTAAATGAACCGAATTGTATTCGATTTAAAGAGCATACGATTCAATCAAATCGCATATTTGTATATATTCAACAATATATATATATATATACATTAACTAGCCTAACACAGAACTAATTACATGTATTAACAGAGAATTAGGTGCTAATTACTAGTCCTAATTTGTCGGGTGTTACAGCAGAGGTTCCAGGGCCAGATGAAGAATATGTGGATAATCCAAATCAAGAACCGGCGCCTGAATGAGAACCAGAACCGGTACATAGGAAACCGGCTCAACCATTTGATTTTGATGCACCAATTGTTTGAATCAGATTCTTCTGAAGATGAGACAGAGCCTTCAGTGGAACAACCTGCTGATGAATCAGTTCCTGCTTCTACGTCTTCAGGAATTTCGGAATCTCATATGCCAAATCCTTCGAAACCACAGTTGAAGTATGTACAGATTAAACCTAGTTTGAAAACTTGTAAAACCTGTAAAGTTAGAGGTGAATTGACAGGTTTGATTAGAAGTTGGAAATTCGATGATGACAACTTTCTTATTTTGATCAAAAGAAGAGATGGTGTACAATACTTCAAGCCAAGATTCAATCACATCAGCACACTGCCAAAGTTTGAACTCAATCGTCTTGCTCAGTTGAACATAGTGAATCATTCTGAAGATACTCGAGGAGTTCTCTTTCAGAAAATTTTGAGAAAAGAAATTTATAGCAAGAAGTATATAAGGATTAGACCAGAACTGGGAGTTCGTTACTCTTACAAGAAAAAGATTGATCCAAGAACTCAGGAACCGATCGTGAAATATCATTATCCACCAGCTGCTAGTCTCAAGAAATTTCCTTTACAAGAGCTACCACTGGATTTCTTACAGGATTTAAAATATTGGTGGTTTAATCATGTCACCCAAGAAGCTGTAATCGAATATTCTACGAAGACTGTTGTGGTACAGACACAGAGTAAATGGCGTGAGGGGCCTAATAAGGAACTTTTGGGAAAGTCCATTCGAGTTTTTGATCCGATCAGTCTGATAAATCTGACAAAGAAAGATTTGAAAGCTCTCCACAAGAATAAACTTCAGTATGATCGATTTGATCTAGAGGAAGCTTTAAAGTATCAGAAAGTGGTCGAGATTTGTTTAAAAGTGGGAATTCACATAGGTGGAATATTCCCGGAAGGCTGGTGCTGATGGAAGACATTTGAAGATTAAAGATTTTGAAGACCAAGCTGATGACAAGGGGGAGTTTGTTGTTACATTTAGTGTGTCAGTCAGTTGGTCTATCGAGTTGTAAGTGTCGTTAGTTGATTGTAATAGAAAAGTCATTTATATGTATAGCGACACTTAACTTTAGTATTAGGCGGCACTTGCCTAAGTGACGCATAGCGACACTTAGGTAAGTGACGCATGAAGGCGGCCACATGTGACACTAGCCAAGTGACGCATGTCTACCGATTTGTGTTAGTATACAAGCAAACCTACGGGTTTCAGGCTAGGGTTGACGAAACCCTAGCACCATTTGTCGACTAAACTTTCTGTAATCATTCTCAAACGTTTATAGTTCATAAAATCAAGCTAATATACTTTGATTATTCGTTTTCGGTTTGATATTGTGTTTGTTTACATTGATTACTTGTTTCCGCCTTGTAATCGATTACTTCCATCATCTGTGATCCATCTTCGGGGTACTCACATATATATTAAGTGTTTTTAACAAGAAATAACAAAGAAAAGTGGGTGATTCCTTACGATTTGAAGATTGGAGGTTTGAGGATGATGATGGTGATCTTGAAGATGAAGAAGGTGAAGATGATGGATGCTTGTTGTTGCTCTTGTTGATGATGATTCCGAAAATGATGGTGATGATGATGATGTTGTTGTTGTTGATTATTGTTGTTGTTATTGTTGGTTGTTGTTGTTGTTGTTAGTGTTAGAGAGAAAGATAGATGAAAAAGAAGAAAAAGATGGTGAAATAAGGTGGGGGTTTGGGTTTTTGTCAAAACTCAGATCCCCATCTTAGGGACTGTGGTCTCCAGCCACAGTACAAAATGCCTGTGTTTTTGTACCCGATCGTAATTTAAAATAGTATTTTAAATTCTAAAATCCGTTTATATCAATTTGAAATGTTTTCGAGTTGAAGTATTTTATAAAAATACTATTCTAAAACTAAAATTTAATAGATTGTTTTCGTGCGGTTTCAGATAACTAGAATGCGTTTTAAATTAGAACGACTTACATTTTTGAATGTTTAATATTTCTCCTCCAATGTATAATGTTTATTGCAACTAATAAAATATTAGTTATGAAATTTTGTCACCGAAATTCAGACGTTTTATCCAGCGTTCTTTCAAATGTGATTGTTCGCATATAAAAATATCTTTATATGAAGTTTAAATTTGGCGCGAAAGTTGACTTCTTGACCAGGTGTTACAGTCGCCTAAACCATTAAGTGTCGCTATAAGCGTCGCTAAAAACGGAAAGTTTGCAACTCATTTTTATACTAAGTGTCAAACTTGTATAACCTCAAACCTTTATACGATACGACTTCTAAAACACATTGGAACATACTTTTAAGTATAACACTTCGAAATCATAATGATAATGATGAGATTATTATTACAAACAATCACCAACGGGCCGTACATATTTTCAAAACACAATCAAATCAACCAAGTCGTAGTAACTTGGACAAACTAATCAACCAAGTCGTAGTAACTTGGACATTCTAGTTGGACCAACAACTACAAATGTAGTCTTTATAGATACCTACTCACGTTTATGACCATCGCATGTCATGGACACCCTCAGGTTACAAGTTTTCGGACATCACAATTCGGCTAATCAACTCAAGTTTATTAAGTTAAACTCTCAAGACTCAGGTGAGTCTCATAGCCCCTATTTTACTGTTTTACTCAAGGGTGTGATATACTGCTCGTTTTGTTTTACTACATGAACACAAGTACGAAATCAAATAAATACTACATGAGTTATTTCACTAATCATTTCAAAGCCCTTCTCTGCATAGTTTGGTAATACGTTGTAGCGTGAATATTAGTATATGGTACCATATAGGATTGACCATCCTCGTCCAGGTTAGCACGCACTAACCGGTTAAATGGATGTATTAATATTTGTTCAGACGAGTGTAGATTAGGCACTCGTGGGAGGCACCTCGATCGGGATACCTTAAATGTGGACCTAACACCTCGAGTTAAGTTCAAACTATGTGCTCATAGCTGTATAACTTTTACTTTGCTTAATTGCAATTTAAATTCAATTAAAATCTTGCGGTTCATACGAATATGTTTTGACATACAAACCTGTGAGCTCACCAGCATTCGCTGACCCATTTTAGCATGTATCACAAGTACTCAGCAGTAGGTTGGACTGCCCAATCAGGATTCATTAGCTCGAGTCAGCATTCAAACAATCAGAGATTTAATTGCATAATTAAATTTTGTATAAAGTAATTATGTAATGTAAATCTCTTAATTTAGAAACTGAGCTAATGTAAACTATATTTAATTATTTTTGATGTAAACTTTGGTTTATATCAATACTAATGTAAAACGACGCATGTAGTGATCGTTCATTATATACATTGTGTGTTTTGATTATTGATTAGTTGCGCCCCGACTCGATTCGCTTCCGCAACCCGAAATTTTGGGTGTGATATTAGGATTTAGGGTTAGGGTTTAGCATGTTTAGGGTTAGGGTTTAGCATTAGTTAGGGTTAGGGTTTAGCAGGGTTTATGGTTTAGTATGATTTTGGGTTTTGAATTTTGTAAAGCGTTAGGGTTTGGGGTTTAGGGGTTAGGGTTTGGGGTTTCGCCCCAAAACCCTACACCCTACACCCTACACCCTGAACGCAACATTTTAACACATGTGTTAGTAAATGTGAAACGCACCAAAAAAGATGGAAAAAATAAAACTCGTCGAAAGTATTCCTTGAAGGACGGCAAATCGAATAGGAGAAAACGCTGAATTTTATGGTGCAATTTTCATAATTTTTCGATTTGTCATTTGTGAGATAATGGATGTTGGAGGTAAATGAGTTTTGTACACGTGGAACATTCTCTTTGTACACATGACACAATATTATTGATTTCCTCATTCTTACACAAATTCCTATTCTCATAGTTTCTCTCAATATCATTATTATGAAACACGAGTAATAACACTAATGGAGTATGGGTGGATAGTTATTATAGACCGTAAAGTTATTACATGAGTTTTTCTTGTTCGACAAGTTTTTTCTGACTCAGATATACACGGTCTAATCGGATATCTCTACGACCATTTTCGGTAATTTCCCTAGTCACCCTCAAGATACTTATAGACATTCAAATTTGAGATATCTTTCGAAAAAATCAGAATGCCTTATAACTCGACCACCTCCTTGATAGTTTTATTATAAACAATAAATTCATCAAAAAAACATGTGGAATGCTTCGACACGTTGGCGACTACTTGATCAACAAAGTGAAAATAGTTTATTCTTGTATAAAAAAACACGCAATACTTTAAAGCTATTACTCCATCCGTTCCAAAATAATTGTTTTTTCCATTTTAGTTTTGCTCAAAATAAGTGTTCACGTACATCCAATAAAAATATATAAATATTACTATGTAGTATGTACCATTGTATCCTCAATAATTAATTCTCAAAAATAATACTCCACATCCGAGTTTGTGAAAAAACAAGGTAATAGTGTCATCTTTACTATCAAACGATGTAATTTATTATAATTTGTAAAAACTGATTTTGTACACATATTACGGAATGGATGAAGTAATAATAAAGAAAAAAAATGCACCTTAACGAGAACATGTAAAATGTGTACAAATATTGTTACTTTCTATGCAAATTAACACATCTGTAAATTTGTTCATCGTCATAACATTATTTCAAATTAATTTTGAGACTGGTAAGTAACAAAAGTGTAGTAAGCTTGGGACAACACAGAATATTTTTAACATTAATCCACAATGCTCCATGTTGGCAACATTTAATAGAAGGTAAATAAAAGTTTACAAGAGTAAGGTAAATAAAATTTACAAGAGTACATGCATTGTGAAGATGTGAAAGTAAATAAGGCCACTCCCAACCCTAAACTCAACTGACTGAAACTGACAGAGCCACGTCAGCGCCACATCAGCTTTTTCAGAAAACTGACCGAAATCGACTGAAACTGACTAACCACTCTCATCCCTGCTCCTTCACTTTAATTTTTGAGTCCCGTATTTACCAATTTACCTTTAATATTATACACACAAACAATAAAAAAAACCTGATGGAACCCAAGCCTCTCGTCGGAAAACCGAAGTACCAAAACCGACGAAGAAACTGATGGATTGGTACCATCCATGTCACTTCCGTCGGTTTAAAGTGACGAGAACCGAAGATACCCGTTGGGAGCAGCCTAAGAGTTTAAATATGTAACAACCCTCATGTACCAAGTTTGTGGGTCCATGACTCTTTTTCTTTATTTAAAAACTCAAGTTTGTGAGATTGTATTTCTGGTTCCAAACTTAAATATTTGACTTTTGCATTTGACCTTCTTTTTAGCAATGTTTTGAAAACCGAAAACCGGATCGGATAGGATTGCCATCCGGTTCCGGTTCAACTGGTCCGGTCGAACCGTCCGGTTTGATGCCACGTCATCATTTTATAAATAAAAAACCCCCGGTTGAACCGTCCGTGTAACATCCTCTCCAGTAGTCTGGTAATTTCTTAATTTAATTTGATTATTTAATTGTTTAGGAATTACTTGATATTATTATTATATTGTAAAACTTAGATAAATAAGTTCCAGAACTTATTGTGGATAGTAAACTATTAGTTGTTTTAAATTATTACAGATGACGGTAAAATAAAATTAATATTCTCGCAAATGGTTTTAGGTTCCAGACAAGAAATTTAGAACGGGTATAAAATTAAAGCAATTAGATATCAAAGTCGGTGTGTGAACCGACTCTTATATCTCTATGTTCTTAAGTCTCATTCAAACTTTCATTTTCTTTCGTTTGAAGAAACTTGCAAATTACATGAAACCATAACCAAAATTAGAACCAAGATAGTTTATGTGATTTCAATTCCAAAACAGCAACATCATCATCTCCATCATATCCCCTTCATCTCCATCACAAAAGTGAGTATGATTTTGAGTTTCAAAAATTGGGTTTTGAGAGATATGGAGTTATAATTAAGATTGAAACTTGATTTTGAGTTATTTGATGTTCCTAGATGTTAGTTGAAGTATTAGGAACCTTAGAAAACTGAAAAATTGAGTTTTGGTGAGGTTTGGCTCGAAATTCTCGTAACAGCAGTGAAACTCGCAGAAACCCAGTTCGTCTTGCGAGGCGAGTTGAGATGTTGCGAAGCGAGCTGAGTTTTTGCGAGGTGAACCGAAAGTTGCGAGTCGAGTTCTGCGAAGCGAGCTGAAATGGCCTGCGAACTGAGATAATTAGCAATGCGAGTTGAAATTGCGGTGCGAAGCGAGTTGACTTTGCGAGTTGAGATAATTGCGAACCGAGTTTTTTTACAACTTTTTATTTCGCAAATTTTGAAAATGCGCAAGTCTTTTCGGGGTAACGGAAATGTGACAATTTCACTAACTCGGATTGGATTGAAATTCGCATGGTCACTCGAAAAAGACCTAATGATCCCGGCTCTATTCTAAGAGTCTAGGCAGTTTTTGGCCATTCGGGGTCATCTAGGGCCCGAAAATGGCATTTTTCAGTTTTTAAACGTCATTTCGGGATTTTCTAATTTCATTTTGAATGAACTTTTGTTTGACTAGACTTCAGGGATTACCTGATTTGATAAATATGCTCTGATGATGATTATAAAATGAATTTCTAACTTATATTTGATTTTCTGTTTCAGATCAACCTAAGACTCAGTGATATAAGAATCCTGAGTGTGGAGACGTCAGAGGTATCGGTGAGTGGATTTAAAACTCACCATTTGATTTAGTTGTAACTATTTGGTTGCAACAAGTAAACGTAGATATGTGTTAGACTGTTTAGTCTTGATTATTGACTATGAATCTACGTGATATGTGAATATATGTGTATCAGATTATTGAGGTCAACGTGTAGTTGGACTTTTGGTTATTATGTGAATTACACAGGTTTTGATTCATTTGTTGTGTTTGAGACCTGTGTATGAGTTTAATAACCAATAGTTATCGGTCTATTCTGTATTGGCCATACATATTGACGTTAAGTGTTCTTTGGGAATCCCCGGGTATTATGATATCCCAAGAGCTACCGATCCTCATAAATATGTGTGTTTACGATTATTTGGTGTAAACTCACAGTTAAGATAAGTTGAATTGTGTGTGATAAATCTATTCACTTAGCTTTGTGCTAATCCCTCATATTACTTCCTACAGATTTTGTTTACTATGTGGGTATTCAGGAAGTGGATGCTTCGGCAGGGAATGTTTGACGAATGTGAACTCTGATGTATTTTGATAAATTAAAGTTTGGAATTATATAATACCCCGTTTGTGTAATATGTGTAATATGGTTTCAATAGTTTTAAACTATTGTGTATCGGAGTTTGAAAAAGATTATACACTTTTTATGATGTATATTAATAAACTATGTTTTTAAGACAACGCTTCCAAGTTAAATCATTTAACATTCATATACTGAATGAGGGGTGTTATAAGTTCGTATCAGAGCATAGATTTGGGTGAATTGAGCATTATAAAGTGTTCAATCCCAAATCTAGAGTGTGTTACGTCAAACATTCTTGGGTATAGGATTTAGCATTGTATGTGGAATTGTTAGTAGATAGGTGCTAACGATTAACAAATATTGAGTTGTTGTGGTAAATACAGATATGGCAGATAATGAACAACCGACCACCAACCCTAATAATGCCTCAAGGAATGATGTTCCCCCTTCTGATATTCATAATGAGAGACATGATCATGAGGGTACTTCTATTCCTGCTCGTGAAGAATCAAATAGAGATGATTATCTTTTTCAGTTAGAAGATGAGGTGATTAATCTTAGAGAATTTAAAAGGCAGACGGAAACTGCATCATCTCAGCAACGTTCTCAGCAACAGATACCTGTGTTTGGTAATATTCCTCCCTTTCAGTCAAATAAACTGTGTTCATTCAAAACGTTCATGGCAAGTAAACCACCTGAGTTTCGTGAAAGTACAAATCTATCTGTAACTTTAAATTGGTTAAGAGATATGGAGCGGAAATTTGATGTTAATAACGGGATGCATAATCATCAAACACAACAGCTAAATTAGGGTTTCCAACTACGAAATCAAAAGCGTAAAATCACCATAACAATTCCAACACTCTCCGATTCATTTACAATTGCATTGAATAGCGATTCATCCAACAGAAACGATCTTCATCAATGGCTTAAGATTCAAATGAAAAGGGGGAAAAAATCGACGAACGAGGTAAAACAATATTTTTAAATACGTAGCAAACAATTTCTATTTCCGATTCTAAATAGATAAAATAATGTTGTTAATTGAATTTATGACACGAATTTGATCAATATTACTGTATATATAAGTTATTTATTTGTAGATGATGATTGTTAATGATTACATATTACAGATATCAAATTTGATGAATAATATTTACATACTTGTTTATTAAATGAATTATAGAAAATAATCGTAAAATAGATGCACTTGCAAATTATATATGCTTTTGCGATAATAATTGAATATTACTCACTGATATGCATATTAATGATTATTAATGATTATGTAATACTTCTGTGTAAGATAATGTGAAATATTCACTATGAAATTAGATAAGAGATTTACACTGATATACATGCTGTGAAATTCTATGGATATGCTAGTACACATGGATGTTAATATGTATCAGTATACACATCACTACAATGTAGACTTATGTTAAGATGCACCGCAGTACGTACTATAAGTAATCATCTACATGGGTGTTAACATGTATCAATAGACATAAATTCGATGTAAACGTACCTTTCTTAAGATGCATCACATTGCATAATATGAGTACTCATCCACATGTGTGTTAATATGTATCGAAATACATCATTACGATGTAAACTTATGTTAAGATGCACCGTAGTGCATACTATCCCTCTGCTCACGTGAGTTTGTTGTGGTGGATGAATATATTTGTAAAGTGACGAAACTATCCCTCTGTTTTTTTAATTAGGTTGATGAGATAGACCGCTCAGATTAACTTCCCCCTTCCCCCAATTTTATCACTTCCCCCTAGATCACTACCCTATATATATATATATATATATATATATACTAAGCAAGTATTGAAAATTGCTCCAGAATTTGTCACGTAGGCATAAATGCCACGTGTCAATCACTAAGAGTTCTAAAATAACTATTTAATAATTAATATTAATAATAATAATAAATAAAGTTCGGATATGATACAATGAATAAATTAGATTTTAGATATAGGTTAGGATTCAATTAATAGTTATTTACGTACTTATCTATGAATGAATGAAATATTTAAGATTGGATAAACCTTCAACAAATTAGCCTATTTAAAACCCATTATATATTGGATGGAGACTTAAAGTTTACAATATTGGCTAAGCGAATGCATGAGATTTCGGATAGCTGCATTGAACGGAGTGCTTCCAAAAAAATATGAGTATTAATTATATGATTTTTGTATTCATGCGAACTTATAAATATATGTTTCAGATAATATATTTGATGACGTTCTTCAGCTAAAACAACTAACTATGTGGTCAATGATTTTATGTTCAGAAAAATATAAGTGTACTTCATTCCATAGAATTTTCTAATTTGAAGAATACTTTTTGCAATTTAAGTATATTCCCTTTCCTATATATGGCTAAATATGAATCTATAAACACCAATTAACCCTTATCGTTGTTATTGTTATTGTTGTTATTGTTATTGTTATTGTTGTTATTATTATTGTTGTTATTATTGTTATTATTATTATTATATCTTGCTGTCTTCAATTTATTTCAACAATATTATATGTATCTGCAATTGCTTATAGTTGTGGGAACTTATATAATTATCATCATCATCATATGCATATTCGGGAATGATACTTTTGAATTACGAACATAATTTCTAATAATTAAGGATACGGGAAAACAACAACATAATTACTTTGTAACAATGATAATCTATAGTTATAGTTGATGTATATCATCACAAAAATTAATAATAGTCTTATATTGTAGAGAGATCAATATAAACAAAATAAAGAAGATTAAGGAAGCATTCATTGTAATTTTATAAGTACTTTACATGTGAAAGTTGGAGTAAAATTTATTATTTGATATTATTGTGTTATGATGATAAACAAAAAATCCTACAAACAAACTTGAATATTATTGGAGGCCAAACTTCAAACTCGATATGCTACTGTGATACGAACCACATCCCTATTATATTACAACTGCTTATTGTTATCATGTTTAAACATGTATTTTGTTGTTATAAGACGTTGATAAATAAAGCATGAGTAAATAGAAATTGAAGAATTTATATTGCCGTGCATCGCACGGGTATCTATCTAGTATGTATATATATATATATATATATATATATAGGGTAAGGTTCCAATGAGAACACTTCAAAAATAAGAACGGTAAGAACACTTCATAAATGCACAATTAGCCAACAAAATCATTAGATTCACACTCATACATCTCAAATATGTGTAGAAAAATTGATTAGAATAGATGCGGACTTTCGGAAATACACAAAAATCGAAAAAATGATTGATGCACAAGTATAGAGATAATTTTGCATCAATTGTTTTTTTCAATTTTTGTGCAATTTTAGAAGTGTGCATTTGTTTTTCTTTGCATATTTGAGATGTATGACTGTGAATCTAATGATTTTTGTTGGCTAGTTGTGCATTTATGAGGTGTTCTCACCGTTCTTATTTTTGAAGTGTTCTCATTTGATCCTAACTCTCTCTCTCTCTCTCTCTCTATATATATATATATATATATATATATTAGTCATCGATTTTGTTTTATATATTAATTAATGTTATGTTATTTGATAAAGAGTAACACGGTTTTCGATCATTTTTCGATGCTAGCGTCGTCCTATGTTAGAAGAATTCAACATTGTTACATATTTCCGTGTGTTTTTGAACTTTTAAGTACAGACCACGAAAGTATTTGTCTAAAGAACTTACTTTTGGACTTCAAAAAGAATCAAAAAACGTGGTCCCGCGGATATTTGAACTTGGTTACCATGGAACCATGTAATTTAAAGTTTTAACTTAACCCAATTCATCATTTGCTACATACGAAGCTATTAATCTGTAAGCAATCAAATACTCCGTAAATTATAATCTCATGAAAGGGGAGAATTTTGATAACTTATTATTTATTTTTTACATATTTCAACAATGACCAAAGGTCATGGACGGACCCACATTGAAAAGGTCGTTGTAACCACGGATTCATTCGCTATACAAAATGCAAACTTCAGGAATTTGCATTTTTTGTTTATGGTACCGATGTACAACAATTGAAATATCGGTGCTACTGGTTACCTCAAATTCTGAATCTATCATCGTCAATGGTAAAATTTAGGAATTATCTCCAAGTTACTGGGAGTTTATTTATCATATTTGATACATTCATTAATTAGAAAATTCTAACAAATTGTCGTATAATCACCTGGTTTAATATTTCACTCAAGGTATATCAAAAAATTATGGCAGTAGTCACGGTTCCCGTTTATTGGTTACGGAGTAAATTAAATTAAAGTATATGATATTATAATAAGGAAAATATTGTATCGAGAAGCGTAGAGACTTGGAGAACAAGGAGCAGCAGAAGGTGACAATCCCGGGTATTACGGGTTAAGCGGGCGGGAAAATAATTTTTTTTTGAACATTTTTATTCCCGCCAAATAACTCAAGTTAATCGGGCAGACCGGGCAGCCGCATTCCATCGTTAAACCGCGTACAAAGTTTCACAAACGTTTTCCATTTGTTGAAGTCTTGAAGACCCATAACTATTCGGTAGTTTAGTTTCGGTGAACTTCACTATTCTTTATGTCATTTTAAAAAATGTTAAACTCATAATTGATAGGCTAGACAAGCGGTACAATGAACACCAACCCAATCTCGAGGGATTAGTGGTCGATAAATTAAAACTGTCATTTATGTAGTAGAACAACAACATCAAGCCATCAACCACCGAGCACACGTTTGGTACCCGCTCTTTGCATGGTTCGATTAATTTAAAGATGATGAATAGGGGTGTGCAAGATACGATTCAAACAGTAACAACTGGAAAACCGTACCGTAATCATACCGCTTGGTACCGATAGTTCGGTTCTCGATTCTTACTTTTATTCGTTGCCAACCACATGAACCGTAAAATGAGGGGCTTAAGTTGCCTAGACAACTTAAACAGATTAAATTAACTTAGCTAGACTAAAATGAGTATTATTCGTATAGGAGTATTATCTATTCACATAGCGGTTTGATTTTAAGTGAGACAGTTAACTCATAACATAAATTGCATATATATTGATAGTGCTGGTTTAAGGATCATGACTAAAATATTAATTTAAGCTTCACATATTTCTCAACGTTAAGTGTACATGTAAATTTATTCATGTATTTTTTTACTTGATGAACATGAACTCATGTTCACAGTTTTAGAGCTATTTCTCAATGTGATCACTTAAAGCGTGTTTGGGATTGGTTATTTGATGTAATTATATGCTTACTTCTTACATTTATAAACACCTTTCAAAAAATTGTTTATTAGTTTATTTTCTTAAGTTATAAGCACTTAAATATACATACGGAGACACATACTAATTTTTTTAAGTAGAAACGCACTTACAAATAAAGAATGTTAAACACCCCCTTACATAAAATCACTTGTTGTTCAGAGATTTTATAATTTTCTAAGAAAATAAGAAAAATGAGTTCAATTTGTTATTCTTTTTTCAAGAGAAAACTAAATGACTCATTGAGCTAAAATATTACGTGGTCTAATGTACTTTAATAATAAACACGTTTCATAAGTTTTCATTATATTTTAGAGATACAAACTACTTTTCAGTTTAAAAGAATTTAGAATACGAACTTGAAGAAACTTATCTATAACTAAAAATGTACTCTAAATTTTCTAAGAATATAATAATGATAATTTGACAAATAAATAAGTAAAATTTCAGTTCTAACAAATAATATAAGAGAACTCAACTTGTTTTTTCTCTTGAACTTGTAGAAAATGAAACAGCAAATACCACGGATAAAAAGAAACAATTTATAGCAAGTTCAATGTTTACTAGTGTAGTAGTTAATTATTAGTTATGCTTTTTTCATATTTTCAATAAAAGATTTCCCATTTTATTAACTTTTTTATTAAGTGATTAAACAACAAATGCCACCGTAAAAGAAACATAACCAAATAAAATTTTAGTACGGAGAGGGAAAAAGGAATCTTATACCTAGGATTCTTCACATTGGATGCTCCTTTCATCATTTAACATTTTAACCAATCCACTTAATCATCCCATTACTCTTACATACTTACCAACTTACCATCTTCACATGAGCTAAATTAGTATATTTACCGCTTATCATGTGTTATATTGATTTGGATCTCCAGTATTAGTACTAACCATTAACTTTACTTAAAACGGGGGCATATGATTATAAACATGAAACTTAAAATAATTAAATCTTATCATTTGAAGAAGACTTCGTTGCTAAAAATAAAGGGAATACTAGCTAAATAAAAAGATTAACTTTAGAAAACAGAATTAATATCAAATTTTATTCATCATGCATCATATTTGTATATCAACTACAACAATGTTTTATTGTTGTAAAAATAACTGTTATGAAAAACGGTAGGATTACAATATTACATATATAGCTATCATATATCATATACCATATATCATAATAAAATAAAATATGAAGTAAAAATATAGTATAGATAGATATAGACACACGATCACATGATTAAGATGTGTTGGGTTTGAGGTGTACAAAGGTGGAGATAAAAGATGGATTAAAAAAAATGAAATTTTGTAATATAATAAATTCGAGTAACACACGTCATGCGAATCCAAGTTTGGATTACATTAAACAAGTGTTAGGTTTACCCAATCCAACAATATCACAAAAGTTACACCCCCCAACTCTTTAGTATATTCACATTCTTCACCTACTAATAGTTTTATAACCATCATTCATCCCTATAAATCTTTTTATTGTGTTAATTAAAAAGATCATCGATTACCTCACATACATACATAGTTTAAGTATGTAGCCATATTTTTTATATATGTACAAAAATACATATTTTCCTATTTACTATAACCAAAATGGCAATAATGTTATAGTATTGGACTAGTAAAGAACTAAAGATAAGTAAGCATTTTTCAACTATATATTGTATTCATGTTTGGTATGTATGTATGGATGTATCATGTATGTATGTATGATGACGGAGGAAGAGCAGGAAAAAATAAAACAAAAATGGGTATGATGAATTAGAGGGAGAAAAAGTCTACCAAAAGAAAATCATACATTGGATTCTCTTAATCATATATATACTCTCCTTTTATGGCATAATTCCATTTTTTTCTGACAACTCATTATTTACTTTTTATGTGGTATTATTTGGCTTCATAAAAATAATTATACATACCTTTCGAAATAATAGAGGGAAAATATACTTTAAATAGTTATGAGAAAACTCGTATAGCTTGTATAATAAGGTAGAGCATTAACTTTACGAGTACCATAATTTCTTCATATTGTTGTGATTATAATGGTTTGTTAAGTAAATACCAATAACTTGTTGTAAAGTCAATAAGTTGTATCTAATACTTGGTAAGCAAAGAGTTGGACTGAGAGGTGAAAGCCTTCCTCACCGTTGCTGAGTTATTGTGATCTTATCTCCGAAATCAAAGGACGACATAGACATTGCTATTCTTAGCATTGTCATGGTTGCTCTCTTCTCAAAGCCCTTCTTAAGGAAGATTCAAAGTCTATGCTCTTGATTGTATACGACACTCTAAACTCATCCCTCAGGACATTCTTGTGTTGCCCATGGAGATGGGTGAACATTATAGTAAAACATAAAGTTTTAAGCCCTCTAAAGAGTAGTATATTATAATATATGGAGTGATTTGTAAACCACCTTTTTTTATATCAATCCATCACTAAATATGTTTTATAATGTTGTACTAATGTACAATGGAGTATAAAACATGTTTAGTGATGAATGGATGAAAAGAAGCCGTATACAAATATAAAATTTACGAAGTCTAATATTTTTACTGACGTAATAGTTGTGTGTGTAAACTTTAAACTTACAAGAAACTAAATAAAAAAGCATCACTTGTATAACATAAAAAATGATGGCCAACGTAGAAAAAAAAAAAACAAACAAACAATTACTCATAAGCAATTACCTACTAGAAGGTGATCATAATGAAAGGGTGTTCCTTTCTTTATTTCTTTGAAAGGTAGGCTATTTTGACCCAAATATAATTTTCTTTTGTTTTTACTATTTGGTGTTGACTCCTATGCACCAAGACACGTGTGTTGACTGTCTTCCTCTTTATTTTCATTACTCCCAATTTCACCAAATTGGAGTGGCACCATTTCACACATACCCCCACAACATCCATGTTTTACCCTTTGATTCATTTATAATCTTCAACCAATAACATTCAAGATTCAATCAAGCTAATAGTTGCAAATTCAAGACTTAACAATAAAGATTCAATATATATATATATATATATATATATATATATATATATATATATATATGTGTGTGTGTTTTTATCGTTATAGTTTCATGAAATCATTACTCAAACAAATACTAAAAAAAGAAGAAGCAAACTTTCTATAAGAATTAACAATAATAACAAGCTATTATATAGATTCAAGAAGATCATTCAAAACATCAGGTGATAAACCTATTGCAAATTTTCACACATACAAGCTTAAAGCCTCAAACTTGGCCACAAAGGACTCTTTTCACCAATAACCCATTTCCTCTTTTGGGTTAAGAGGATTAAAAAGGTGCAAAATCATCAAGAAAACATAAAGCATCACACTTGAAACAACCCATAAGAAAAGAAAAAAAACAAAACTATCTCATTAAACCCAAAAACTAAACTAACCTACTCAATAGTCATGTACTACTACTATACTTTTTACATCCTTCTAATATAACCCTAATCTAATTCTAAGCTAATAAAACTACAAATATTGAAATAAAAATACTAGTAAACAAAACAAACATGGGAGTCATGAAAACCCCCTAAAAATATCATAATAACTCAATTTGCTTTTGAGAGAAGACTAAATAAGGAATCCAACTCCGGTGAAGTAAAAAACTCCCTGTGATTTCCATTATTGTGACACGTGGTCACCGGCCGGCGTTTCCTCGGCGGCGGCGGACACGGCAAAACTTCCGGTATCCTTGAGCCTTTTGACGTCGGAGTTGTGCTGCCGGAGTTTGAGTTACCACCATCATCTTCTCTCACTTTCTTTGTAGATAAAGCTTTTAATGGAGCTCTCATGGTGATTCCTGCAATCACCCATTTCTTCCCTTCTAAAGAATCCCCATCTACTTGATGCTTTTTTGAAAAACCCATTTCAAAAACACAATAAAGATTGCTTTTTGAACAAAACCCAGATCAAAAAATCAAAACTTTATGGAAACAAGATTGAACCACAAGTGAAGGAAGAATATAGGAATATATGCTTCAAGAAAACACACAAGAAGGGTTTTTGGAATAGCTTTGAATGGAGGCGGTAAAAGATATAAAGAGAAAGAGAGAAAGAAAGTGTGGGGGTTGATATATATATTATGTATAAAGAAATTGAAATTAAATGAGACCTAAAATCAATTTGCTTAGGATGCTCTCTGCCCGTAAGATGTCGGGCAGCCAACCAAGAAAAACTTGGCGCCAAAAAATGGCAACGGCTCTCATTCCCGCGTTACTGAGGATTTGGGTTTCCAATGCTGTTGGTTGGTTTATGGTGGGCTGGGGTTGGTTTCTGGAGGACGGTGGTGAGCCCGCCAACGTGGCTTTCATTACTGAGTCAGCAATTGCGGTGCAACTGGGCCCAGTGGTCAGAACCTATCCAGGTTTACTTAGCAGTCCTTTTTACTTTAGATTTTTGGGCTGGCTAAGGAAACATTAAACTGTAGATTTGGCCCGGATTTAATGCCCAATACACAACAAGCCGAAGATTTAGAATTTAAAATTCTGCTATACAACTATTTTAGAAGATTTAGAATTTAAAATATTTGTATTTCATTTCTGTAGATAAATACACATCACTGTATACGTATACGGAAAATGAAGAACATAGTGAAGATTAGAAAAAATAAACCAAAATAATGTAGAGAAATCAATCGTGTAGCGTATTCTCTTCAAATACAACAAATTGCAAATGGCATATATACACTTAACTATTAACTATGAATACTAATTCACCAAGGGTTAGACATAAACATACATAATTTAGTAAACTCACAAATTCTAATCGTTGAAAGAGCTAATGAATCAGCTTTAGTTTTCCTAACTACATTCAACACTAATTGACATGTATAATAACTACTTTTCGTTTTTATTGACCGTACATTATATGCTGTAATGATTTTTTTTGAAAGGCATAAAGATATTATATATAAGGCTACTAGCAAGATATTAGATAGCCATAAAAGTACAAACTTACATATGCATAAGACACCTTTTTTGCTAATCACCACTATCCGGATCTTGACTGCGAGGGGACTAAAATGGATGAAAAAAACCTGAGAGAGCTCAGGAAAAAATCCCCGAAAAATAGGGGCCGAGCCACCGGTTTTCACCCTATTATCGTTTTTGATAGCCCCCCAAACAGATCCAGATATTCATATAACCCCTATACATACTCAATTGACTCCTATACATACTGAACCTTACATCCCACTGTTACAAACTGACTCAATTAATACTTATACTCCTGAACTTCAGCAAATTTCTCCATCCTTTCATCAGCTTATATCTTGAATTCGCACCAATTTTTCCACGTCAAGTCTTGCCGATTCGCTCTCTTGGAAAACCAAAAGAAGCTTAGATTCAACATTTCATCTTTTACCCGGTGCCATGATGGGGAAGCACCATTAAAACAGGCTTCATTTCTCGCTTTCCATAAACACCAACAAGTCGTAAGAATGATTGCTTTTATTACTGATGTTATTTTCCTCATCCAATCCACCCAACAGATCTCGCACCGAAAAGGCATAAATTGGTGCTATTTTGCACCATGAGCTTATGTAACCCCATAGCATATTAGCAAATTCACAAGAGATTAAAAGATGATCAACGGTTTCATCAAATTGATTGCATAAAGAACAGAGAGAAGATGTAACCTGGATATTTCGTCTAACCAATGCTGATTTAGTTGGGAGACGATCCATTTCCGCACGCCAAAAGAATATGTTAACTTTTCCAGGGAGCCATTTACTCCATTTGAAGTGGTATTCCTTAGCCCGAGCACAAGAATTCAAAATGCTATGCCTAGCTGATGTAACAGTAAAAGAACCAGATGCATCCCCCTTCCAGATCCAAGATCCATTCTCCATCTTGATGAGCTGTGATATATCCAAGTTATAAACCCGAAGCTCCTTTTGAACCTTGCTGATATTTATCCATGAGCTCGAAAAACCTTTCTTGATTGGAATCAAAGCCATATTATCCTTATTCATATGAATAGCACTTATAGCTCGACTCCAAACTACATTTGTTTCCTTATGAAATCGCCACCACCATTTAATAAGAAGACTGAGATTAGTGTGCTTAAGAGATCCAAGTCCAAGTCCTCCCTCCTCCTTTGGTGATATTATTCTAGGCCAACAAACCCAATTTATTCTGTTATTACTTTCCGACCCACCCCATAAAAATTTTCTACGTATTTTTTCCAAACTTTCAATTACTTTTGCCGGGGCTTTGTACATTGAAAAGTAATACACAGGAAGACTGTCGAGCACTGATTTAATAAGTACAACTCTCCCAGCTAACGACAATCTTTTTGCTTTCCAAGAAGATAACCTGCACTTAAAAATGTTAATTACTTCTGTCCAAATTTTGCAACGGTTCATGTTTGCCCCCATTTTAAGCCCAAGATAATCAAATGGTAACTGCCCCACTTTGCATCCAATACTATCCGCTACTGTTCTGACCTGCTCATGATCAACATTTAGTCCAAAAATATTGCTTTTGCCAATATTCATTTCCAGACCCGAAACAAGAGAGAAACACCTCATTATGCGCATAATATTCATAACATTTGTAGTAGACCATTCACCTAAGACTATTAAATCGTCGGCAAACATGAAATGAGTGATTACATGACCTTGGTTAGGAAGCCGAATACCCCTTAAAATACCAAGATTTCTTGCCTTGACAAAAATACACTGAAGCGCCTCCATTGTTAAGATAAAAAGAAAGGGGGATAACGGGTCACCTTGCCTAACACCTCTATAACAGTTAAACATATTTGAAGGTGACCCATTTATTAAGACAGATGCCGAGATAGATGAAAGGATACCTGAGATCCACATCCTCCATTTTTGGGGGAAACACATTTGCTCAAGAACCGAGTCAATAAAACCCCAGCTTATAGAATCAAAAGCTTTGTTAAAATCTATCTTGAACAAGGTTGCCTCGTATTTTACTTTTTTGGCCCATGATATAATTTCATTTACAACCAATGGCCCATCTAAAATACTACATTTTTCCAAAAAACCTGATTGAGTTTCAGAGACAAGTGATCCAATGACTTTTTTAACCTATTTGCCAAGATTTTTGATATCATTTTTGGAATTCATCCGACCAAAGAGATTGGTCTGAATTCGTTGAAAAACATTGGGTCATTCATTTTAGGAATAAGAGTGAACAAGGAAGAATTGCATACCTTACTGATAATACCATCCTTGTGAAACCCTTCCATCATTCTTATTATATCATCTTGTATCAGAACCCAATACCTCTTGATGAAGGCAAAATTGAATCCATCCGGGCCAGGAGCTTTGTTGCTACCACAATCCCAAATTGCTTCCTTGATTTCCTCCTTGCTAAATGGCGCAATTAAATCTCCGGCATCAATTTCAGTGAGTTTTTGGATGTTATTCAGCTTGATTTTTGGCCTAATAATCATTGGTTCTCTGAATTTGTTGGCGAAAAAAACTGCAGCTTCTTCTTTAATTCTCTTCGGATCATCCACCCACATATTATCCACCCATATCCCATTAATCTTGTTGACCCTGTTCCTTGCATTTATACACCCATGGAAGAAAGATGAGTTTTCGTCCCCATCTATTGCCCACTTGATTCTTGCTTTCTGTTTAAGATCTTGTCTGTTATCATTTTCGATTTTCAATAATTCTCTTTTGGCATTCAATTTCTCGCATGTCTCGTCCTCTGTTAAATCTCTTACTTCAGCAGTCAAATCCATGTCCCACAAGAGTTTTTCTAAATCTCGTACTTTGCCTCTAGATGCTTTCCTTTCTTTTGCAATCCAATCTCTGATTGCCCATTTTATGTTTTTGAATTTTGAGTGAAGCATATAGTCGGGTCTGCCAACTATCACCTTCTTATTATAAGCATCCACTACAACCTCATCCAAGCCTTCTTTGAATAGCCATGAAGAAAAAAATTTAAATGGTTTTGGCCCAAATTCTTTTTTTTAACTTTTAGAACTAATGGATGATGATCCGACCATTTCTTTGGTAATGCCATTAACGATGCATTTGGCCATCTATCAATGAAGGAGGAGCAAACCAAAATGCGATCTATTTTACTCATTTTTGAACCATTTTCCAATGAGTAAGTAAACTTGTACCCCCCATGTTGTATTCAAAAAGATTTGCCTCTTCAATAAACGTGTTGAAAAGAGCCGCCCCATAACTATTAAAAGTTGAATTCCTTCTATCAGAAGGAATTCGGACTTCATTGTAGTCTCCCAACAATATCCACAACCCCTGACTTGATTCCTTAAGATTGTTCAATAAATTCCAAAGCCTTTTTTTCTGTTTAATTGTTTGAGGAGCATAAACATTTGCGATATTTATTGGAGTTATATCACCAACCAGAAAACCAGAAAGAATTAAAACATTTTGATCCTCAAAAGAACTTGTGAGTTTGAATTTCGAAGGATCCCAAATGCTTATAATTCCTCCAGACTTACCCTGTGCTTTTACATCTGCAGAAATAAATGGGCTATTTCCCCAAAGATTAGTAATGTTCAAATCAGAAATATCATTATGGTGAGTTTCCTGCATACATAAGAAATCAATTTGATTATGGAATAACATCTTTTTTACCCATTCCACTTTTTTAGAATCTTTCACCCCCCTAATATTTATGGACATAAAATCCATTACATACCATTATATGCTCCTTCACCATTGATGATCGATCTTATGTTACCTTCAAACCTTACCAGGTTTATTCCAATACAGCTTCCAACTTCCATGGTTGCTTCAACCTCTTTCTCTAGCGCTGATCTCATATGGGAAGTTTCATCTATTTCAATTACTTGATCTTCCATCTCCTCCTCCAAACTTCCGATATCTTTCGGGAATCTATTAAGATCAACACTATCTCTCCCTGTTTCTTTCGAATTCGTTAGTTCTGTCATAGTCTCCTGTACCTCCTTGCTCTTGCTTATATTTGTTCCCGAATCCGCTTCCTATTGAATCTCCATTACTTTCGTCCTTTTCACCTTTTTAACACAGGGTAATACTCTACTTGTATCATTATAACTATTTAAAAAATTTCTCTTTTTTACCCTGAGAAATAAACAAATATTTCTAAAAATATTTTCTTGTTTTCAGTAGCAATAAATCATCAATTGAAATTGTAAATGATCAACTTATACTATTGCTCTCATATTGAGCATCTTATATTCGTTATTTACAACGTATACGTAATCTTTATTGATACACTTAATTGTGAAAAAATGCAAGAGTTTATCAATCTCACCTTAAGATATAATCAATGTTGAAGGATAAGATGATACTATTAATCTCACTTTAAGCACCTTATGCTATTTAATCAACTAATATTGAGTTGTAGACTATCATTTTTACATATAAAGTAGAATATCCAAGAGGAATTTTAATCATTGAGTGAGTTCGTTCCATGGTGATTTATGGGCATAGATTTAATTATGAAATAAAATGCCCAAGACTATTCTCAAAGATCACAAGGCGCTGAAGTGACGGGATGGAGGCTTTGTACGTTTTTGTGAAAGGATGCTCTTATCATGTTATTGTTGCAAATCAAAAGCAAATTCCTCTATTTGATTACTATTCACCAACACTTCCATAGAGGAAGGCTAACTGCTTGCTATCTGGGAGTTGTATGAGAGGTAACGTCCATCTAAGATTATAATCGAAATAGAAGAGAAGCCATTTATTTCTCAAAGTCAATTTCATTCCCTTCTTGCTTTAGAAAGTTTGCGGCTAGCATGCTAGAATAATATAATAGGAAAAAAAGACTCTTTATCTTGTTTTACGAATCTACAACTCTCTTTATACATAATCAAAATCCCGAACCTTGCATGCTACTTCTTAATGTTATGCATATCACAATTTCATTACTTGCCTATTATAAATAACCCCTTTAAGTTGTCGTATTATTATAAAACACTCCATTGCATTTTCAAATTTACATAATATATTTAAAATTTAGAAATTAACTTATGTGGGAATTTGTTGGTATATTTTTATCTTTGCGATGAAATGTTGCTTTGCTTAAATTATATAGGTTATGCTCCATTTACCATAAACGTATAATGGAAGCTACATCATTAGTCATTTTAATATGTGAAAAAGAGAGGATAATATGTTAGATTACATAAAAATGCGAAATCTGATGTATAATTTCGCGTAAGTGCAGGCCAATAAACTAATAATAATAGATAGTTGCGAGTAAATACATAATTTATGAGAAATGTGTGTGAGTGATTATTTTCCAGGAAAAAGTTAAGGTAAATACTTCACCTTGAATTTCATTTTATCTATTACCTCGTAAAGGCTTTACTGTTTGTTACAAAGCTTCCATTAGAAACATTTTTTTTCTAAGATAATTTCATTACTAATATAAGTTAGTGCTCCTAAACAAAAAATTGAAGGGAATCGACAAATATCTATTTATATTTAAAACCACCTTCGACCCAAAAAAATAGTCATCCACCGTTTATTTATTTATTTATTTAAGATTTGTTAGTTAAATATTCGTTTTTCCCTTATATTTAATTAAAGTTTAACTAAATTTATTTAAGATACAAGTGAATGAGTGTAATAAATGAATGTAAAATGAGGAGTTTAATGATTTTTAATAATTGTTTTTTTTCAAGTAAATAATTATTTTATGCTACATACTTCTATATATAAATAGTAACAGTAATTTGATGGAGTAATATAGTTCGGAATGAAAATATTTATATTCACAATCAGCCTATTTAAAAATACCTCAATTTAGGAATTGTCGTATTTTATAAAATCTGGAAAATAAAAAAGTAGCGCCAGTTCACCGCCGAGAACCAAAATTTTGTTTGTTTGAAATTTTCCCGCCGTCAATCTTCCCCCTCCCACCATCACCACCACCACCACCCGCCAAAAACCTAAAAAATTTCAACTACACACCCTTCTTCAATCTCTCACCATTTCTTTTAACAAAATTGTTTTATCAAAAAACACAGGCGTTTGCAAATGGACAGCTCAGCTAATCGATCCGTCTTCCAACACATAAGCTCCAGAGAGCTCACCGGTTTCAGAGGTAATCTTATCAATTCCGATCCAGATCTATACAATTCATCATAGTAATATACATAATTCATTGAATGAGTGATTGCATCGCTACAGTACGGAAACGACCGTGTTTTGCGGAAGATTTATCTCAATATATCGAAATAGGAGCTCTTGATTATGGAGTTGAAGATGATATTACACCTCCAATGGCTTTATCCTTTGGCAAGGTTCGATTTTAATATTTCTGTCAATGTAGCTGTAGATTTATTCTGTTTCTGTCTATATTTTTAAGGTGGAGATTTGATTAAGTTGTTAAATTGAATTAACTCTTTATTGTTAGCGATGATATTGATGTTAACCTAATTGTTAAACTTAAAAATTCGCAGACAATTAGAAATTCGCATATGTTAGCTGTTACCGGTGAAGATGGATATATTTGTTTATACAACACCAGATTGAATTTTCCTTCTTCTGCAAATAGTGCAGAAAATGCAGGTGAGTTTACATTTACATGTATGTTTACTGTATAGTTGTGATAGAATGTAGTTTTCAAGATGTTGATATTGTAATTTGGCAGAGAAAGCTAGGGTATCTGAGTGGCTTGCTCATGACAATGCTATATTTGATGTTTGTTGGATAAAGGTACAGAGATTTGTGATGCTCATAGATGCTATTTTGTTCCTAAGTTGTAATTTTGTCACATATTTATTGTGAGTTAATCATGTGAATGGTATTTGATTTTTGCAGGATGATACCAATCTAGTTACAGCTTGCGGTGATCATAGTGTAAGCAACTAGTAATAAGATTCGATTATGTTTTTTTTAATGCTATATTATGCCCAATTGGTCTGATAATATGTATTGTTATGATCTTTGGACAGATTAAAGTATGGGACTCTCAACAAAAGAAGTGTCTAAAACTTATCACTGGACACACCGGAAGTGTCAAATCCATCAGTGCACACCCTTCTAATAATGGTCTGTTTATGAATCTTCTGGTTATTTTGGTTTCTCTTGAAAAGGAATTTAATGCTGATCTAAAGGATTATATTTGTATGGCAGATATCATTGTATCTGGTTCAAGGGATGGTTCATTTGCTCTATGGGACCTTAGAACGTATAATAGTAGCTCACCGTACGCCAATGATTTGTAAGTTCCTCGTATATTGAGTCAATGATTGGCAGTTGACAATCAGTCAATATTAAATAACCCTTGTGTTCAGGACATCAAAATCTGTTCTAAGGGCTCATACTTCCGCAAGCGTTAAAACACGGGGAAGGCAAAACAAGGTTAGATACAAGATACTCCCGTTCCACTACATGAACCTCCAATCTACTACAGTTTATAACTAACTTTTATTGTTTTATATACTATAGGCTGTCTCCATGAGCGTTACATCAGTTCTATTTCTGCAAGATGAGGTTTCTATCGCTACTGCTGGAGCAGCAGACAGGTGCAAAAAGCTACTACACTATCTGCACACTTATTTAGAATCGATTGTATATTTGGTCATGTTAATCATTGTGATGTTACTTTCTTGCAGTGTTGTAAAGTTTTGGGATACAAGGAACCTTAAAGGTCCATGTGCTCAGGCCAATTGTCGAGATAAACCGTCTGGGAAGTGGGTATGTTTATACTTTACTTTTTAGGAAATCCACATATCAATGTACAGCATTGGATTAATAGAAACTGTCATGCATGTCAAAAAATCATATATTTGTAATGGGGGCAGTATAGATTTATGGTGTTAACATTCATTGATATGACTCATACAGTTGTATTGACATGACTGATTTAATCATCTTTCAGGAAAGATCATATGGTATATCTAGCTTGTCCCAAGATTTGTATGGGGTAAATATCTCAGCTTCGTGCATGGACAGCAGGTAGAGTTTCAATGTCTTGACCCCTATAATATTTGTGATTTCTATTGTTTTCATTACTTTTGAAGAAAATCATATATACCTGTGTAATAACATAGTCTAGTAAGTTGATGAACAGCCAATTATTGTGACTCAACTAGTTTTTGGAAGCTTAGTTTCTGAACATTTGTACCTTCATACATGGTTGAACCTGTTCTTGGCTTTCTACAGCATATACCTCTTTAATGCACTTCAACTTGAGAAGGGACCTATCAAAACTTTTAAAGGATGTGATATTGGTTCGTTTTTTGTTAAGGTAACAATTGCTTACAAACAGCAATCATCAGTGAGGATCCATGTTTATGTGCTACCTGATTCTTTAACACCTTTCATGTGTATAATTGCAGTCAAAATTGAGTCCTGATGCAAGCCATATACTTAGTGGTTCTAGTGATGGTTTAGCCTATGTATGGCAGGTGAGCTTTTCATTTTTAGGTGGCACTTATTTTCCTCTCTTAAATCAGGGTGGTATGTGACTATTAATTTTTTTTAGAAAGGGGTATGTGACTATTAATGCATACTTAAACACAGGTAAACAAACCTCAAGCAGATCCTATAAAGCTTAAAGGCCACGTTGGAGAAGTAACAGCAGTAGATTGGTATGCATATTGTTAAACAACTGTTGGTCACATATTTAGCCAAATGTATGCACACTTACATCTATTTTATCCATATGCAGGTGTCCAGTTGAGTTAGGTAAAATAGCAACAGCTGCAGATGATTCCATTGTAAGTCTTAAACAATCAATCAATTTACATTTATTTCTTGTTATAACTTCTTGTTTATTCTGTCAAGAAACCCCAAAAGTGATGAACTGGGATATTTTTTAGATACTGCAGCTTGAAGTTTCAGTCAATTTACTTTTGAATGTGTTAAAGTTGGTTGTTTTTTCTCAAATCTGAACTGGGTCAAATCTTTATATAAACAAATCGAGGTAATAGGGAACAATTTCAGGTATCAAACCAGTCTAACGTTGTTCAAAGTCTCTTTTTAATACATAAAACCTTATGAATAATTTTTTATTCTGAGATTAGTATTACTATTGTATTAATAGTTTTTAAGGTCGTACTTTGTGTTCCTTAATTATTTATGTTTATATTACGAAACAGTGTATGTGGTCAACTTGGCACGGTTAAAATTGAACTGTACTAAAAAGTCACTCGTTTTTAAGTGAACTTGTTACTCCAACCCACCTAATGTGCTACCCATAGGAGTTTAGCAGCACTGCAAATTAGAAATGGTTGCATTATATATTGAAATGCAATTTCTGTTGTCAGGTTCAGCTTTGGAACATCAAAAGCAGTTGCTATTCAACAAGAAAATCTCCCTCATCCATTCGAAGGAGAGAAAAAATGCTTCCAATGATGAAGCGTAGAAAACTTTTTACAGAGGAAGGAGAAAAGGATTCCATGAAGGGATCCAAACTCAACCCTCCAGTTGAATCAACGGTTCAGATTGATTCTCCTGATTCAACTTCAATGCCTGAAATGAGAACTCCCGAATCGCTCAAAAAACAAATATTGAATCCACATATTATCGAAGCATGTCGGAGATCTCCCGATTCAGGTTTTGACAGCCCATCATCTGTGCTGAATCCTCCACCCTCTATTAAAAGAAAAACTATTTTAGATTACTTTCTGGCACCTTCGTCGTAGTCATTCAGTCTTTTGTTATCTAAGAATGTATAATTATACTAGTGAGTACAGTAAGAAGTAATTAAGACTAGTTTTAGATGATAATGATAGATGTGGTTTCTGCTCTATTTGGAGGTTGTCACACAATGCAGACTGTGTCTTAGAATTTGCATGTTTCTGTCTCAAATGTAAAGATGGGCAATTGGGCATGTGAGATATTGCTGGCCGGGAAAGTTATGATTGTAAGCCTGATCCTGATAAGATTTATAACTCATTAAGATGTTTAATTATGGTATGTCTTTGAGGTGTCATAAATTTTATGGCATGCTGAGTTCTTTATGTGTCTGCATATTGCCAATGTTCATAAATCCATTGGTGGTAAAATTGCAAAAAATTCTAGTGTTTTGATTTGAATTCAATCAAGTTGTGCTTATTAATTTACAGAAGAGTTTGGAATACATAACGAGCTGAATTAGAGTTAATGAAAACTCTGATTTGTGGGACTAGTTGTGAGGTATTCGATCTCAAGAATGGATGGTGTATCATTGAAATTGCAATAAAGCATTCTAAGTTTGTGAGTTTTCGCAGTAAACTCTGATTTATGGGACTAGTTTGTGAGTTATTTGATCTCATGAATGGATGTGTATCATTGAAGTATGATAAGGTTGTGTTTGGTTCGTGGAATTCAATGGAATTTGATGAATTGTAATCTCAATTCCATTTTATAAACATGTTTGATTCACAATAAATTGGGTTGTAAGTCATCAAATTTCTTCACTAGCAACACTAAAATTATGCTGCTATTAGAATACCATTCCAACTAACTAACTGCCAACTATAAAAACTTGAAAATTGTAGATGTGAAAAAGAAAATAACAGTTCGTTGGATATATGGAGTGGTTCACTTTTATTTAAATAATAATTGTACTAAATTAATCTGTTTAAAGTTTAAACACAACCGCTCATAATTCTACATACTTAAAAGATTACATAAAGATAGTGGGCGTCTTTCTACTATGTTTTGTCTTATGCAATGATCTTGTTTTTTTGTAAGACAGGACCAAAACGTCTTTTAAGGGGCGAACTAAAATTTTATATACAGGGGCAAATTTATTTATTCTTTAATTTTAGGGTGAGTTTCAGAGGAGAATGTAACATTTGAGGTGAAGGAGAAGAAAATTTTTCAAAGTTTCGTTTTTACCCCCTAGTCCTTTTTAATATTGTACACTACTCCCTCTTACTTTCTTCCTCCCCACCCCTCGCCTCCACCACCCACCACTAGCTGCTGCCACCCGCCGCCAATACCCGCCGCCGTCGACCTCCGGAATATATATATATATATATATATATATATTTTAAAATTTTATTTTTTTTAAAAAAAAGTTTTAAAATTTTTTTTCCCAAATTTTTTTTACATATTATCACTTTGTACTGCATTTTATTATATTTATTTCATTTTGTATATATATGTTTAGTAGATATTGTTCGTTTTTTACTGCATTTTTGTATTTTTACACATTATTCTTTTGCTGTTTTTACTGCATTTTATTTATACACCTCGATCTAATACATATTGTTTATTTTCTACTGCATTTTAAGTTATACATAATATATTTTTACTGCATTTTATTATTATTATTATTGCATTTTGCATATATTTCATATATTACATATTGTTTATTTTTTATTGCATTTTATATTATACATATGATCCATTTTTATTGCATTTTGTATGAAAGTATAATACGTACTACTGTTTTTACTGCATTTTGCATATATTTATTTAATACACATTGTTCACTTTTTACAACATTTTATATTATACATAATCTATTTGTACTGCATTTTATTATTTTTACTACATTTTGTATTTTACTGCATTTTGTTAATTTACTGCATTTTTCATATATTTTATTTATTATATTTTATTTGTTATTCACTGCATTTTGTATTATACATATTATCGATTTGTACTACATTTTGTATTATACATATTATCTATTTATACTGCATTTTGTATTAAAGTATACTACATATTGTTGTTTTTACTGCATTTTGCATATACTTCATTTATGACATATTGTTCATTTTTTACTGCATTTTATATTATATATATGATCCATTTGTACGATATTTTGTTGATGTCAGGTATAGAAGATGCGATAAAATATATAACAGTTTTAGTTAATTAACAATAATATATAAAATGCAGTGAAAAAAATGTATAGTTTTTATTCAAAATGTAGTTTATTAGATATGCAGTAGAAATAGGAATATGATATATGATAAAAAATTTATGAAAAAAAAAGTTTAAAAAAAAAATCTGAAAAGAAAAAAATCTGAATTTTTTTTTTTGAAAAAAATAAATTTTCGGCGGTCGGAATCCGGCGGTGGCTGGTGACAGCCAGGAGGTGGCAGTAGGTGGTGGGGGTGGTGGTAGGTGGGGTTGGGGGAAGAAGAAGGTAGGAGGAAGAAGAAAATAAAGTGGATGGGTTAAATGTAAAAATCTAAATAGTGGAAGAGGTGTGAGGTGAAATTTAATGTTATGTTTTTTTTAACTAATATCCTTAATTTTGAAAGTAATTACAAAATTATCATCCCTTTTAACCATTGATCCAACTAGGCCTGTAAACGAACCGAACGAACATGAACGGAGTCTGTTCGTGTTCGTTCATTAAGGTTTTGACGAACAAACGAACGAACACGAACGGATAAGCGAACGAATTTTGTTGTTCATGTTCGTTCATTAAGAAAATTAATTTGTTCACGAACACAAATGAACGTACATGAACAAACACATAATTTAACGCATTACTTCATTAATACTTGAAACGAACATCAACAAACATCTATATTCACATCTACACATGTATACTATAGAACTTGAAACTTTCCAATGCATATTAACATTACAAAACGATCATAATATGAAGATAAACTCATTTCTTGGTCCGGTCGTAGGTAATAGCAATAGATCTGGAATTAGTGGAGGTAAATATGAGATCGAAATGTGAGGTAAAAATATGAGATCGAAATGTGAGGTAAAAATGTATAGATGTTTAATATTATTGAATGAAAGTATCTAAATATTTAATAATAGTATATTTAGAATTTAGCTTAAATCAAAATAAGATATACAAATATGTATTAATTTAATTAAAGTATTAGTTAATAAACGAAC